>CM034538.1:46550778-46779602 GCA_020002185.1 Paraescarpia echinospica | reverse complement strand
CGAACAACTTGTTGTGGTACAATAAATGCACGTTTACAAAGATAAGTAGTAAGTATATACATCAAGAAGTTAAGCACTTAACTTACCGTTCCGTAATGGGAATGACATACGGTGTATGACAGTCCCTCGCACCTGCGACACTCGTGGACTGTCACTTGACGTCTACATGCTGTGTAAAATTCCATTCAACGTAAATGTTACTATCCTTGTTATCGCAATACCTTTGTTAATGTGATGATATTGTACTAGCGTATGAACTGTTCCAGTTGTTTTATATGATGTTGAATAATTCATTTAGGAGTTATTTTGTGAACCATCTCATTGATATTTTCTACAGCGATTAACAAATGTGACCCAAAGAATCCACAACATGACTGTGAACAGATTTGTATACAACAAAAGATCGGTTTCACATGTGCGTGTGAAGATGGATACCGACTGGCAGGGAATAAGAAAAACTGCAGTGGTAAGAGGCGTACAGCATGACATGCCTGATAACTAACAACTACCTGCGAAACCATATGGGAAAATTACGTAAGAGAGAAGAAGAAGAGTCCATCAGACATTAAAAGTAATATATATATATATATATATATATAATGTATCCATGTGAAAGGTATCCATGTGAAATAATACTTTTAAAACTATAATCATGGTAGAGCAAAATATAGTCAAGAGATTCCACTAAAACAATGATAGATGCTCTGTATGGTTCAGTTAAAAAAATACAAAATCTAACTATAATGGAGCTAGCGTATGTATATGGTTATGTTAACGTTTTCATCCGAGACGGCTTGCTCCTCGGACGCCAAACTTTCAGGGATTAATATACGACCTCACGAATGTAACGTAGCCACTTTATTTTTATAAATACCCTAAATGTCAAAGGTTCTTAGTGGTTTCACAGTAAAACAATTTCTTCGCAAGGTAAAACGTAACTTAACAATCGCAAAAACCATGCGCTCGACGCAAATACTTTGGGAAACCGGCCTCTGTGTCACGGACTAGGTTGGTTGGATACAGGGAAAATAGACGCTTACACCGGCCATTATGCCATAGCTACACGAACACCATTTAAACATTTTACTACAGTTTCACGACAGGCCCTACCGATGACGTGAACCGCACTTTCTCTCCGACCTTCGTCATTTTGAATATACAACGAGTATTGCAAATATTATTAGATTCATTTATTCGATATATATCCGACACGTTAACGACTACATAATTAATTTGTTTGAGTTCACACCATGTTACATGTAATTTCATGCAGTGCATGTTTGTTTTGTGCCACAGAAATAGACGAGTGCATTGAAGGTACAGCCCAGTGTGAACAACAATGTAGAAACACAAATGGCAGCTTCGAATGTTTCTGCTTTGAAGGATATACTCTCAAGGATGACCATCTCACCTGTTCTACGGGTACGTCCATTATAATTTGTTCATGATAATAAGCAGAAAGACTGATATCCTCCGGAAGCTACTGCATGCAGACGATCCGGCAGTGATAGCGGTCGGGGAAGCAGATCTCCAAGAGCAACTGACAGAATGGAAGGATATATTCAGCAGATGTGGACTGAAAATTAGTCTGTAGAAGACGGAAGTACTGTGGATGGGGCACCAAAACAAAGAGCTGGAAATACACTTGGAGGGGAAGAAACATAAACAATGACGCCGTTTTCTATACCTGGGTGGAACGATATGCGGGGACGGTAACTCAGACACCAAAATTTGCAAGAGGATAAAGGCAGGGGTGAACGCTTGGAGGAAAGTCGAAGGTGTGATTGGAGATAGGCGCATATCGCGTAAACTGAAAGGAAAGGTGCTCTATTCATTTGTTCCTGGCATACCTGCATGGCCTACAGACGATGGCACTGACAGAGAAACAAGAAGAAAGGGTTCAGGCTTGTCGAAACATCCGGGTAAGAAGAATTGTAAGAGTGAGAAGAAGCGATAAGCGAAGAATGGAAGAACTTAGTGATGAGGTTGGAGTGAAAGAAAGCCTTAAGAAGAACCTGACTAGGAGTCGACTGAAGTGGGCTAGGCATATGGAGAGAATGGGAGAATGGCTGACAAAGAAAGCAGTTCTCAAAGAGTGGAGGGAAAAGGAAGCGAGGAGGACATAGACTGCGATGGGAGGACTGCGTAAAGAGAGACTTGGAAGGATTGGGAGAGGAGTGGAGAACGAAAGAGAAAGATAGAGGGTAGTGGAGACAGTTGGTGTGGAGAGAGCAGCGCAAGATCAGTGAGGGAAAAGAATAAAAGATAACTGAAATCGAGGAACGGAATCGGGACCAGCCTCATGGAATCAAGAGGAGAACAATACACACACGCACACATTAGTACACACACACACACACACACACACACACACACACACACACACACACACACACACACACACACACACACACACACACACACACACACACACACACACAAACACACGCACACATTAGTACACACACTTATATACACATACACACACACAGACACATATGAGTGTATATATATAAATATGTGTGTGTGTATATATATATATATGTGCGTATATACATATGTGTGTGTGCGTGCGTGCGTGCGTGCGTGTACTACTAATTTCGCAGTTGCATGTGCATTTTATAATTTACACGCATTGAGGTTTCAATTAAAGTAAGTAGTAGTGTAAATGTGTATTTTGTATCATGTCCACAGATGAAGGCAACCTGGCAGAGAAATGTAAGACGTTGAATTGTGCACATGGATGTAAACCGAAGGGTGCCGCCTATGAGTGCTTCTGTCGAGCTGGCTATCGCTTAGCAAATGATTCATACAGCTGTTCAGGTATTTAAAATGGGGCTCGTGTATGTGGCTGGATGATATTATTGTATTGATGTAATAGTAGGTTTATTTAATTTGTTTGAATGAAATGTACACAAGCTGGGTTTTAAAACGTTTTGGGGTAGATACAGCAGGTGACAGCACAACAAATCATACAAAGCGTTGTTGGTGTTGATAACGTACATCATCTTTCTTTTTGCCAATAATACACGGAACTACTTATACTATTAATAACAGGAAAGTTAGCAGAATGGTTCCGCGTGCAGCTGATTTAGTAATTCGTCTTACGCAAAACGAGGCTATTAACGGATGGTGATTTTGAATATCCATAGTTTGTACCAATGTTTGTTCCGCATTTTGTAAAAACAAAACCCACCATATTCAATTAACTATGACTTAAATCTTGCACTGTCAGTACTGCTCAGAATATGTTAATATCGAATATACCCCACGTATTTAGCCATGTATCTTCATATCTTCAAATTACAGCATTATCGTTCTAGTAACATTATAACAGTTAACAACTGGTTAGAGCCTAGGCTCCTCTGTCAACTTGGAATTGTATGTTATCTTACCATATTGATTTTTATATTAAATGTTATACAATTATTAAATATTCTATATCTTTGAGTTTCAGTGTTACTACAATATATGTGTAAAGGAATTGTCGAATATATTAATATTGATAAACATCTGTTTTTTAAGATTTCTCTTTGTTTTGTATGTATTTATATGAATTCCCATGTGACGATATAGTAAGTTTATTCAGATAATTAGTTATTTGTTATCTGCAATATTAAATAATCATCAGCACTACATAGTAATACTAGACATGTGAACGACACTTGTCTTACTTTTGTCTTCCAGACGTGGACGAATGTTTGAGTAACAATGGCGGTTGTGAGCACAGCTGCACTAACCTCAATGGTACATTCGGCTGTAGCTGCTATGACGGCTTCCAACTAAGGAGTGACAAGATCAGTTGCAAACGTGAGTATCAATGTATCGGAAGCAATCGTAGTGATTGCGAGAAACATTCTTTAAGCGTTTCTACAAATAAAGTAATTAGACAACGAACTTACCTCTAGAAAGTAATAGCTATTGGCTGCACGCAATGTGGAAGTAAAGGTAAGTTCTCGTGTACCGGCGGTGTCCCATCCTTAGTATTTCTCAAATCTCATTACAACTACCATTGGTATATTGTATTCGACAACTTGCTGTTCTAGTATTAGTACATTCACTATGGTAATGCTAAACGTATCCTAATACTGCATACATTCCTCTGCCCACTGTTCCAGCATGCCTGAGTGGCACATGGGGCAAGGACTGTCAGCGAGACTGCAACTGTCGTGACAGTGACACTCTCTGCAATGTCACAACCGGTTGTGAAGAGTGTCCTGCTGGGTTCAAGGGTGGCGACTGTCACGACGATATTGACGAGTGTGCCGGTGACAACAGTCCATGCGATGAACATGCCAACTGTACCAACACTGTGGGTACCTTCAAATGCACGTGTCATGTCGGCTACACCCAGTTCAACGCCACCGTCTGTCAAGGTACATCACTGACTCCCACTATCTCTCTTTCTAAAGACTCCATATTCAGATATCGAAAGAAGGTACACTTGTACATAGGCAGAAAGCTGTGTATAAAACTCTAGAAATAGTGCGTAACTCAGAGTTAATTACACGGCAATGATCACATATCCAAAAAAGTAGTGAAACTACACACTTGCAACATCCATGGCATTATAAATATTAGAAAAACTCAAATTCATACAAACAACAGAGATGATATCAGCGACATAGATTACTCGAGAAAGATGGTTGTACCTATAATTAATATTAGACCCTGCAAAGACGCCAACACTCTCAATTAGTAACTCTACACACATAGCAGCAACCGAAGTTAGTCAAACTGTTATCTTTGTACACCAGAAGGAGGAGAATAACGTGTGACACACAGTTTAGGAGTAAGACTATTCTTCTTGATTGTAGATTTTGATGAGTGTAACAGCGACCCTTGCGAGAATGGTGGAGAGTGTCTAAACAGCAACAATAACTACACGTGCCTCTGTCTGGAGGGATACACCGGTGTCAACTGTGAGACAGGTAAGTGTTACAATACACGTGTCATTGTCTAACAGGATACACCGGTGTCAACTGTGAGACAGGTAAGTGTTACGGTACACGTGTCATTGTCTAACAGGATACACCAGTGTCAATTGTGAGACAGGTAAGTGTTACCGCACACGTGTCACTGTCTGGCGAGATACACCGGTGTCAACTGTGATCAAGGTAAGTGTTATAGCACAAGTGTCACTGTCTGGCGGAATACACCGGTGTCAGCTGCGAGACAGGAAAGTGTTACAGTGCACGTGTCACTGTTTGGCTGAATACACCGGCGTCAACTGTGAGACAGGTAAATGTACAGTACAAGTGTCACTCTCTGGAGGGATAAACCAGTGTCAACTGTGAGACAGGTAAGTGTTACAATACACGTGTTACAGTCTGGCGGGATACACCAGTGTGAAATGTGAGACAGGTAAGTGTTACAGTTTCATTGTCTGGCAGTCTACATCGGTGTCACCTGTGAGACAGGCAAATTTTACTAAATACATTTAAATTATCACAAATGTGAAGGTTGGATGATAACGCTAATATAATTATCTGGTCTACCTTTTAATTTGGTCCATGCCTGGTGCAACTTTTCATTAACAAACATGCGCCCAGAAAGGGGCAATATTAGGTGAACAATTTATTACACATTGTATTACACTTTAAAGAGTATATTTGTTAGTTATATATGTTTATTTTTGAGCATATCAAAAATATAAATATCAGCTGTAATACAACACAAACAGATCAATATAAGTGCTTATGCTTTAGTCCTTACATGTTGGATTACATAAATTATTAATGTACGCACACACACATGTCTGTGTTCATCGCAACACAATCATTATATATTTTAATGTGATGCTTACATGATGAAGTGTGTTCAGAAATCAACGAGTGCGAGAGTTATCCGTGCAACAACAACGGAACATGTCAGGATCTTGTCAACAAGTACCGTTGTGCCTGTGCACGTGGATACACTGGCAAACATTGTGAGACCGGTATGTAGTCGTAGGATCTTTCATATACTGAACGCTTCCCATTTACAACATAGACCATTTGGGAAATGAACAGTCGTGTGTTAAATATGTATACAAACATACAAACTAAATTATACAGCTGGCATTGAAAACTTCATTAGATAGTTTATTGTGAGGCACCTCGTGTTGTTTACGTGATTAAAACTATCAAAGTATTAACTAAATTAACAAAATTGTCCATCCTCCGACGTAGCTCCATACACACAGAATAAGAAGGTAGTTGCCCAGAGTTTACGAAAATGAGGGTTGTTTGACATACATTTTAATAATGCTCGCGCTAAGTCAAGCAATGTAAGACGTCCCCAACTCATTGGTGATCCTCGGATCAGTCGTGATAAGAACCTCTAACCAACGGCGCATTTCAAAAATACAAAGGCTTTATATTTCATCCGAAAAGTTATACATTAATCCCTGAACGTTTGGAACATGATATTCCAACCTACCAGGAAGACGTTTGCATACCGTGCTATACACATCATAATGTACTAAAGTTGTTTCAGGTGAAATTCAGGTGAAACAGTTGTGTATAATATGTATGCGTACAGTTTTTAATGTGTGCGCGCGTGTATGGTGAACTTGTCACTTGGATGCTTACCATTGGCCGTCCATATCTGCGCTACAGGCTATAAATACACCTGGAAGCGTGACATGAAGATGGCGAGACAGCGGCCGATGATTTTGATCATCGGAGGTCGATCGTTAAGTCTGGCATGAGAAGAATAGAAGATAAAAGAACAACAGAATAGGACGAGAAGAGGGACCGCGGAAAGTAGAGATCTATCAATCCTGAATCCTTTCCTCAACCAACTGCCTATGTCTGCCGCAAGTGCGGCAGAGACTGTCACGCCAGAGCGGGACTTTTAACAGACGATGTACATCACCAAATTGACAGTCACGGCACAAACCATTGTCTTACAAAACATAAGGATGCGAGTGCGTTTGAATTCTGGTTACGATGATTTCTGGTGTAAGGATAATCCACTTAAAAAGAACGAATTTTGTATGAACGTTTTTTTAAGGAATGTAGCTGTTGTACTACTTGTTAATGTGCCAGTTGTTTATGTCACTGAAAGGGAGCCGAATTACACAAATAAATGAAATGTAATCAACACTCACAATCCTATTCTTCAGAGATCAACATCTGCGGCAGTAATCCATGTAAGCTCGGCGGAACCTGCCATCAATCTGTTGGCAAGTATGAATGCCAATGTCAGAACGGAACATCAGGACTCAACTGTGAGACAGGTGGGTGGAATATATCATCATCATCATCATCATCGTCATCATCATCACCATCATCATCATCATCATCGTCATCATCATCATCATCATCATCATCGTCGTCGTCATCATCATCATCATCATCATCACCATCATCACCATCATCACCATCATCATGTGTAGCCGTAGAGTCCCGTGGTTGGGCGAAGACCTCAGCATGTCGTTTCCAGATCTGCCTGCCTTGCGCAATCCTCTGCCAGTTGGTGTTTTTCCAGTACTCGTGTGGAATATATATCAGTCTCAAACTAGTGATGTAACAGTGAAGTACAGAAAATTAGTCTTGCTATTATGGTAATCTCGCTAATCAGGTCGCTTGGTGACCTAAATAGTGAGTTTCTACAAAAGGTGTAATTATGTACTCATTGATTTAAGTAAATTCAAATACAACATCTTCGGCAGGACATAATATAGTATGATACATGTTTTCCAAGTTTTAGCAGCAGTGTCAACTAGAGGCTGTTTAGTGAAAATTATTATCTTTTAAACAGATCTGTACAACGAGTGCGCCAGCAGTCCCTGTGTTAATGGAGCCACGTGTGAAGACAAGGTGGGCGAGTTCTTCTGTCACTGTGTCCCCGGCTACAGCGGCGACATGTGCGATATCGGTAGGTACAGGCCTTGGTGGAACACCTGTTTCTGCTTACTATGTGTGATCACGTCGCTGACATGCAAGGGCGGTTAAACATATCACGTTTCACTTCAGGATTTGTTGTTGACATGAACATAATGTTGAGACGGTATCCCTTTTCGGCGGCGATGTCATGAACCAGTTACATAATATTATTAATGATGCAATTCCTAGTACTATTGTACTCTAAACACGGGTACCTGACTGTCTCTCACTAAAAAAATATTAATTGGATTTGACACACTTTAATTCATCGATTTAAATATAACAAAATGTGTTTATTGATATTTAGTGGACGTTCATTGCTGTTAACAGGGCTACTTCATGACAACAGTCGATTCGACAAAGTTGTTTTTACAAACAACATTAGGTGTATTAATTGTCCTATTATGGGCCCGGGGGAACTCCACGACAAATAGTGTGTCTCTGCCAAAGAACACATTCTACATCACTCTTTGTACAGTTCATATGGATGTTTCATCAGGACAGTGCTCTCAATTAGTCAGAGGATAAACCCTCTCCCAACCCTTGTCCACACACTCTTTCATGTGGAAAGTCTAGAAAATCAAAATAAATGTTGTGACAAAATCGTACCAAAATCATACCTACATTTGTACCATACCTGCAATGGTATTGAGTAAGCTTGAGTAAGCTGTTTGTACGTTGGATTACAAAATATACAGGCTACACAGGTTTGTTTCACATGGTTTTTTTTATTGTATTGGATGTTCTAAGTGCGAGTCCCATGATCGAAGGGTCGCTATCGGGGGCTTCGGACCAACATCTGGTCAGCTAGCATTGTTGTGCTCATATTTTATGTATAGGGAAAACCAATGATCTGACGCAAGTCGAGGCGGAATTATGAGTCCAACTCTCTGATCTAGATATATTTAGATCTGTGGTCCAACTACGTCAGTGTTATACCCCACCTGCCCATGCTGTAGACCAACTCATGCAACACGACTGACGCGTAGATGGAGGACTGTAGCATCACACTGATATAAGTTTGTCTTAGCCAGACTATCAACATATTACACATTGCTACATTTGCGGCCAGCATGAATGATGCATGTTATAGAATACGAGAATCAGTAGTGTTAGGTGGAATTTACCATATCCAAGACACATATACTTCTAGCAATCAGCACAGTGAAACGGTGTGTTTCTATTTCACTTAGTACATTCGGGCATCAGATAAGATCTCATACTATGTGTCATGCAGCAAGACATTTTGTAGTTACAGTGCAGCAAGAACGTTATGTTTATATAATAACACCATTATAAGAATATGACACAAATATTTCTGCCGCTGGTTGTAGATGTTGCTGAATGTTCGAGCAGCCCATGTCAGCACGGAGGAACCTGTTCTATGCCAACGCTTGATATGTACAAGTGCAAATGTCTGGCTGGCTACACTGGAACCAGCTGTGAAACCGGTAATTACGTGCTCTAGAAATTACTGCATATTAATTTCACATATTATGTTATTTTATAGCTCTGTTTTAAAGGGGCCCTGTATAGATTGCGCTATTCCACGGCAGAAGTATTTTGTCGGCCGACACTTGGCGTCGGCGGCTATTTATAGATCAGTATCGTGCAGGCGATATATTTGTTGTCGTTAGTTTTCGGGGACACAAGACAAGTGTGCGCTGAGCTGGTTGTTGATAAGGATTTATTTATGACATATTCTGCAGCAAACTAACATCACTAAATAAATAAATCGTTATGAACAACACAGTCACCAGATGCAGCGCACGCGTGTCTTGTGTTTCCGTGAACTAACGACAGCAAACATATCGCCTGCACTACACTGTTCTATAAATAGCCGCGGACGCCAAGCGTCGGCCAACGAAATACTTCTGCGGTGGAATAGCGCAATCAATACAGTGCCCCTTTAATTGTGAATATGATGATATTTGTCAAATTGGTGGCCCATTTGTAAAAAATATATTGTGTGAGAATGCACGATTGAATAGAATATGATACGACTAAGCATATGCCAATGTAAATGTTATAATACTAAACCATTTTAACTAGGATTGTTTTGCAAGTTAGTTTAGTATATGAAAGGATGAACCGAATGAATGTTAAGTTTGATGAAATTAAACTATGCATACCAGGAAACACATCGTAATACAAATCAAATCAAATCCATTGATACATATGATGATAACATTTCATGTACAACTTGTTATATATCTTGCAAAATTGCTAATGTTGTGTTCTAATTTAACGGCATTTAAATGCAGTTCATGAATATATTCAGATTACGGGGTAACTAACTATATGTCTTCATTGGCCGATCCATAACATGTTATTAATTGTGTTGTAGACATTGATGAGTGTTTGAGTAATCCATGTGAGAATGGAGGCACGTGTTCAACTCCACAGTTGAACATGGTTTCTTGCCAGTGTGAGGCCGGATACAAATTAACTAAATGCGCGACTGCTAAATGTTGTTGTCTTCAAAACACATTTGTGTAGACCAGGCACAGTATTGAGACCGCAGATATTATTAAATAGCTATATATTGCTAACGAAATCTACTATCAGCATCAATGCAATATGTAAAACAAAACTCTTGGATAGTATCATAATACTACCATATCAGAAAATGGTATATGAACAAATTTCAAAACAATGTGTGAGTGTGGCTTCAAAGAGTATTCGTACGATCTCCTAGTGTTTCTCAAGCCACCCTATTTTCCAGAGATGTATTGATGCAGTGCCGTTGTGCTGTCAGTATTGGTACATCACTGCTGTAGTTGTGTAACTGATACGTCACTGTGCAGTACGTAGATGTCAAGAACCGCCAGGTGAAACGGTCTTGCTAATAAATATCCGGGTTCTGAGATATATCAGAAGGGAAGTAGTTATACAAAATTAAAGAATTTTCCATAACATTTCATAGGTACACAAGGATTGACCAGTTCTTCAATCCTATACTATTTCACCAACAAATTATATAACATAATCGCCATATAGGCACAAAACTTCAACACCCTATACGGCTGTCTGCGTGGCACTCGCAATGTAGAGATGCGAGAATATAATGGTTATAATGAACGATACCACATTTCGGCATCACCGTCAACTTGAGGATAATTTGTCCCTAAGTAGTCGAGCGAAGTAGTTCTCGCTCGGTTCGACCGGAATTCCCTCTTCGGGTGTGACTTCTCCATTGTCGCGTAAGCCGTCTACTCTCGCACTGCTGTTACACGAGGTGTTACTCGGCGTCTACCGCCCTCGAGTGCACTTTGTGAGACTTCACTACGCCCCGACACTACAATAAATGATAACTATAATAATACAATATTCTTAGTCCTTGATGTGTAACCTACACCCTTCTTATCATATGTTTTTCCACCGACACCACATACAATCACAGTACCTATACACAAACATATGTAACTGATGTTCGCCATAGATATATACATATCCGGACCCAATATCCAATCAGTAATAAAAAACCACCACCTTACGTATTCTAATTCCCAACAAACTATACATCAATAACCATCATCTGTGACATCTTAATGCAATCCGTGTTCGCTTCTTGTTACTATCTAACATTCACATAACAGAGCGATGATTCGCCACCCCGCATAAATCGCGAGATACCAGTATCATCGCGCTGACCATTTTAATTTATTATTGACCACACCCTTTGACACAATTATAACAATGTAAAAACCAGATGTTTAAACCAATACCTCTAATCTAACATTCACTCATAATATATATATAATATATACTCATAATTATATATATATAAAATACCGCAGGTAAGTGGAATATATATATATATATATATATTCCACATACATGAAGTCTTTCCACATACATGAAGTCTTTACCCAGTGGTGGCTTATATATATATATTCCACATACCTGCGGTATTTTTTCTACTCTATATATGCATGGAGAAATTCAACGTCAAAGCCACCACTGGGTAAAGACTTCATGTTTGCTAACCGCATCGTAATTGTTTCTCTCCACCGAAGATACCAGATTACATTTCTTTGCTCTGTCGGGTCTGTTCTATTCTACCTTCAAGCCTCAGTACCTCCTCCCTACACCTAGCATCAGTCATATGATTCCTGCTGATGCTGACGCCATTGTAACAATTTCAACACCATCCAATAGGTGATACTCTAAATCAACAACTATAAAATCTTCATTATAGCTACATCTCTATACGCCGTAATATTATCCCATTTAAACTTACGTCCGTATCACCATGTCTATTCATACGGAACGGCCAATAATGTTATAAATATTACACGTTGTATTCGACAATACTACCTGTCTACCCTCTATAATTATATTTGCCCGGTTCTTTAAAATCTGTCCTTAGGCCACCACTCAGTTCCTTCACAGTATTGCATAACCACTGGATAGCCACCAATGGCCTACAGGGCAACCCTAACACTAGTCAGCCAACCATAGCTCTACATTGTAACCATAAATGCAGTCTTTCACCGACGCTACCAACCGATGTTAAGTTCTTAAAAGTGCAACATTGACAGTAGATACATGTCTATTTCCGATCAAACAATATAAATCCGTTCTACTTAGATGGTATACCAGGGCAGTAAACTATTATCACAAATGTAATAGTCGTTACATGTGAAGTCAGTAGGCAAACTGATGAAAATAAACACGAAACCCTGAACATGGAACGCTGTGTTTGCGTTTACATAAGCAAACGTACCAATCCCTCTTCCAGTTGAGGAATTCCAACATATTTAAGATAACGACATACAGTTGTTACACTTTGCAGTGCTGGTACAAATACTTCTGCTCCTGTCAATGTTGCCGTATAAAAGCATAACGCTGTGACGATGCTATATTTAATCCACTTGTTATTTACTCACTTGGTATTATCACCGTCCCCAACTTCATCATTATCACCGTAACATGAACACGAAATTGAAATCACGCATATGACACAGGCATCAACATACAGAGATGTACATTGTTTGTTTGTAGACATTGACGAATGTATGAGCAGCCCATGTCAGCTCGGCGGGACTTGCTCCACTCCACAGATCAACTTGTTCTCCTGCTTGTGTCCGACTGGTGTCGTAGGGTCTACATGTGAGACAGGTATAATTGCGGAAGTATAGATATGACATAATATGACTTGGCAAATTGCGCATGTTTTGTGACATAATTAGTGTTTTTATAACAAGATAACTAACTACATCAATTGGAAAACGAACATTAGCTTGTCGTAGTAACAATACACCTTCTTTAGTTTCCTGAAACAACATGATTGCCAACTTGTTATAATAAGGTGTCAGTAGGTTTTGTTTTATTACGATAATTTTTTTAACTATATTTTTGCCTTGAAACAAATGTTGTTTTCATAAAATTGGAATCAACACTAACAACCAAACCGTTTCCCACAATACACCGATATACTTTGTTCCATTGATCAGCTGATATTTGAGTGCATTAATGCATAGTCATGTGTAATAAGTATCACTAGCAGATCAAGGACCCTCAGCAATTGCGTTACTACTATTTATTTGACAGATATTGACAAATGTGCAAGCAGTCCTTGTCTGAATGGAGGCACATGTGAAGACAAGGTGGGCGAGTTCTTCTGTCACTGTGTCCCCGGCTACAGCGGCGACACGTGCGATATCGGTAGGTACAGGCCTTGATGGTACACCTGTTTCTGCTTACCATGTGTGATTACGCCGCTGACATGCAAGGGCGGTTAAACATGCCACGTTTCACTTCAGAATTTGTTATTGACATGAACATAATGATGAGGCGATATCCATTTTCGGCGGCGATGTCACGAACCAGTTACATAATATTATTAATTACACAAGTCCTAATAATATTATACTCTAAACACGGGTAACTGACTCTCTCACTAAACAAATATTAATTGGATTTGACACCCTTTATGTCATCCATTTAAACATAACAGAATGTGTTTACTGATATTTTGTAGACGTTCATTGCTGTTAACCAGGCTACTTCAAGGCAACAGCCAATTCGACAATGTTGTATATACAATCAACATTAGGTGTATTAATTGTCCTATTACTGGGCCCGGGGGAACTCCACGACAAATAGTGTATCTGCCAAAGAACACATTCTACATCACTCTCTGTATAGTTTACATGGATGTTTCACCAGGACAGTGCTCTCCATTAGTCAGAGGGTAAACCCTCTCCCAACCCCTACCAGGGTCAAAATAAGTGTTGTGACAAAATCGTACCAAAATCATACCTACATTTGTACCATAAAAGTCTAACCAGCAATGGAATTGAGTAAGCTTGACTAAGCTGTTTGAAATTCGGATTACAAATTATACAGGCTACACAGGTTTGTTTCACATGCATCGTCGTTTGCACGTTTTTTTTAAATTGTATTGGATGTTCTAAGTGCGAGTCCCATGATCGAAGGGTCGCTATCTGGGGTTTCGGACCAACCTCTGGTCAGCTGGCATTGTTGTACTCATGCTACATGTATAAGCAAAGCCAATGATCTGACACAAATCGAGGCGGAATTATGAGTCCAACTCACTGATCTATATATAGACAACTGATGCGTAGATGGAGGACTGTAGCATCAAACTTATATAAATTTGTCTTAACCACATGTCAACATATTACAAATTGCTACATTTCCGGCCAGCATGAATGATGCATGTCATAAAATATGAGAAGCAGTAGTGTTAGGCGGAATTTACCATATCCAAGACAAATATACTTCTAGCAATCCGCACAGTGAAACCGTGTGTTTCTATTTCACTTGGTACATTCGAACATCAGATACGATCACATACTATGTGTCATGCAGCAAGCCATTTTGTAGTTACAGTGCAATAAGAACATTATGTTTATATAATAACACCATTATAAGAATATCACACAAGTATTTCTACCGTTGGTTGTAGATGTTGCTGAATGTTCGAGCAGGCCATGTCAGCATGGAGCAACTTGTTCTACGCCAACGCTTGATATGTACAAGTGCAAATGTCTGGCTGGCTACACTGGAACCAACTGTGAAACCGGTAAGTACCTGCTCCAGAAATGACTGCATACTACTTATACATACTACGTTATTTTACAGTTCCATTTTAATAGTGAGCGTAATGATGATCGTCAATTTGGTGGCTCATTTGTAAAAATACATTGTGTAAGGATGCACGACTCAATAGGATACGATACGACTTAACATATGCCAAATTAAATGTCTTAATAGTAAAACCATTTTAACTAGGATTGTTTTATAAGTTAGTTTAATATATGAAAGGATGAACCGAATGAATGATAAGTTTGATTAAATTGAACTATGCACACCCGAAAACACATTGTAATACTGTGAACCAAATCCATTGATACATTTGAAGATAACATTTCATGTGCAACATGTCATGTATCCTGAAAAATTGCTAACGTTATGTTACAATTTAACGGCATTTAAATGCAGCTCATGCATTTATTTAGGTTATGGGTTAACTAACTATATGTCTTCATTGTCCGGTCCGTAACATGTTATTAATTGTGTTGTAGATATTGATGAGTGTTTGAGTAATCCGTGTGAGAATGAAGGCACGTGTTCAACTCCACAGTTGAACATGTTCTCTTGCCAGTGTGCGGCCGGATACACAGGAACTCAATGCGAGACTGGTAAATGTTGTTGTCTTCAAATACATATGTGTAGATCAGGCAGAGTATTGACACTGACGATATTATTAAATAACTATATATTGCTAACGAAATCTACTATCAACATCAATGTAATATGTAAAACAAAACAATTGGATAGTATCATAATACTACCATATCAGAAAATGACGTATGAACAAGTTTCAAAACAATCGGGAGTGTAGTTTCAATGAGTATTCGTATGATCTCCTAGTGTTTCTCAAGCCACCCTATTTTCCAGTGATATATTGATGCAGTGCCGTTGCGCTGTACAGTATTGGTACATCACTGTTGTAGTTGAATAACTGATATGTCACTTTGAATAGGTAGATACATGTGTATTTAGGATGAAATATATAACTCCGTTCTGCCTAGAGCTTATATAAGGCCAGTAAACTACTATCACAAATGTAATAATCGTTACATGTGAAGTCAGTAGGCAAATTGATGAAATTAACACACGAAACCATAAACATGGAACGTTGTGTTTGCGTTTACATAAGCAAACGTAAAAATCCATTTTCCAGTTGAGGAATTCCAACATATTTAAGATAAAATCATATAGTTATTACACTTTGCAGTAATGGTAGTGTCGCTACAAAGACTACTGCTCCTGTCAAAGTTTGCTGTGTAAAAGCATAACGCTGTTACGATGCTATATTTAATCCACTTGTCATTTACTTACACGATTGTATTATCACCGACTTAACTTCATCATTATTACCGTAACATGAACATAAAATTGAAATCACGCTTATGGCATAGGCATCAACTTACACAGTTGTACATTATTTCTTTGTAGACATTGATGAATGCTTGAGTAACCCATGTCAGCACGGCGGGACTTGCTCCGCTCCACAGATCAACTTGTTCTCCTGCGTGTGTCCGACTGGAGTTGTAGGGTCTACTTGTGAGACAGGTATAATTGCGGAAGTATAGATATGACATAATATGACTTGAAAAATCGCACATGTTTTGTAATATAACTAGTGTCTTGTTATAACAAGATAAATAACTACTTCAATGACAAAAACGAACATTAGCTAGTCGTAGTAACGAGACACCTTCTTTATTTTCCTGCAACAACATGATTGCCAATTTGTTATAATAAGGTGTCATTAGATCAATGACGCACAGCAGTTGCGTTAATACTATTTATTTGACAGATATTGACGAGTGTGCAAGCAGTCCTTGTCTGAATGGCGGGAAGTGTCAGGACGGTTTGAACGAGTATCAGTGCAACTGTGCATCCGGTTACACTAGTACACACTGTGATACAGGTGCGTCGCATATATGCTGCCAACCTTTGTATATTTTAACATTGCTGATACAACACATTGCAGCAGACCCTTAGCCAGAGACCTATTGTCACGTTATTGTAACGGGTTTTTTGAAATTCGTTATGTTTTTTTAAATAATGGGTGTTTTTGTATTTAGATAACAGGATTTGTATTTTTCAAATACAAATACCGCGATTCTCAATTGATCTTTAACTTGATTTAATTTCCCCAATAACAAGGTCAAAACAATGTCTGTATTATAATAAAACATACCTTATATTACGAATCACTAGTTTGCATCGTAAATATTGGTTGGTATTTCACTGCAGGTAAGCATTGACATTGGTTTCTTTGGGACACACACGATACAGTTAATGTGATAGTCATTGCTGGCCAGTATCTACAAGCTTATTTTTTATCGTTGGATACAATACATAGGTCAGCTTTGCAGTAATACTTACGTTGTAATATACCCCACGAACATGCAATATTATTGTCGGCTTTGTTATTGTCATTGTTCTGCAATTGATTTGTCACTGTTTACTTCCGACGTTTTGATAAACAAGTCATCGATGCTTTATCAAGTACATGCGAATTTGGACACAACAACTTACACCAAATAATATGCTTTGCTGTAATAAATCTGATTCAGTGACAACGTATGCATATATTTGTGTAAATCAGTGTCTAAGTCAATAAGAATGAATGAATGAATGAATGAATGAATGAATGAATGAATGAATGAAAGTTTATTCAGAACATTGATAACAATATATACAAGACAAGACAACCAAACAAGTTTAACTATAATACAAGTGAGAATATACAATATTTGAAGGGGGTATTTTGTTTGGGGTATGTATACCAAGTCATTTATATATAATTATTTGCTAACCATCTAGTAATTGAAAACATAATAATTTTAGTATGCCAACCTGACATCGCCATTTATGTACTGAGATTATAATGTATTACAGGGGCAGTAATATGTGCACTTGTAGATTGTGACATGATGTCATGTTGAGATGTGGTTGTACCAAATCATGACTCTCCTAAAAGGATATCCGCAATGTTTGCCAATTCGTCCGAAGAGTTGTAATAAGAGTTTTTTTTTTACACTCCTGAAACAATAATAGTCAAATTGTCCCATGACATTGCGATGATGTAAATCCTAGTATGTAGCGAGCAGTTTTACAATCAGTTACAGCATTTTAAATTGTTTTATATTTCATAAAACTTGTCGTCAGGTTCACTGTGTATTTTCGCTCTTTGAAATTGCTATCCACCAACCTTTTCAAAAAAACATTTTACGGCTCTATGTGACATAGTTGTTAAGATATCGTGACATTTGTATTAATGAACGCCATGTTTAAAAATGATGGATGTTAACTTCGGAGAAGTCCAAATGTAACAAATCTTTGATCCATAGAACATATATCTAGCTATGCACATAAAGTATATCTCTAGGTGACGCAGTTATTAAGATATGTCGACATTGATTTTGGCGGCCATGTTTGAAAATCCAAAATGACCTCCTTACATGCATATGGGAAAATTGAAGAAACGTTGGTTATCGGGTTTCTCATTCCAGAATGTTTCCAAAAATGCATTGGTCTGCTAATATCCACAAAGCCATCGAATATATATATATATATATATATACATATATGTAAATTGATGTATAACACAAAACTTGTGAATTGTTGTGTGTGTGGTACGTGCATTCTGTTTCTGTGTGTGTGCTGTGTGAGGTTTTGTAGAACTTACACCTGCTTGTTGGAAATGTATATCATCGTATAATACACTGTAAATAAAAATGAAGATACCAATACGGTCGATCTTCAAAGAAGTACAAGGAATTGAAGAAGAATGTTAAAAATAATGCATTTGAATAAAAAACAATAGTTATTATATCATAGATAAAATTAACTAATAACAATAGTAATTAAAACAATAAATATTGTAGAAGTAGAAAAGGAATGTGATATAAAATATCATAAAATAAAATAGTTAAGATCATATTATTATTATTTTTATATAAATAAACTAAAATTAATGTAAACATCAATACATTAGGCTAAAATGTATACGAAAAGTAAATAAATAGATAAATAAATAATAAATAAACGTTAAACATCAATCAGCTATGGTAAAACAGTGTTGGTAAGGGTCCGAATTACATTTACGCTGCAGTGTATAGGTGAGTCTTCAACACAGATTTAAATGATACCAGTGATGTTTTGCTGGTAACACTTGATGGCAGAGCGTTCCACACTGCTGCCGCTGCGTGAGAAAATGTACAGTCACCGGCTCTGCTGCGTGTTCTCGGAACAACTAGTGCGTTTGAGTCAGCAGACCGAAGACGTCTGGATGGCATGTAGACACGCACGAGTTTTTGCATGTAGACAGGCGAGGGGTCTTCGTGCAGCGCCTTGTACGTAAGAACAGCGCTATTGAATAGGTAGCCAGTGCAGTTCGCGAAGAATAAGGGTCGCACTTTCACAACGAGCCTGTCGAGTAATAAGGCGAGCTGCAGCATTCTGGAGTCGCTGCAATCGACCGATGTTATTGGTAGAGGTACCGAACAGTAGAGAGTTGCAGTAGACCAAACGGGATGTAATCATGGGATTGACTACCCGTTCCGCTGTCGGTTGAGTGAGGTAACGGTGAATCAACCCGATGTTGCGCAGGTGCAGCGAGCAAGTGCTGATAGTACGTGCCACTTGCATAGTCATATCGAGGTGTCTATCAAGGTGAACGCCGAGATTTCTAACATGATCAGTTGCACAGATTTCATCTGTCCCGACGCGCACACGAAGCCCACTTACGGTGGCAGATGCTGATTTGGGGACAACCGGTAGAATTTCTGTTTTCGTGTCATTCATGAGCAGATAATTCCAAGTCATCCACTCCTTCACGTCATCAATACATCGCTCGATCCGACGTACGGCAGTTACCAGAGAAGATGCATCCAGGTCGAAGTGACAGAACAGATGTAGATCATCGGCGTAGTGGTGATATTTTAAGTCGTGTTTGTGAATGATATCACCGATCGGCTGCACGTATAGTGAAAATAATAGTGGTCCCAACACTGACCCTTGTGGCACCCCCGTTAACAAAGTCGTCTCGCTGGATTACTTGCGGTCGATGACGACACTCTGCTTGCGATTAGTTAAGTAAGATTCCAACCAATGGAGAACCACTCCGGTGATGCCGTAGCGTCGTTGTAGGCGATCCAGCAGTATTGCGTGATCTACTGTGTCAAATGCGGCGCTTATATCGATGAGTACGACGATTGTACCTTGTCTACAGTCCAGCGCGGTCCTGATTTCGTTGACTACCCACAGTAGGACTGTCTCGGTCGAGTGGTTTCACATGTATGCGGACTGAAATGTGTCTGTAAGTGATTCACTGGCTAGGTGAATGTTTATTCTGTTGCCCACAATCTTTTCAATCACTTTCGAAAGTTGGGACAGATTGCTGACTGGGCGGTAGTTACTTAAGGTATTCTTACACAGTGACGTCTTCTTCAGAAGAGGATGCACAAGTGCTCGCTTTAGTTCACCCGGCATTGTTCCTTCTGCCAAACACGCATTTGTTATATCGGCAACAATGATCGCAAGTGCGTCAGTGTTCTGTTTTACATGATCGGATGGTAAAGGATCAAATGTGCAAGACGTACCCATTCTAGAGATGGTAGCCGTTATTTCATGTGTTGTTGTGGGTGTAAATTTGTCAATTGGTGTGACAAAGCGACGTGTTTCACGCGGCGGTGTCTTGCGATGTATGGCAGCATGTAAGCCGAGTCGAATTTCAGTTACCTTGTTGTTGAAATAGTCCGAAAATGAATTGCAACAGGCAACGACGGAGTCATATTCGGGATACGAACGTGATGGCTTCCCAGTCAGTTATTTCACGATGTTGAACATGCTTTTGTTGTCATCGTTCTGAAGTTAATCTCGATAGTAGTTGGTTTTCGATAGGGCAATGAGCTTGTTGCACTCATCGCGTGCATCAACGTACAATTGTCGATGAATCTCAAGCTTTGTGCGTCTCCACAATGTCTCGTTCTTTCGCCGTCGTCTCCTCGCGTCATCGATGTTGCTGTTGTACCACGGGTTTGGCATATTACCCCACATGGCAGTCCGTCGCTCTGGTGCCTGTTTGTCGATACATGTTCTTAGTGAATAATTGTAGCCAGTGACCAGTTCCGGTGCGTTGGATGTTGACACCATGGCAGATAGTAACTCACAAGTTGATTGAATGTCATTGTTGAAAGAATCGGCATAAAACGAGCGGTAATTGCGTTTTACTATATGTGTCGATGTCTTAGCTGGTCTTTGGATGTTCATGACGTAACGCACCACATGGTGATCAGATATAGACATCGGAATAACGTCAACAGAAGTAGCGAGATTGTCATTTTTGAGGTTATTACAAAGTCCAATGTGTGGCCTGCAGAATGTGTAGGCTCTATGACGTGTTGAGTGAAATTGTATGATTCCAGTAGTTGCACGAGCGGCCGGGCCTCTGCCTCAAACGTCGTATCTGATGCTAAATTCACCAACAATGCACGTTGGTGTTATACATGTTGGCAACTCTCGGAACAGGTGTCCTAGTTCCAGGTAGAACTCCGCCATCGGCTTGGGAGTCTTAGCCGATGATGGCGGGCGGTAGAGCGTGCACAGATTGAACGTTCTAGATGTGGCTCCAGTGAACTGGATAAGCATCAATTCGAAAGACTCATAGTTCGTTTTAGGGAGCATCTTGCACGGTAACGCGTTCCTGTGGATGACGCCGACAGCACCACCACGTCCAGCCGCACAAGGAACAATGATGAACGTATATCCGTTCGGCGTCAATTCAGCGATTATCGGTTTGTCGCTGTTCTTTTTCAGCCACGTTTCCGTTATGACTAAGATGTCAATGTTGTAGTCGGTCACGAATTCATTGATACATTAAGATCCCGGGCTAAGTGGGAGAAACAAGATGATGTATTATTAAAGTGGTAATTAAAAATGTGTGAAAACTAGTACCTGTGAATTGCTTAGAATATGCGTACGACCATAGTTGCGTTTGGTAAGAAACACGTTGTTACACTAGAAACAAATTTAAAGAAGAATACGCTCTCATAGTCAAGAACTGCGCTTACTTAATTGTGAAAAGTACCTAATAGTGCATGGCTTGGATACCAGGAAATTCATAGTTGACCACGTTTTATTTTTACAAGACCACGTTTGACGTTTATATGTTTTATATTATGTTGAAGATATTGGTAGAATTAGTTCTTCACACATGACGCTTATATCAGTTAGAATGTTGGACGTAACATTTGTAAAAAAAAGACAGTGTAAGCCTATATTGGATATGACGAGGCATCTATTCTTACAGAGGTTAATAAGGTAAGAGATAGAGCCACTGATTTACTGATCGTGTAAATCTCAACGATGTCAATATTTCTAGACTTACTTGACACACAAGTGTCAGAAGTAGACCTTAACAACGTCTTGTTAAAATACAAACTAACATTCATGTATTTAAAAAACATTGATAATATGAAATGTAACGTAACATTATGACAGGACTGTATGTCTTCCTTGCAGTTGAAAGCTGTACTTGATGTGAAGCTGGGACCTGGGAAATACGAAATTGATGGAGTCACTTTCAGGTAAGTTGCAAAATTATTGCTGAAATAAGTGAAACAAAGAATGTGTCAAAATAAGGAGATACATTATAAATAAATATATATACATACACGCACGCACACACGTACGCACGCACGCACACACACACACACCACTTGATTTGTGCGGTTTGAAATATGTAACTGTTGCAGTTCACTTACAGTTTTAGCAGAATTGTTTTCATATTTGAACTAATTACACCAAACATTGTTTTACTGCTATATTGATATCACGATGGTTATCATTTCTTTCCTGTGCAGTTCTGGCAGCATTGTTGTCAAATACGAAGTAGTTGTGCCGAAGAACGAATCCACTTCCGTTCAATCAAACATTGTCACAGCATTTAAGAAACACAAGGGTTCGTTCGCTGGTTCCACCATAGATGGCAACTATGTCTCCACTGCAGGTAAACTGTTTAATTAATAATTCGCTTCTCTGATTTATTTGCATCCAAAGAAGTAGAATGTCTCACGTCAATACATCTTTTTTATTTTGATAGTAAATGTATTAAAATAAATAATGGCCGCAGCTTGTTTGATGCAACAGTACCAACACTTGACAACAGTTGTAAAGTTCGAAAAAGGGCAAATTTTATTGCTGGATCACCTCACCCAAGGCCAGTAGTAAGTAGTGTTCGATTCGGACCATAAATCCTGAAAATTGTGTAAAAGTTGCAATTTTCCCCAACCAAAACTCGACCAATGTCCAGATCAATTTGAAGTTACGCTGAAAAACAGCTTACCATATATATCGACATTTAGAATAACCGCCAATAAAACTAAATAAGTGGCAACACTTTCACTAAATTTGTAACACACACACACACACATACATATAAATAAGTAGTAAGTAGTGTTCATTTCGGAAATCCTGAAAATTACATAAAAGTAGCCATTTTCCCCTATCTTTTAACTTGACACAATTTTCAGGATTTAGTTTAACCCTACTTATGTTTAGACTGACTCTACCCTATAACATCAGTGGGTCCCAGACACTACTCGGTGTGGGTGTGTCGGTTGGATAGGGTAGTTTTTTGCCATGACGCCTGTGGGTAAACCGTCCTGTGGCGATTCGTATTTCTCAGGCGAATATCGCCTCTGATTGGTCAGATTGAGATCACGTGACTGTTGTCGTGCATGCGGGGAACGTGGATATCTGTAGAACTCAGTCGAATTTTCGATCGCACAGATCCAGCGTATATGAGAGTAGGATTCAGCCGAATTTTCGGAAAATTATGCAAAGTTAAAATCGGCACAGATCCTACGTAGACTACACTATATAGTTAGTTAGCGCGAGCCAATCATTCACGAACTTCGAAATAAGGATTTTATAGCTGATTTCGATATTTCACGCCTGTACACAATATATAAGGTATCCCAATTCCCCAAGGCCAGGCGGCTGCTCACATCATTATCAACCACGTCAGCCCTCCCTCACAGCGAACGACTTCCCCGCTTGCACGACAACAGTCACGTGACCTTAAACTGATCAATCAGAGGCGAGATTCACCCGAGAACTACGAATTTTACCCCCAGGTGTCAGGGTGAAATAACTACCCTATCCAACCGACACACCCACACCCAGTAGTGACTGGGACCCACAGATGTTATAGGTTAGAGTCAGTTTAAACACAAGTAGGGTTAAACTAAATCCTTAAAAAAATTAAAAGATGGCAACTTTTACATTTTTCTGGATTTCTGGTCCGAAACGAACACTACTTACTACAGATATATATATATATATATATATGTATATATATATACATATATATATATATATATATACATATACATA
The DNA here is from genome assembly GCA_020002185.1 of Paraescarpia echinospica. Taxonomy (NCBI): domain Eukaryota; kingdom Metazoa; phylum Annelida; class Polychaeta; order Sabellida; family Siboglinidae; genus Paraescarpia; species Paraescarpia echinospica. Next base: position 46,755,282 of record CM034538.1, on the reverse strand, counting down.
CATACACATATATATATATATGTATATATGTGTATGTGTGTATGTTACAAATTTGGTGAACGGTTGCAGTAGAACATTATCTATGTACACATGCCAGTAATACCAAAATCAAAACGCTATTCGCTTTTTGTGCTGCCGCTTATTTAGTTTTATTGGGGGTTATTCTAAATGTCGATATATATGATCAGTTGTTTTTCAGCGTGTAACTTCAAATTGATCTGAACATTAGTCGAGTTCCATTGGTGGCGCTCTCTAATATGATACATAAATGCGAAGTTCTAATTAATTAGAATGATCTTTATGTAGATGTTAGGGAGTAACCTGTCTTCCCCAAACAAATGGACTGCTCCAGCAAGAGCATGCTGGGAAGTACAGTTGGCTTGGTCACTTCGATTTCTCATCTAGCAAAGACAGTCCATTATTATGAGAGAAATTTCAAACCTCCACCTCCACTCCGCCTCCTCTTTAGACAAGTCAGGTTAATAGTTCGTTCTTTATGTTTGTAAGTTTTATGTATAACTGAGTTTCAATGATTTATGATTCCTGTCATATGGCGTGCCAGTCATAACAGATTAGTGAGGTGCTACATTGTTTTTATTGAACTGTATTTCAGCGTTGTTGTGGTCACTGATGCTAAGTAGTCTTGTTTTAGTATGAAATCGCTAGATGGCGAAACCGCTCTGAACGTTTATGTGTTGTCACTGCCATTGAATAATTGCTATCTTAGTAATTGATCGCTAGATGGTGATACCACTGAGAACATTTACCATGGTATGGCCGGTTGGTCCCTCTTCTTTGATGCGTGTAAACAGCAATATTTGTAATGCTGGCTTTAATCCATACGCTGTTATTATAATGCATAGATCCAGTTTCTCATTTCTGATTACCAAGAGGTGATCCGGCAATAAAATTTGCCCTTTTTCGAACTTTACAACTGTTGTCAAGTGTTGGTATTGTTGCATCAACAAGCTGCGGCCACACAAAGGTACACAGTTAACTCGCTCTCTAGTATGATACATATATATATATATATATATTAGGGTAGGTTTTACATTTTCTGTCGGAGAACGGCAGAGATCAATCTGTAGGTATGTTTGATATATTCAACCTGTGTTGGTCAAATTAAACAAACTAATTTTTCCTGTCTTTGTTTGCCTTTAGTTGCCTGTGGAATTATCGATAGCAACTTGTATTTTGCCAGTATAATGGTATAACAACATCTTAGCTTGTTACAATTGCAATAGACGCAGCGACACGTGCGCATGATTTACTAATGTCCAGGTTTTATCTTTGACTGAATAATTATAATCATATATACATACACACACGCACGCACGCACGCACGCACGCACTCATGCACACACATATGTTGAGGATAAATGCATATCGCGGGCAATGGTTTAGTCAAGCTCAATTAACTACCGATATATGTGTAACTCGATGTTTCATGTGGATAACTGGTAAATATAAAATAAGAATGGGTAAATTGGAAAAATTACAGTCCTTGCTAAGAGTCTGAATACCAATGTATGCAGAGCAAACTAAGAAGTCATATTCATTTGTGTGGATGCAGAAACAATGGCAAAAATGTACCACGCACAGTTCCGAGTGCCTGACCTAGATTATATAGACAACTATGGCGTCAACACATCGGATGATTACGTGAAGTTGGCAAAAGAAGTCAGAACCAAAGTAAGTTGTGCATAATACATCGTGAGTGTACATGCATACACATGTATGTGCATGTTTGTTTAACTCATCACAGGTTTGTGTCACTGGAGCATGCAGACACAAAAGCATCAAATAATAATTTACATTTACATATATATATATATATATATATTGTTACTGTCAATATATATTTCACACAAAAACACACAAACACACACACACACACACACACACACACACACACACACACACACACTACTATATTAATTGTGGAAGCAGTGTCGGAGTAACTCCCCCCAGGTATCACGGCTGATGGTCATATGTTGCTGTTTTCAGTTGAGTGAGATCTATGAAGCAGATGAAAATGTCGGCTCAAGACTTGTCAACGTGACAGACATTACATTCACGTTAGTATTATTGTCCCGTTCCAAAGAGGCAACTAATGTCATGTGTGACATAATTCATGACTTAACATTGTTTTATTCCTGTAGACCAAATTATGATAAAATTAATATAATTATGTTCAGTAAAGATGACAAGGAAGATGACATCTATGCCCATGATATAAGTGTATTTAACAGAATCATCTCGGCATCTATGACCATGATGTAAGTGTATTTAACGGAATCATCTCGGACATACTTTTATAGATATAATAACACGTGTAGATGGTTATGCACAAACAATAGCTGTTTTACCTTACATTTGTATTTGAGTATTCAAAATGTACATGAGACAAAACATAGTTTTGTTATTCGTGAACATCCAAACTTAACATGTTCCTTTAGTTCCACACATATACCCAAGGGTGTCGGAAGGTGGTTAAACCTATATTCAGTCCCCCATTCAAAAATATGACGGGACTCACCCTCCACCCAACGCATATGACACTACGTCGAACACCATCTCTCTTTGGCGAAGCAAATTGGTAGTATGATAATTTCACAGTTTATTTTATATATGTATTGTAATGATTCAATATAAATTATTTACAGGAAAGGGAGCGTCATTGTTGACTTCGCCCTGTGGGTGGATTCAACAGTCAGCAGTAAGGATGTTCTACTTGACATCCTCGTGAATGTCCCATTCAGTATCGGAGGACACCGTGTTGATCTGGACAGTGTCAGGGTGTCAGGTAAGATCAAGCTTAAATTGGGTGAAGTGTAAAGCGTGTTCGAGTTGTCCTAAGGACTGGATACCGCGTTATCTAAATATTGATATCAGTATCGTCCTGACATTGATCATACTTCTATCCTGCTATTCATTAATTATGTTTTTAAATATATTTAATTATAGCATTATAATTAATTAATGAATGAGAACATATAGAAGGATTTGTTTGCACTTCACTTTTTCATAGTTCAGTAATCATTTCACACAAACACAATTGTGTAACAATTTGACTGCACGCAAATGGTGACATTATTGTTAGCAGTGTTGAGTATCAAAATATTGCGTTAGGATTCCTCCTTGAGGTTGTTTTGTAAAAATACAAAATACAAAATAATTACACATTCTGAAGACAAGCATATTTGAGTGACATTTTATAGACACTGTGTAGAAAAACGTTCTTATTGGTATGTTTTGAGGGTGTCAATCGTAAACATAAACACAGTATTGAAATTATGTGATGTGATATGATACATGACTTAATAAAATTATTTTAATAATGTTCCTCATAATTATTTTACTGACTGTAATTTTTTGTTTCAGATAAAGAGTTAGAAGACCCAGGTAAGAGATTTTACAATCAAATAGAAATACGATACATTTTAACAGTATGACGTTTTTCTAATTTCTAATAATACGGGCATCGCCGTGTAACTGTTCGATTAAAACACATGTTTAAACATTTAAGTTATTAACTAAAAGAGACACTCAGCGATGCCCGTACAGCACAGTAAGGGATACCATGGTTTCTGGTGTGTCCATTGTTCTTGATGTTGATAGGTTGTTCAGCCCTGTTCCCTGGTTATGACATGACTGAATATAATATACTAGTGATCCGTTGCAAATATTTTTCGTGAATCGTTGCAGCGCCTTTGCATCAGCGTACTTTTGTTGTTGTTGTTGTTGAGTTGGCAGTCGGGCCGTCGGGCGTGTGGGAGGACGGGCGAAAGTTTGGACGGACTTACGGGCTGATGGGCGGTCGGATGGATGGATGGTTGGATGGATGGATGGATGGACTCACCCTGAGATTTATAGATTAGATAATTGATTTTGTATTGCCATTGAAAGGTGTTACATTTTGTTGTAATTATCCAGACTTCCCGTGGCTGCCGGTGATCCTAGGCGTTGTGACTGCTGTCATTCTGCTCGTCGTTGTCATCATCTTGGTCGTGCGCAAGGGCAACTTCATCCGTGACTCTGACATTTCCCGTGACATTGATAGTCACGTCTGCAGGTACAATTAAGAACTGTCGAAATAATAAAAGGTACTTTCAGAACTGTAATCGCATGTTCTAATATATATTTTTTATTTTGTTCTCATTAATTATTAGCTTCAGTTGTTTCACATATCCAAAATATATGTAGATATATTAGCAAGATTCATAAGTAGGCCTATCATATTTTCTTTTACAATATACAGCAATCGTTACGGCAGTAAAACATGTCTCTTTACAACCTTAATAACGATATCTGAATAATGAAATATGATACTGTTACGCTGCAGTCCAACATCTGCAAGGCAAGAGAGATTGTGGCGCCAGACACGTCCAATAATTCCAGTCAACCCCAAAATCGACCCACGATACCAGGTTTGTGTTACGCATAGAGTACAATTTCATATGTTAGTGTATTTATGTGTGGTAGGTTAATCACTACACTAAGTATGTCAGATGTATACACAGTGTAAAAAACAATTGTGCTGCCTAATTCTACAACCCCCTAAGTAAATGTTTTGGAAAATTATGGTTATTTAATCAACAGGTGCCGCTACTATCTATCTGTACTGCCTTACACTAATATTAATGGTTTCATGCACCCAAGTCCAGTTATCCTCGTTTTACTGGGGGCCCTGAATGGCAAAATATACTGGGTAAACAACCCCTTATGCCCTTGCGGGCATTGCGAGTTTCTAGGCAATGGACAAGCCGGTAAGACTCCACGTGACCTATCTATCGTTCACAACAACAAGCCCAGCATCTTTTTTCTTGTAGTTTAGATCAGTTTTTAGAGTATATGAGTGCGATTTTCGCTGTTTATAATGAATACCGATCGAAGCAGAAAGTGTTTTAGAAATCCTGAAACCTGGGTGAAGCAAGTGCATCACCGGCACAGGAACATTGGGAAGAAATATTATGTTGGGCGAACTGGGAAAGTTAAAGCAGCCGCTCGATTCGACTTTGGACAGCTGGAGTCGGGGAAAAAACTGTCTGACTCACAAAAAGAGCATCTTTCACTAATTACCTTATTAATTGTTGAACTTGGCAGCACAATTGTGTAAGCTCCTTATTACTCATATTTATACAACTGGTGTTTAATAGGCATCCAATGTGTAATGACATATAATTAATAGAACTGTTCCTTCTCCCAGATTCGCATAAATTACAGTTGAGGTGTGTTATGATTGCTCTTTGTGCAGCTCCCGGCACGTTGGACCCAAAACCCGGCCGCAGACTACGAGAGAAGTCAGAGAAGAGACAACCAATGGGTGAGCTATCAAATAAACACAAAAATACATATCCGTATTTTATGTTCCAATACTGCAGAAAAAGCAACGACAACGTGTTGCCTTTTATGAAAAATATCCAGAGACATTTCAAGTTTCATTCTACATTTAAGCAATACGCACAAGCCTGGCGCTAGATGTCATTTTCACACAAACGGTGTTGTTCAAGACACAGTGCAATCTTGTTGTCTGAACATTGAACATTTATACTTATATAAGTTGCAGTGATGATATCTTGGACCCGGCTGTTATTTCATTTGTAATACACATGCATATATATATATATATATATATATTAATATCGCTTTTGCAAACTATCTAAGAGTTCAAGCGCTTTGTCAACAGCACCGTGGCTACGATCATGGATATGTGTCAATGACTTCTCGCATAATGCTTTATGGTGGAACGCCAAACCAGAAATACATGTAACTTATGCTTTTGTTACTGATTGAGATGTGTATTTTGGTGTGCCCCCATGGAAGTTGTAATCTCGCAGTTAAAAAGTTCAACTACGTAACACGTTCTTGATACATCGTCCGTAATGTTAGGTTGAACGCTACTAAACAATCTTGGATATTAGCATGTAAGATGCTTCCGGGTTCAGTTACATTCATATTTTGGAAGTGTAGTAGGTTACCTTTCTGAATCCTTGGATACTCTAACGGAGATTTCAGCATCTTCACGATGTAATCGTAAACGTTATACATCCACTCTTGATCATCGTGTGACGTTGTTGGTTTTTATCACGTGAGAGCAATTATAGGAATATCGTGGCCAACCTGTACACGGAAACTTTTGAGAGACAAGCCATCATCACCATGCCAAACCCTCCATCAGTTTGGTACATATATGTCGAAGACAGGTCCGTGCAGATACGTGAATACCACATGGAAGGTTTCACTGTTTCACTGTGGAACCGCAAAAGAAAGGACATCTGCTATTCCTAGACAGACGTGTACATATGAACGACGACGGCATCATACGGCTCATGATCTACAAAACAATATATACACCTATTAGTACTTGAACGTCAGCGCCATCAACCACCAATAACACAAGCGATCAGTGGTCAGAGCCACCGAAACTGCACATGTCAAAACAGTACTCAAAGCCAGCAGAACAGAGAATAAATGCTCAACATTATCAAGACAAAAAGAAAGACATCAAGTTAAAAAAAACAGACCAGCTACACACCGAAAATCCCACTATTATCCGCGATATTCCTGGAATTGCTGTCATGTAACGAACACCAAAAACGTCACATGATGACCGAGAATGGCGCTGTATAATGTGAAAATGCTGAAAACTCCGGTAGAGTAGCCAAGGATTCAGAAAGGTAACTTCACTTCACACCTCACCATAGGCGTGTTCAGGGGCCCCCTAGACCTTTTTTGTATGGGCCCACACAACTGAACGTACGGCGGTGCAGCAACGACACATTTTCAATCATATCCAGTGTTAATAATCATAACGTGTTTTTGCAGTCGTGGTCGACAACTCGATAAAGACAGCAGCGAAAGTGGATGGACAAACGGCAAATGACAATGCGATAAATCACAATGACATCATTTGAGATTATGTGTCAAATGGTTTTGATTACTTAAATATATTGATTGATGTTTCGTATGTGGCGTTTTAAATTAGCACACGTAGCATTATTAAAACAATTAATTGGTATGTATAATTTGATTTACCTATACATGTTTGTCAAATTCCATATAGTAATTGTTCATTGACAACAATTACATGACTTAACACCAGTTCAGGGTTCCTCACTTCAATGGACACGCTGATCAGTGGACTCGTATTATGAAATTCAAATTTTCTCTGATGGCGGTACACCCTCGTGTTGTGACACGATTTGTTGGGTGGATGTTGAATTACTTGAAACACACTAATACATAGAAATAGAGAACAGTCAGTATAGGATTGGTTATAGGTGTAGCACCTAAATACATCTAACAAGTTATTCGTTTATTCCAGGAGATGTAAATGCACCTTTAGATAAAATTAATGAAATGTGTATCATGAATATTGTTGGGTTGTTTGGCTAAATGTAAACAAAACGTAGCAATAACATGACTGGGTGAAAGTGTGATTACGTATATAACATATATGCGTGCACAGGTTTCAGTTTAACTATATATATATACATATATATACATTCATTTTCTATATCACATTAGTAATTGTAGTTTTCCTCTGTACTGATATCGCACTTATAATATTATATTAGGTCAACGTATATAAACTTATTATATTGTTGAACCTAAGCACCTTCTCATGCAATGCACCGTAAACAACCAAGTGCACAAGTAAGGCGTTACTCTTGTTGTAGACGTCATGAAGCTACTGTTTTAATAAGTCCAGTCGGGCATCTACCTACACTAGACATGGTAATATGTAAGGCACACATTGGATATGAAACACGCTCTCATAAATTAACGGTGTAATATATAGCTACTCTCATAATTAAATTATAAATCGCATATATTGCATGTGTGGGGTAAGGACACATTAAATTGCACTTTAATCTGTACGTTTAAATATAAATTTATATACTGTGTTATTAATATTACGTATATACATATATACATATATATATACATGTAATACAGGGGAATAAGGTTTGACTTCGACAACATGTAATTTACATATATAAACAAATAATGAAAACATATGTGGGTGATGGTGTGAATACAAATATGAAATATTATATACACGTACGGGTTTAAAGATATTGAGACGGTTGTAGGGTGGTATATATACGCCTATATATATGTAGCAACCTGTATCTTTAAGCACGTGGTTATGTGTACAATTATAAGCATATATTGGCATAGCCTATAATATATATTGGCAAGCATGTGTGGAATCAGTTCATTGCTATGCTAAAAAATGTATATGATGCATACTAATTGGTTGAAAAATGGGTCTCAAGATGACGCCATCTGGTTATGCAGTACCGCTTTCGTTATAGTAAATTACGTTCATCATTGTTTACGGCGGATTAAAAAATTGCTTAAAAGTACAAAACGTCAATATATTTTCTTTATATGAGCTATGGAAGATTATTGTAACTGAAGAAAGTTGCTACAAGAATGTACCGTAATTGGTTATTGTCAATTCCTACCAGAGTAAACGGGAGGTAAACGAACACATATATTTTAGTGTGTAAAATGAACAAAAAAATTAAAATGGTGTTGGGACGGTCGTGTTATTCATTGTAATATCACTGTAACCTAATGTCGTCTTCATTGGTTTACTGACATTATGTTTTGGGTTATTTGTTGATGGATGGATGGAGGATGGATGGATGAAGGATGGATGGATGAGGGAGGGATGGATGGATGAGGAATGGATGGATGGATGGATGGATGGAGTATGGATGGATGAAGGATGGATGGATGAGGGATAGATGGAATGGGAAATGAAGAAAGGTAGGAGGAACAAAACATGGTCTTCCAATTATTTTGGTTCATAAAACAATAGAAGTTTTAGGTTACATTTTTTCTTTAAAAAAAGTTGTTTAGTAGTAGTATTACACGAATTCGGAATATATGTAAACAAACTAGTTTTTAACTTCCACCTGCCACCCACGTTGAGGTTAGCCCCAACCATTTTAAGGTTATTATCCCACTTTGTCACCACTCAGTAGCCTCCATTATTCAAGCTTCGTGAGGTGGCAGCACTTTATCGCCGCTCACAACTGCCTGGAATAATACATGGGGTTGAAATGTTTGTAATGAATGTATTTAGCACCAGGTACGACGGTCGCGTTTTCATTTATCCGGGCGTTATGTGTGTTTATATGTATATATATATACATAAATTATCAAATGTTTGCTTCCCACAGACATAAACAATGTCTGTGATAAAGCAGTTTCCTCTCCACGCCCACGTCACGTGACTTACTCTTATACTTGGTCACAAATCTGAAACAGCAAATTGTAATTATGTACTCTAACTATAACGCTCGTATTACGATAACAAACGAAACATATTTAACTACTGGATATTATTTATTACTACGTGATCTACTGGTGCCAAATATTATGCCTTACATATCCACATAAACATCACCCGGATAAAATTTAACGCCAGGATAAATGTAAGCGCGACACCGGGTACAGGTCAGTTGGCTCTCAGACCAACTATGATATAAAAAAATCATTGAAAAGAAACGTTTATTGGGTAATACTATGGTTTCGAAATTATTCAACAATTAATTTATATTGAAACAAGTTTGACCAATATTAAAATTGTGCATTGTTAATTTGTCTACAACATCATCCGCCTAGTCATGTCTCGCACAGTGGACATTTGTTTATGTTCTCTTATCTTAGGTACTTCTTATTTTGTACAGTGCTATTTTGTATATATATATATTACACACACATATATATAAGTCTATATGCCGCATTACCTGTACATTCACTGCCAAAAATCACCGCATTGCCTGTACATTTATATTACCTGTACATATACGTGTACAGGCAATATTTTAACCTTCCACACACATTTCTGTGGTGCAGATACTGACTTTTTGTTAGTCACATACATTAAGTGCGTGTTATTTTGGGGAATTCTTCAGTTTATTGTGTTTTGTAGCGTACAATTTTATATTTACACGAACTGGAAATTTGTGAGCGTATACTTTTTGTGTCGAACATTGCCTGTACATATACGTTTATCATATATGGTGTTATGCTAGCTTTAATCGAGTGTATATTTGAGATTAGATCGCATGGTTTGCAAACTACTACTATCAATGAAACGTTGCACGAATAAAACAGAGAATATTACGTATTTTGTGTTTTAGTTAAAAATTACCGCGTCCAGAGTGTCGTTTGTGTATATTTCATACGCGAATTGTGCGCATGCGTCAGAATCTAGGTCACGCGTGAGGAAAATGGCGGAAGCGTCTTGCTGTCAAAGCCCTCACTTCAAATATTGATTTAGCTTTATCGTGGATGATTCTCTGTAGAATTTGACCAAACTACTATAGACAGATAGCAAAAATGGTAGCGCGACAGAATATGCACCCGAGCGAAGAAGTAGAGTTGAGAAAGTTGCGGATTTTATCAAAGAAGTGGCGCGTGCCGAGAAAACCACCCACAGACACAGACGTCACAGTGGCACAGGTACAGCTTGTAATTTACATTCTAGACTCGAAGTGTCAAGTTCGTGCATAGCGAAATTCCGTAACAATGCGGTATTGTGGCAGTTTTACGAAATTTTCCGATGCACGAACTAGTGGCACTAGTATACGTTGTTTAAAATACAACACTCGCGACACTGACATTCGGCATATATATTGTGTTTAACTTTATGAAAGGATGTGTGAAATGTTGACGCTGCAGAGGCATCTTTTTGGAAGCATTTTCGCTGTACCTTGTACGGAGTATGGTGTTGGATATTGTATGAATTGAAATATTTCACTTGTTCTGAATATCATGTAAATTAGAACAATTTAAATAAGTTATCCCTGTTAGGAATAATAGCTGCTTTGACTTTGTTCAAAATGTATCACTTATAGTACTATTGAGTATTGTCTATTAAATTAACTTTAAGATATATTAATCCTGCATCGTCATCAAACTTTTTTATCAAGTCTAATTCAAGGTGATAAAATCAATTAAAACATTGTGTTATTTGTAATTAACTGAACTGTGTGATGTCTCCAAGTCCAAAACAATGGTGTGTCTGGTAAATTAATTTTTTGGACTTCTGAATGTTCAAAGCATTAAGTTGGATTCTGGAAAACAAACGGCATTGCTTAGTTAGTACATTAACTGTACATGTAGATTGCTTCCTCTATTTATGCCTCTCTCGTGTTTTAGGTAAGGCCGATGATTGTAACATCCCTCCGAGCAAAAGGCAAAGAAGGTATCTAGTGAGTAGCGTTACTGTGCTATCTGAACTTATTGAGACCTGCTTATAGTATGGAATATTTTTTTAATGTACATTTTGTTTTTTATATTTTTATGTTAATATCAGTGTTCAAGATTACTGCTGGTCAAACTAATAAATAGCATATAAAAGGAAGGTGGCTCCTTTGATAGCGACTACGTGTTAGCTTAAAAGCTGACGTGTCAAATATTGGTCACTATTCATGCTATATTTAAAGTGTTTGATTATTGTAAAAAATACAATTTATGCTTCTTTGAGTAGATACAATTTTTATTTCTGAAAAATTAAATGGCTAACTTACATAGCCTCAATAAACATTTACCCAGACAGGTTGGCTGTTGTCATCTTACCCACATGAGGGATCATCTTCATAATTATTTAAATGTTCTCTAATTTTAGAGCAATTCAGAGTTCAAATTTTACAGAAAGCCTGTAAGCCGGGTAAGATGACAATAGCCAACCTGTCTGGGTAACTGTTTATTGAGGCCATGTAAGTTAACCGTTTAATTTATCAATTTTTTTGAAATGATGATGGACTGCATTTCAGTGATTATGTATATATATATGCTACTTCATAAAATCTAACATAGACATTTATTGGGAAACGTTAAACTTAGGTCGAAGATGAAGGTCCGGTCGCTTGTGCAAGCTGACATTATTTATTCCTGCTGTATTTGTAGTGTTTAATTTATCACTTTAATTATTAGTAATATTGGTTTTTATTTATGTAATTTATCATGAAAATGTTCCATGTTATATTTTGAATAACATATATTTTAACATGATTATCCATAGCTGAGTTTACCAAAACAATTGTTTGTTCGCAACATCTGCAGAGCTCTCCCTTCACCATTCACTAGACTTCACTGCTCATCAACATTAAGACCAAAATTGATGGACAAACTATAGCTATACTAGTTCAAAGGCCATAGTCCACAACAACTAACTGTCATTGTGAGTTTAGCAGTTGGGTTTTGGCGACTCTTGTGAGGGCCTAACCTTCTCTGTATAAGTTGTGTTGTCTCACTCAAGGCATGCTCATCTGAATCAGTGAATGACTGTCAGTTGTCACTGTTACTGGCAGTGATGACTGTTGTCTGTAGTCAAAGCATAGACTGTAGTCTACTCTAGTAGAGGGTTGTTGGGCAGATTCGTATCCATAAGCCATAGGTAAAGCCGTAGCGTGGGGCCGTGAGCGTAGAGGGCAAAGGTAAAGACGGCGTGAAAACACAAAATCTCGGTTAGGCCTACTCTTTACTTTACCCCTCATAGACATACAAACATAATCCTAATAATATCATCCATGCTCATGCCCTGATCCATGACTGACCAGGCATGACTAATGTTCATGCCATGGACATACCCCATCCCCTTATGGCTATGTGGCTCATATCCGTAGGCAGCTATCTGTATACATTGTACTGTATTTTTTTTAAATTGCCCTTTCCTCTAAAGTTGGCAAAGAAATTGCCATGACAGGTCTATGGCTATATCATACAGAAGTTACCTCTCTTGTGAAACCTAGGCCTGTGTCCTATTTGTACGGCTATTGGACATGCCTGCATGATTTATACTAACTATAGTCTTATACACGACACCATGTGATACAGACAGTAGATATATTATGTTTAGAGAATAGTCATAACTTTGGGCACAGGACTATTGGCATAAGAAATCTCTAGCCTGTCTTAGGCTGCTTTTTTTTATGTTCCAACATTATTCTTAAAGTAAGTTAGCTTGCAATATAATTAATATCAGCTGCAGGAATGTATAACTAGTATGAATGTGTTTATATATTGGTAGATAAGCTCCTGTAGCATAACTAATATACTTTTTTCGGAAGTATCATTGAGTTATAGAATTATTATTTGTGTACACACATGAAAAAACAAATGTGTTGAGATACAGGGGGTCATTATACTAATGTAGGAACGACCCTACATATGAATCTGTACATTATATGAAACTTGACTTAAAAGCAAACTGTATCTTTTTCAATTCTCAATATATTTTGCAATTGACAATCTTGTTTTATTGCAGCTGAAGGAAAGTCCTGCTAAAAGAAAACAAAATGCTCTGGTAAATTACAATTTACTCTACAGATTCAGTGCCCATGGCCGGTATCTGGACAAATTATATATTAACTGTACATTAATACAGACAATGGCAAGACAAATTTATTATGTTTTGTAAATAGTTCCCACCTCAGGATTTGTGCAATAATTTAACAAGATTTTAACAAGATTTAACAAGATTGCCATCCAGAGAATTAACTCTAGATGGCAGGTGGACAAGGAAGCCCTTTGGCTTATCGAGAGTCCAACCCTTTTATCTACATATATCCAGCCCTTCTGAGGTATGTGTCGATTTTATTTTAAAACATATTCACACTACTAGCACTCACACAATCATCAGATAATCTGTTCCATTCATTCACAGTCCTTTGTGAAAATGAGAACTTTCTCACGTCTAATCTACACTGCTCCTTTACTAATGTAACTTCATGTCCTCTAGTCTTTCTATCTTTCTTAACTGAAAAAAACATATTTCTATCAATATTTTCATAACCATTCAATATTTTAAACACTTCTATCTGATCTCCTCTCAATCTCCTGGTCTCTAGTGTTGTTAAACCACATTCTTTTAGGCGTTTTTCATAACTAAGATCCCTCAGTTTTGGTATCATTTTAGTCGCTCTCCTCTGTACTCTTTCTAGCATATCTATGTCCTTCTTGCGGTATGGCCTCCACGCTTGTATACAATATTCTAAATGAGGCCTAACTATTGTTTTGTACAGCGGTATTATTAGTTCTTTTTCTTTATATGCTATATTTCGCCTAATCAATCCAAGGATTTGATTTCCTTTTGAAGCTGCAATTCCACACTGCTCTGAAACCTTCATGTCAGCACTAATTGTCAGCCCTAAGTCTTTTTCTTTTACAGTAGTACTTAGTACAGTTCCCCCCATTGTATATTCTACATATTCGTTCCCATATCCTGTGTGGAGGCATTTACATTTCCCAAAATTGAACAACATTTGCCACTTTTCAGACCATTTGATCAACCTGTCAAGATCATCTTGTAAATGCTGTCTATCACCATCACTTTCAATCCTTCTAAACACTTTTGTATCATCTGCAAATTTCAACACCTTGCTAGCTATATCATCGTCCAAATCGTTTATATATATTAAGAATAATATAGGTCCCAGTACTGATCCCTGTGGAACCCCACTCAAAACTGATTTCCAGTTTGAAGCCTCCCCATCAACAACTACCCGTTGTCTTCTGTCAATCAGCCATTTTTCTATCCAGTTAATTATACCATTTCTGCCATGGGCTTTTAGTTTAAGCAGTAATCTCTGATGTGGCACTTTGTCGAAAGCTTTTTGAAAATCTAAGCAGATGATATCTACTGGTGATCCATCATCTACCCACTTAGTGATATCTTCCAAAAACATAACATATTTGTTAAGCATGACCTCGCTTTTAGAAACCCATGTTGAGATGGGTTTATCAAGTTATGTTTAACAAGAAAATCCACCATGTGATCTTTAATTAGTCTTTCTAATAATTTACAAATCACCGATGTTAAACTAACTGGTCTATAATTATTTGACTTGTTTCTCGAACCTTTTTTAAATAACGGTATAATGTTTGCTTCTTTCCATTCTAAAGGAACCACTCCCTCTTCTAATGACAAGTTGAAAACTGTTGCAAGCGGTATGCTAATTTGTTCTACAATTTCCACTAGTAGTTTGGGTGGAATACCATCCACTCCAGGTGATTTATTTTCCTTCATAGCCCTAATTTTCTTAGCTACCATTTCTGGGGTTACAATTAACTGTCTTAAATAGTCTGATTCTGCCCCCTTGAACTTAGCCTCTGGCAGTGAACTAGTGTCTTCTCTGGTAAACACTGAACTAAAATACTCATTTAGGTCTTCTGCCGTTAAGAATCCTTCTGATATTATATTTCCAGCACTATCTTCTAGAGGACCGACCTTATCCTGAACTTTCTGTTTGCTTCGAACATACGCATAAAAACTCTTGCTGTCATGTTTTATATTACAAGCTAATTTATGTTCATAGCTTCTCTTTGAATTTCTAATTTCAGCTGTAGCTTGGTTTAGTGCTTCTTTATAAATGCTGTAGTCTTCGTCATTTCCAGTACGTCTATATGACTTCCACATCATTTGTTTATACTTAATTTTTCTAATGGCTTCTTTCGATAAGTATATCTTTCTGGTCCGTTTCCCTTGTTTTTTGAAGGGAACAAATTTATCTACGATGCACTCTATTTCATTCTTTAAGATATTCCAGCATTCTGTTGCTGTCTTATTCTTCAGTGTATTATTCCAGTCTATCTTTGCTAAATATTTCCTCATTTCCTTATATCTTCCTTTGTGGAAATTTCTCCTGAACTGCTTTTTATTATTTCTTTCTGATTTTACTTTGATGGTAAAATGTATCTGGTTGTGATCACTACTTCCCAGAGGCTCACATAATTTAACATTGTCAACTAATTAATTCTGTGAGGACAAAACTAAGCCTAACACATTCTCTCCCCTGGTTGGTTCTAGCACATGTTGAGAAAGGAAACTATCTTGTACTAAAACTAAAAACTTGTGGTCCTCACTACCCATACTCTGTAGAGATTTCCATTTTATATGCCCATGGTTAAAATCCCCCATAATAACACAGTCCCGTTTGCTAACTTCCCTTATAGCGTTTTGTATTTTTTCATTCTCTTCTATGCTTATGTTTGGATTTCGATAAACTAATCCAACCGTTAACGTTGAGTTTCCTGTAACTATGTTACACCAAACAGCTTCTTTGCAATCTGCTTCTCTGTCTAATTTTATTTCATGAGCCTGGATAGATTCTTTAATATATAAAATAACTCCACCTCCCCTTCTTCCTATTCTATCTTTCCTAAACATTACATATCCTGTCAGTCCCAATTCGGCATCTGATATATCGGTGGTTGCCCATGATTCGGTTATACCTATTATGTGAGGGTCAATATCTTCTACCATAATGTTTAGTTCATTTCTTTTGTTTACTATACTCCTTGCATTTAAACAAACACATTTATACCCAGCTTCAGAACAGTTTTCCAGACTGTTCTTTGCTGAATTATTTTTGCTGCCTTTATCTATGCCTCCAGTTTCAGGCTTCTCTGCGAGTCCCCCCTGCGAATTTAGTTTAAATAGATGCAACCTGTCCCACTGTCAACAGATCGCAGCAGATTCTCTGAGAATACTGCTGCCCCCTTTCCACTTAGATGGAGGCCATCTCTCATGTACATATCTTCTCTCCCAACAAAGTACCCCATAAATCTATGAATCCCACGCCCTCTTCCTCACACATCTGCTCAACTAGTGCGTTGATCGCCATCCTCTTACAGTTTCTGTATCTTGCCCCCCTTCCTCCCATTACTTGCAAAATTCCTGAGAGAATAACCTGTTCCACTCTTGTCTTCTTTAGCTTCCTCACTAGATGTCTGTACTTCTGAACTATCCCAGTTGTTCCCTCCTTGTCTGCATTGTTTGTCCCAACGTGTACTAGTATAGACCCTCCCTTGCCATGCCCCAATACCTTCTCTACCCTTTCGGTCACATGCTCTATCCTAGCCCCCGGTAGACATACAACAACGTCCTTCCCCTCGCATATAGTCTTGTCTGTTTTTCTCAGAATTGAATCGCCCATAAACACTCTCTCTTTTCTCCTTGCCCCCTCAATCACTGCCTCGGAGTAGCTCCTCCGGTTTGCATATGTCTGGTTGTTGTCTTTTCCTCTTGTCGTCTTCTTCTCTCCTGTCACATTCTCTTCCATTCCCTTCTTTCCTGTCGCGTTTTCTCTTGTCCCCTTTCCTCCTGTCATCTTCTCTTCTAGCACATTTACTCTCACTTCCTTTCATCCCTTCTTTCCTCCCATCACATTTTCTTCTCTCCTCTCCCGTCCCTTTTCCCCGGCTACCTCCTTCCCTACGGTCACTTTCACGCCTGTCATGTTTTCTGTTTTTTGCTGAACACTATCTTCTTCCATCAGTCTTCTGTCTCACAGTCTTACCAACTGCCTCTGTGGTATCTACCTCTTCACCACCTCTATCGCTGTCGTGTCTCTCCTCGTTCTCTACAGTCTGACTACCTGCTGATCTGTCCCCACTGGCCCGTTTTCTTTTCCTCTGCCGAACACTTTTCCTCCGTCCGTCTGTTTTCTCAATGTCTTGTTCCTTCACACCAGTCACCTTCCTTCCTCTCAGTCTCCTTTCTTCAGTCTCCGTGTCACAACTCTGCTCCTTCTGTGTTGTAGAATTCTCAACTCTCTCGTGTGGCGTTTCGTCCATAAGAATTTAGTTTCGTCCATAAGAATTTATCCTAAATTGGATTTTGTCCCAGATTCCCCATGGCTACATAGCCTCTATTCATGCCACTAAAATTTTACAGAAGTAATTAAAAAAGATAGCAGCCACTGTAGATTGAAAACATAAAAAATATGAATATTGTTATATTTTATGTCAATAAATCAATTTGTATACACAGGTATTGTTTAATAAGGTGTTGATAACATTTTCTAAATTTGCTTTGTGTCTTCTCGGGCATCTGTAACCTACGTACATTTTTCTGTTTGCAGAATGTAAAAAATAAGGTAAAGTTTTATCAAATTTATTAATATCAGACTATTTGTAACACCTGCTATTCAGCAACTATTGTCTGTCATATGGCAAGAGCAACCTATAAGTATATGCATTTTATAAAAACAATGTTGTCTGCTTAATATAATATCTTATAAACACCACTATGACTGGTGTTCTCTGCTTGATATAATACCGTATAAACATCATTATGATTGGTGCTCCTGACATTTCAGAAGAAATCTCCCATTGAACTTGAAGATACGCTTTGGTGGTGTCATTTGGGGGCTGATAACGACAACTTTAAGACCATGTCTACAAAACATGGTTGGTATTTATTGTACATCATTCACTATCTATTCCAGCTGCTTATTCATACAACCATACTGAAATTAAGTGTTTATTGAAGTCTTAAACAACATTGGTAGGCATACACCTTTTAAAGCAAATACAACACAGTGATTTACAACTACAGTCAAGAGAATTGCACCAGTGGTTTACTCAGGGAACTGTTGTAACATTACATGCTATAATCATATTTAATTTAGTTATGCAGTGTTATAGGCTGCATTTCTTGTGTTCTGCCTTATTTTAGAGTAAGTTGGCTTGCACCAAAATTAATAGTTCATTGTAGAATGTTGCATTAAAATCAATCATAACTATTTTCAATGTATGATGTGGTTAGCATGGTCTCCTCCTAACTCCACCATGTGTATGGCCGAAGCTGGAAGGGAAGTCTTCTATACACAATGCATTTTCTTCAGCATGTAATAATAATAGGAAGGAAGCTATGTAATTGCAATATATTGCATTGTAATGTAATTGATCCCAGACCTGCACACATTTCATTTTGTCGCAGGATTTGTGCACTTTTAACATTGTGGGATTTTGTCTGTTTTGTTTATTGAATTTTCCGGATTCCCCATGGCCACATAGCTGCTTCTGTTCAAGCCACTAAAATATGAACCCGAAAAGATAGCAGCAACAATAAATTGAACAAATGTCAATGCATACTTTTATATTTTACTTCAACAAATCAATGTGAAGGCACACATTTTGATAATATTTTGTAAATTTACTTTTCAAGTGTCTTTTCCCGGACACCTTTAATCTATGTACATTTTTCTGTGCAGTAGAATCTAAATAATAAGGTAACTTTGTATTGTATAAAATGTATAAATGTCAATCATGTGTTTGAATGTGTGCACATAACATTTGTAGGCTTTGGGATGTCTTCGATTGCCACAAATGAACTGCAACCGGAGCAGTAGAGAGGTGATTATAATGTCTTCAGTTGACAGTTAATCTGTATATGAAATGCCCAAATTGCACATGACTTAAATTGACTAACGTGTGACATTACAGAGCATCTTCAACTGTGTACTCATCTGAAATGTCAAATATTGACCACCTAAAACCTCATAAACATGTTGCATTGTGAAAAAAGCTGAAAGTCCATATTTGGACAACCAATTTTATCCCACAACAGGCTTTTTTTTTTTTTTTTTACACTTTAATCTGATAATGACTATTATGACATATATGGAATATTATGTAACATAAGTAATATGGATTTAAGGACATTTATAAACTAAAATGGCAGCATAGACATGCAAAAACGCCTAAAATACCACCAATACAATAAATACATTGAATTAATTTTAATTGTAAGATGCTTCCTACAGGTCATATTTTAAAATGTTGTTTTCCCTTCCAGCTTCGGCCATACACATGATGGAGTTAGGAGGAGACCATGCTAACCTCATCATACGTTGAAAATAGTATGACTGATGAAGGACGATTACCTGGTTAGTTATTGTACTTGTATACAACAAAGAAGGGCACAGACCACTGTTAACTTTTCCACTGACAGCCTTGTTAATGTTTTGTTAGATTATAAGGAAACTACTATTCAAAAATCTGAAATTTCAGAAATTATATACTGACAAAATGTCATCAATGTCAAATACCACCAGCTCTTTTACAACACATCCATGCTCGGTGCCCATCAATATTTACAAAAATAGACATGATTCCCTGCACACACGTGACGTATAAATAAAAATGGCGAAAAATCGCTACGCCAACTACACTCTTCCAAATATACATCGTTTCACTACCAATACATGCTAGCACTCAACCTGCTAGATATATTGCATTCATTTACCACAAATTTCAAACATCACCAGTTACAAGTTCAAATTACAAGGTACAGTGTTATTGCAACACAACAGGAAGGCTAATAGTGCTGTGGCCCCAGACGTTTTTCTCTTATCTAGACATGTTTATTATAGTAAAGTGAAGAAAATGCAATGTTTACATTTGCATATTTTAAAGTTAATAAAATAACCACTACAATAAAGTTTCATGCTAGTATTTTTAATATTTAACACACATTTATTTCATGGATATCAGACAGGAAAAACATTCTACCAACAGTTTGCATTGATCCGGGTGATAAGGATACTGCACCGTAAAGTTTGATGATGCTTGAATGGATCTTATTATGTACATCTGCTTCACAATTGTATTGTGTTACTCTTAAAATATATATTGGATGATTACACTGAGTGATGGTTTGACTAATTAAACAATACTATGTATTTAAATGTTTGCAGTGATGCAATTTAAGTAAACCATACAAGATGACACTGTGTGCTGTTGATTTTCTCTAACAACTTGTTTTTGCTCAATTGTTGCACCAACATTTCTTTCAACAGGAAAACAGAGATAGAAGCCTTCAAACAAAGCAGAGTTGGACCATAATAAAGACAACATATTTGTAGTCAAACCATGATGATATTGATGGTATGCAAGCCATAGTGATATGCAAACCATGATGGTATTGATGGTATGCAATCCATGGCGATATTGATGGTATGGATGGCATGCATGCCATGGTGGTATCGACAGTGTGTAACCCATGATGATATTGATGGTATGCATGCCATGGTGGTATCAAAATGCATGATTGTAGAGATACGATTCAACACAAGATGGTATTGATGGAATGTAAGCAATGATGGCACGGGTGGCATGCAGGCCATGGTGCTCTTGATGGTATGCATGCCATTCTGGTATGGATGACATGCATCCCTTAATGGTATTGACAGTATGCAACCCATTATTATGCACATGGTATTTTTCCCATGGTAATATTGATGATATGCAAGCCACGATTGTATTGATGCAAACCACGATTTTATTGATGCTGTGCAGGCCATGGTGGTACTGATGGTATGCATGCCATGGTGGTATTGATGGTATGCAAGCCATGGTTGTATTGGTGGTGTGCAAGCCATGATGGTATTAATGGTATGCAAACCATGGTGGTATTGAGGGTAGTCATGCCATGGTGGTATTGGTGGCATGCTAGCCATGCTGATATTTATGGTATACAAGCCATAATGACATTGATGGCATGCAAGCCATTTTTGATAAGATCTTATCGAAAGTAAAAATAAATGCAACATTGCCTTTCCTTTTGCATTAAGAATGTGCTGTAGGATAATAATTAAATATACATTCTAGAGTTTATACACTGATTAGGTATTATTGTTATAGAAGTACTTGAATTACATAAAATGTTTGGTTATACAGACTGACTAATGTTGTTCTCAAATGCAAAAGCCTGGCAAACTAGATGAGTGATAGAACATAAAGTGCACAACGTGTAATTAGTATTGCACCTGACGCGAACTTCACTACATGTTTGACCATACCTTCTTTGCAGAAAATAGGCATAGATTCATACCAGAATACTATTTAAAAAGCAACAGGCATACAACTGTTAATGTCAATTGGTTCAGCAAGTGATCTGTAATAAGCATGTTACTGTGACTGAATGTAGCATACTACTGTCATCGTTTCCACGCTGATGCAAACAAATACAATTGTGTAGTAGATCTATGTTGTTACCATCTGATAACATATGCAATTAATAATTTCACTATTTAGGGTGGTAGTTATATATTATGTAAGTTACACGTTTTGTGTTGATTGTTTGCATTTTGGAAATGTATTTTATACATGTCAGTCACATTACCCTTTGGGGTCCTGCTCTACAAATAAAGTTTAACAGTTCAAAGATAATGATCATAGGTGTACGAGACGGACACCCCCTAAACGATTGGGCAATGAAAGGATTTCAACAACAAAAACATTTTTTTTAATATAGCAAAACAACAGTATAATTGACCGGAAACTGATAGATAACAGTGAAACACACAGAACATAATAAATATATTACAGACACAAATTGATGCATGCATCACCCCCCCCGGCATTCATGAAACAGACGGGCCCTCCCCCAAATGAAGTCTGTTCCGTTTGTCTTTGATGTCTTTGTAAAGGTGTCTGTTATTTTATTAAAATGGTGCTAGTTGCTGCAATAGATTGTTTCATATGCATACTGCAGTAGCCATTACATTTTGGTCTTCTAGACTGCATGGCCAAACATACCGGTGTGTTAAATATAGCCATGTATACACATGTTTTACTGGGACAAATACTTTAATTTTTGTGTGGAGTTGTGTTCTGAATAAATGAGATGTATGCATGTATATTATTTTGTATCTTAATAAATTGATTTACATACAAAAAGTGTTTATGTTGACTGTTTTTATATAACACACATATAGTCCACGAGTAATACAATATGGCAATGAAATCTGACTTAATATTAATCAAATTATTTGTTAATCACATTTTTGTGGCCTGATTTTAAGCAAATCGAAGCAAACATTTAAATGTTGATGACAGTTTATTAATATATCCTATAACAATTAGTCAATTGTGTATATCTTTGATTATAATTTTCATTTTATTCAACACGTAAAGATCAGTAGAACATATACAAACTTAGGATTAGAGTCAAGTAGTGCTTGTTTGGGTGCTCCAATTTGTCATATAAAGCAGTGTATCCCCCCACCCATGAGTAATGTATGGTATTGAATCGTGCGTCCTAATTTGTGTTATGCAGTTTTAACAAAAACCTGGACCATTTCGTCCGTAAGGTTTTCTATGTGCTAAATATTGAATAACTAATCCGTCAAAGTTGTGCAAACTGTTGTTCTGAGTGGAGTACTTACAAAAATAGACCAACAAAATCCAAATCGCCGAAAAAGACGCCTACTTCAAAAATCGTGTGTCCGACTCCTACTAGTGAGTGTTCTAAGGGCAGTAGCCTACAATATATATAAATATGCCATTGACAATTTTCCAAGAATAATATTGATATATGAATAAAAATGTCGAACATGAATCAATACGAGCTCGTTCTAGAATGATGTTATTCCAGAAGGGCCATGGGATTTGTTGATCGTGAATTATATTAATAATTGTCGAGTTCGACGCCGATGGGCTTCGTTAGAACTGTCAGTGTCGGTAACGCAGTCGCTTACCTCACACATATTACACTCAGTAAGCATTAAAGTTGTGTAACTAGCATAGCAGTTTGATGCCGGGGTAAAATGCAGTCGACTATGACAAGGAATCAAATATAAACAAATACAGTTTCGCGCAACTCTACACAAAACACCGGCGCCATTTATTGTCATGAAAAACTGTGTCGTAGGTCATAAAAGGTCAGCCGGTGACCGCTCATTGGCTGTAAGTTTATATACATGAAATCACCGCATTGCCTGTACATATACAGATGTACAGGTAATATGGTTTTAGTTAAAACAACATTACCTGTACATCAAAATTAGGATAATTATAAATATGCAATTGAAACCAAAAACAAGCACCTAGATTTATATAAATAGTTAACTGAATTCATACTGTGCATAATTTATGCATATTCGATCGTGAAAATGTGTGTAATAGTCGTCATTACAAATGTACATGTAATGCGGTATTATGAGGCACTGTACAGGCAATGCGGTAGATAGTGTTATATATATATACATATATATATATATAGAGAGAGAGGAGGGAATTGTTATTATGTATGTTTTGGATACCGAACTTAGCTACAAAATAGCACTGTATATATATGTATGCGCCCCTGTCGTACACCTTTCTGTGCAAAGCAACGATACAAGACCAATGTTGATTGAAACAGGCCAACTTAATGACATTTATTCACTAACACATATTAAACAACACCATATATACATAAAACCACACCATTTATACATACATCAATACACAACAAGCATGCCGGCCCCAACAGCATTGTTAAGCAATACCTACAATTTCTAAGCATATAACTTCCGAGACATCTACTTACTAACATGACTAACTACATGACTGCACTATACTTCCCACTACCACCGTAACGGTGGGGGTCACTCCGCTTCCGCCCTTATAATGAAAGCGCCAATTAAAAAGCTTCTGAACCAACAAGTAAAGTGATATAGGGAGGAGGGTGGGCAAAACAAAGATACTAAATAACTAAATCGACATAAAAACAGAACACAGAATCTTGGTGATTGGCGAGCCAATAGTATACACTGAATCAAACCAAACCAGAGAATGAGGCTGAATTTCCTTTGTGGCTGGCCTATATAGCCCCTATCACTCCTTTACATATTCCTCCGCGTTGGTCTCAGCTTGATCACTAGGGAAACTCCAGGCCTATCTACTAGGGGGCGCTACCATCTGCACCTTTACTATCAATATTGCATCGCTGCCTCACACAAAATCAATATATTGTAGTATATGTGTGTGTGTGTATGTATGTATATATAGATATATATATATACATACATACATACATACATACATACATACATACAAATATACATACGCACACACCATGCGCGCACACGCACGCATACACACACACACAGAATGCATCTGATATTTTGTCGAAGTTGTATCGTGTCCACACCACTCTGTGTCTCAGAAAGCTGGCGTAAGACAGAAACATTTTCCACACCAAATTCTTTCGAGACATCATGCAAATACTCTGGCCACAAAAGATTTCCTACGTAGAACTGCTAAAAGTAACCGCACAAAGTAACTTGAATAACATACTCACTTACAACTTACGAAGATAGATAGGCAATGTTTTGAGAAGAAGGAAGGTAACGTAGCCAAGACAACCCTGAGATAGAAGCCTAAAGGAAGTGTAAGAAAAAGATGATGACATAAACAATTTACAGAAGCTGTGGGGAGGGAACTACAAAAATGCATATTAGCTGGGATCAGGCAGCAAAGCAGGATGTAGACCGAAACAACTGGAGATGTCTCGTTTCTGCCACTAGATACGACAAGATTTGAATATCATTAATGGATGCCACCTTGAACCAATTTTAAGCTATGCAATAATAGTATAGATGCGTTTTTGAACTTTGAGACCACCCCTTAATGTATTATATCTATGAGAACCCCTGTGTACACAACATTACCCTGAACTGACATTTTTGTGACTTGAAGATTGACTGGCGGTTTTTACCCCTGAATCAGGAAGTTTTGTAGCAATACGACGGCAGTAATATATGCAGGCTGCGTCTGCTGCGCACTGGGCAGTGACGGCAAGCAACCGTCGAAGACGTAGCAGGTTACGGTCAGCGGTTGATGAAGACAGTAACAAAGTCGAATTGCCTGACAGGTTAGTGATGCTTAGGAATAACGTCGTCACATAGGTTGACTTGGTGTGTTTTGTCAGCTATATTCGTAAGCAACTCGAATAACTTCACAATTATTGTATTTATTCACAAAGAGCTGTTCTTATTCGTCTAAAAACATTTTTGTGTGAATTCCACAGAGTTCGTTAACCATGTTATTATAAGACGCTGGTGTATTGATGCGCGCGGGATTCTTGAGTGAACGAATCTATGCTTATTCTATGTACTGTCTCCATCGGTGCCAGAAGGCACGTTCCACTTAGCTGGATCTCGGTGAGCGCTACGGGTCAGCGACTCTAACGGTGTTAGATGCAGTTCTCGAGGTGATGGTAACGCTACAGCGATCTAAAAAGCAAGAGAAAACATTTAGGTAGCGCAATATCCATTAGTCATTAGGATTGCACAAGGCGCATTACACTTCACTGCCTAGCAGACCTGTTCAATTAAACACCATCCCAAATTATCTGGGAAATGTTATGCCATTAAACCAACTGTTTCCGTTTCACGTCGGGCTTTTTCAGTATTGTAGTATATGTGTGTGTGTGTGTGTGTGTGTGTGTGTGTGTGTGTGTGTGTGTGTGTGTGTGTGTGTGTGTGTGTGTGTGTGTGTGTGTGTGTGTGTGTGTGTGTGTGTGTGTGTGTGTATGTATATATATATATATATATATATTACCAAAAAGTGATATTCTACTATCCTACAGTCATCCACATCTCCACAAACATGTGAAGCTAAAATTGTTTAAGCCACGTTTCAAAAGAACTTTTCGGTGCTTGATTTAGCCTTCTAGCATAATGACTTGCACATGAACGAGGAAGTTCAATTACCGTAATTCTTCTAATATACGTATCCGACTTGACCAAGATGAGGAATACTATTCACAACATGTCAACACACACACACACACACACACACACACACACACACACACACACACACACACACACACACACACACACACACACACACACACACACACACACACACACACACACACACACGCGTACACTCACTCAGTCACTCAGTCACTCAGTCACTCAGTCACTCACTCACTCACCCACCCACCCACCCACCTACGCATTCACTCACTCACGCACGCACACATGCACTCACGCACGCACACATGCACACATGCATACCAGCAGTTAATTGAAGGTGCATTTATAATATCTCAAAAGGAGCTTGATGACGAGTCATTAGATTGAGTATAGACACAATTTATGAAAAAGTATGTTTCTAAAAGTACTTTTCGAGATATGATTTATTGCCCGGCTGTATTGCGTGCGTATGTAATAATTCGTGAACTCATTCTCTACGTACATGTTGTATGTGCCTCTATAGGCTAGACATTGTGAGATTGATGGCACAGCTGTTCAGTGGTTTAGTTCGTATATTTCAGACCGATACCAAAGCATTAACATATTTGGCTCCTTATCTTGTTCGAAATATCTCCCATTTGGAGTTCTTGGTCCTGTTCTGTTTAGCTGTAAGTGCTTCCTCTGTTCTTGACCAATTTGTGTTAAGATGTTTCTGAAAGTAGATTTCACAACATTGTAAGACCTCAGCTGGAGCCGTTTTCAGGTTTCATGTATATTTCTCTCTTCTCGTTATTTGACGTGTTCTTCAAATATTCTATGCTGGTTTTTCTGCTTTCTTCACACTCAGTAGCTATATCTGATGGAAGATTGGCTATCAAATGTAAAGGAAATATAAAAGAACGTCAAATACGTACGAACGAGCGAGCGCACGCACGCATACACGCACACTCACACGGGTATGGACATATGAAGCGATCATAAGTTAGACTAGTAATACAAGTATACAGTTTCAAGTTACAAAGCCATCTCTTTAGTAATAATGTGTTATCTTTTGGGATCAATGAGCAGTCCGTCCGAGTTGCACTGGCGGTCGTATAACGGTCATGTAGTATTATGTGATGCACATAAACATGTTTGCCAGAAGCCACGATTCAAAAGAACTATTCAGTGCATGATTTAGCCTTGTAGCATAAAGACTCGGACCTGAACGAGGAAGTTCAATTACCGTAAGTCTTCTAGTATACGTATCCGACTTGACCAAGATGAGGAATGCCATTCTCAACATTTCAACACACACATGCACGCACGCGTACACTCACTCGGTCACTCAGTCACTCACGCAGTCATCCACGCATTCACTCACTCACTCACGCACGCAAGCACGCATACGTGCACACATGCACGCACACTTACACACATGTATATCAGCGGTTAAATGAAGGTGCATTTATAATATTTCTAAAGGAGCTTAAGGACGCGTCATTAGATTGATTTCTGAAAAAGTATGTTTTTGAAAGTACTTTTTAAGATATGATTTATTGCCCGGCTGTATTGCGTGCGTATGTAATAATTCGTGAACTCGTCCTCTACGTATATTTTGTATATGCCTCTACACACACGGGTATGGACATGTGAAGCAATCAAAAGTTCGACTAGTAATACAAGTATACAGTTTCAAGTTACAAAGCCATCTCTTTAGTGATAGTGTGTTATTTTTTTGAATCAGTTAGCAGTCCGCCCGTGTTACACTGGCAGCCGTATAACGGTCATGTGGTAGTGTTTATTGTGCATAAACCTGTATGCCAGAAGCCACGATTCAAAAGACCTAGCATAATGACTTGGACCTGAACGAGGAAGTTCAATTACCGTAATTCTTCTAATGTACGTATCCGACTTGACCAAGATGAGGAATACTATTCACAACATGTCAACACACACACACACACACACACACACACACACACACACACACACACACACACACACGTACACTCACTCGGTCACTCAGTCACTCAGTCACCCAGTCACCCAGTCACTCAGTCACTCAGTCACTCAGACACTCAGTCAGTCACTCACTCACCCACCGACTCACTCCCTCACTCACTCACCCACCCACCCACGCATTCACTCACTCACGCACGCACTCATGCACACACGCACGCACACATACACACATGCATACCAGCAGTTAATCGAAGGTGCAATTATCTCAAAACGAGCTTAAGGACGCGTCATTAGATTGAGTATAGACACAATTTATGAAAAAGTATGTTTCTAAAAGTACTTCGAGATATGATTTATTGCCCGGCTGTATTGCGTGCATGTGTAATAATTCGTGAACTCATTCTCTACGTATATTGTATATGTGCCTCTATAGGCTAGACATTGTGGGAGTTCCGGCACAGCTCTTCGTTGGTTTAGTTCGTATATTGCAGACCGATACAAAAGCATTAACATATTAGGCTCATTATCTCGTTAGGAATATCTCCCATTTGGAGTTCTTGGTCCTGTTCTGTTTAACTGTAACTGCTTCCTCTGTTCTTGACCAATTAGTATTAAGGTGTTTCTGGAAGTAGATTTCACAACATTGTAATACTGGAGCCGTTTTCAGGTTTCCGTTACAATCCTTTGCAGCCGTGAGATGTTTGCGAGACTTGTTAGTAATTTCTCGCTCGTTTCTTGAATTCCTATTCCATATGTTCTATCTTTTCTCTTGTGAATTCGTACTGCCTTCTTCACTAGTATGTTCTTGACTCTGTATATTTCTCTCTTCTCGTTATTTGACGTGTTCTTGAAATATTCGATGCGGGCTTTTCTGCTTTCTTCACACTCAATAGCTATAACTGGTGAAAGATTGGGTATCAAATATAAAGGTAATATAAAAGAACGTAAAATACGTACGAACGGGCGAGCACACGCACGCACACACGCACACGCACACTCACACACACGGGTATGGACATGTGAAGCAATCATAAGTTCGACTAGTAATACAAGTATACAGTTTCAAATTACAAAGCCATCTCTTTAGTAATAGTGTGTTATCTTTTGGGATCAGTGAGCAGTCCGCCCGAGTTGCACTGGCGGCCGTATAACGGTCATGTAGTTTGTTGATCATAAACATGCACGCCAGAAGCCACGATTCAAAAGAACTGTTCAGTGCTTGATTTAGCCTTGTGAAGTCTCGGACTTGAACGAGGAAGTTCAATTACCGTAATTCTTGTAATATACGTATCCGACTTGACCAAGATGAGGAATGCCATTCTCAACATTTCAACACACACACGCACGCACGCGTACACTCACTCGGTCACTCAGTCACTCACCCTCCCACCCACGCATTCACTCACTCACGCACGCACGCACGCACGTACTCACACATGCACACACGCATGCACACATACACACATGTATATCAGCAGTTAAATTTAGGTGCATTTATAATATCCCAAAAGGAGCTTAAGGACGCGTCATTAGACTGAGTATAGATACTATTTCTGAAAAAAGTATGTTTTAAAAGTATTTTTCGAGATATGATTTATTGCCCGGCTGTATTGCGTGCGTCTGTAATAATTCGTGAACTCGTCCTCTACGTATATTTTGTATATGCCTCTATAGGCTAGACATTGTGGGATTTCTGACACAGCTCTTCAGTGGTTTATTTCGTATATTTCAGATAATATTTATTGTTGTATATATATATATATATATATATATATATGCAAATCCAACAAAGGTGTATGCAAATCCACCAAATATTATATATATATAACAATAATCCCTGGTCACATTTGGAAGTAATTATACAGAATAATTATAAATTACGAGAAAGGAATATTTGGTGGATTTGCATACACCTTTGTTGGTGCAGTTCATCAAATGGGAGCCTCACTCTACATGACTGATGTTATATTTGATATGTACCAAGCGTTATATATAAATACAGGCACCATACTGAACTGCACGAATGGACCTAGACCAATACGTAGCGTTATTAAAAACCAGTATGTTCCCCTACCAACTAAATGGATCAAGTGTAACTTTCTTATGGACAACAAGGCAGACTTGGTCGAGTTTCTTTTGGAGGAACTTACTGGATTTTCAACAAAGAACACATTGGTTGTGTCTGAAGATTTTAGGGAAACAACACGTGTCAAGGAATCAGACACAGAAATATACAACACTATTTTGCAAGCCATCCACGAGGAGGCAGACACTCGTGTTGTTTTGTATTGTATACATACAACTGCAGACCCGGTGATGGTGGTAGTTCATCATGCTGATATTCTTGATTTTCTAGTTGCCCATCTTGATAAGATGCAATGCATCAGGCTGTGGAAACATTTATGTACAGGATGGACAGTTTAACCAACATAACCACATGAAATAAGGCAAGTACTGTACTTTTCTGCAATGGAACATCACAAGAGGCGTTTCCATCCACGACAGACACAGCAACACTGCACATCAAGAGGTCCCACTAACAGGCAAAATTTGGATCAAGCCCATTGCATCTATCCAGAATTACCAGAGGTAACCTCCTAGGGTGGAAACTAAAATCTGAAGACCCGTGACCGCACCTGGTAACTTTCCCCGCTATTCCAGATCCATGTAATGCGACAGTGTCGTGCAGTTGTACCAACTAGTGAGTCGGTGACAAATGTAGCCGTTGAAAGTCAAGACTGTCATGTGCCGATCTGTGCAAGGGCACAAGTTGTCGAAACACTCATTCGTTTATCACACAAGTTTGTACAAACAATAATGCAGATGTGATTTTATGTACTCTTTCCGAATGTGCACGGATTGCAGTATTGTTTAATTAGGAGGTAACTATGAGTATGTTCACGTTGCTATAATTGTCGTTAAGGAAATGTTATGTTACTAAACAAACAAACCGTGTCGTTATGACACCAATAGAAAACCTATGACCATCTTACTGATAATTCTAACTTCAAATACAATCAGCTGTTGACAGTTCATATTGTATCGTATACTGCATTGTACAATGTTAAACTAGTTTGTGCTGTATACAAATATAAACACATGTTACATGTATTTATATTTGTATTTTAATAATTTATTATTCTGTATAACTATTTTCTCGTAGTACATAGCTGTGATTAGTGATTAGAGTTGTGTAAAACTGTATTGGTGGTATGAACGTCAATGATCTTTCAATTCTAGTGCAAGTCTCCATATATCACTTTACATTTATTCACACTTGTTCGTAATCTTAATAAATATTTTAATATTTATTTTATTTAAATATCGGTCATAATAAATGATTAACATATTATTTATATTTATCTATCTCACTCCATTACGGGAAATGTTTTATTGTGTATAGTTTAGGCGAGATCAATATTACGTTAGTCAGAACGGCGTTTATCTATTTTTGTTTTCTGGGTGTAAAACTGACGTAGTTTTGTCTTTTTGTAATTAAGGGGGTCAACACATTTCCCATATATTACCAACATTGGTTAATTTTATAGCGTGATCAACATTATGCTTATTAGAAGGGTGTTGGTTTATATTCGGGGGTTAATCTGATGTAATTTGTGTATTTTCAAATTTAGGGTCATGGACGCTTCCCACAGATTGCCAACAATGTTTGGATTCGGTACAACCAAATTACCCTTTAAACGTTTGCTGCTTCTACTAAGAAATGCCTACATGGCTCACTTTTTCGATAATTCGCTACTGACTACATTATTTTTCTCATGTATGCAAATCCTGTTTCTACCGTAATATGTACGTGATTTATGTCAAATTCGGCGTCATTTATCTTTATTTACTGCTAAAATAATATCAGTATCTCTATTTAGCAGTCGCACTGACTTCTGCAATTCACTACTAAGCAATATTGGTAAAAGGGCTTAACTAAACTTCAACGTGTACATAATTGTTTAGCACGCGTGGTACTCAAGGCACGTCGTTTACGCGTCATCACTACCACTACTTAAACAGTTGCACTGGCCTCCGGTTCCTTATCGAATCAAATTTAAGTTAGGCACTATATTACAAAGCCTGCCTTTTCTATACAACGACCATCTTATTTGGTTAGTTTCCTGCATTTTTCAGATATCCGAAGTTCCGAAAACTAAGCTTAACATTGGCAAACGTGCTTTCTCTGTAGCTGCACCTTGATTATTATTTTAAAAAGTTTGAATTAAAAATACATAAGGCAACTAAAAATAGTATTAGGCTGATTAGGTTTCCACTTCGGCCCATGTGCTCCCCGAATACAGCGTAATAATTATTGGAGTGACACAATTTAATTTAATAAAAAGTGGCACTCTAAGTAAACACCAATTGTTTGTCTATTCTACAACTATGTGTGCAAACATGCTGCTTTCCTCAAAGTTGTGTCATTATTTTGACTGTTGACTGTGATAACAATTTTATATTTTAGTGTCTCATACAAGTGAAGATGAAAAGAAAAAGAGAAGCAGCATGGCTTCTGTTGCTTGTGGGAATCCTCGACCTGGCAGGAAGTGCACTCGGTAAGACTTTAGTGTAGCTCTTTCTTGTCTCTTCCCCTCAACTCTCTAGATCCATGAGCTGGCTTAAATCACTATCTTCACATTTAACTATTTTATAATTATTTGTTTTATTAAACATCTTAAAGCCAATGTCAATGCATTCATAATGTTTTTATAGCAAATACCATGCGTACGATTCGTACCGTGTGACAGACACATGCCGGTTGCTGGGTAATTAGGGTAAAACAACTGTCACTACGATAGATACCACAATAAATAATAAACTAAATAAACAATCCTAGGATCGTTTATTTATTACAAGTTTAAGCAGTAATCTATAACACAAAATTACAATATTTGTTGTACGCCGATTTGCTCGAGACATCTTGCTTTGTACAACACAACACGTCAGAGGCTCGACCCACGAGCGAGGGAGACACACCAGAAGCATCCTATATTATTGCTACCGCCGCTAAGCAGACGTCACGTATCACCGACCACTACACAATCGAGTGTGGATTCCACCAACCCAAACCATCACGCCTGAAACACAAAGTAGAGTACCGGAGGTGTGTCGCAATTAACAACAGTCGGTTCGCAGCTGACCTGGCCGCCTCCAATATACATGCGCCTGAGTTGGCCCCGGCAACCCTTCTCGAACGTTATGACGTCTGCATACGCATTGTCGTTGATGTGAATGCCCCTCTTACCTCGCGAACTATCACGGTAATGCTGATGACTCCGTGGCATAACAGTGAGCTCCCAGAAGGGAAACGCGCTCTACGCCGTGCTGAACGCCACTGCCGATGATCCCACCGTAAAATATTCACGGATCTGCGCAACAGTTTCCGGAAGGCACTCAGGAAGGCACGGTTGCAGTACTACTAGTCTGAAGTCACGGAAGCTGGTGGCAACATGAGACTGGTATATCAGATATAACACCTTGCTTGGCCGAGACGGTGACTGACCCCTACCTGAAAGATCGAATGCAACTGACTTTGCACTTACATCTAATTTCCAGAGATGCTTCTCCGAGAACATTGATGTGCTCCTTTGTGATCTGCCTCTAAGGCCAGTTGTTCAACTATTGACTGATGTGTTTTGAGGCTGCGTCACCGACAGACATGAAGAAGATAGGCTTAGTATCAGCAACCAATTCATGTGAACTTGATCCACTGCTATCGTCGCACCTGAAGCTGCACGTTGATGCTCTCTCCCCGGTCCTAACAGGCGACAAAGCACGCCGTTGTGATACAAGTATTGAAGAGATGTGATAATGACGTCAACGTACTCTCCAATTGTCGCTTCAGCTTCAATATTTCATTCGTAGCCAAGACAGCAGAGCGTTTCATTGCACGGCAGTTACAACAACTGGACCTATCTGCTGCATTTGACACCCTTGACCACGATGCACTGCTGCGACTCCTGCACCGCTATGGCACATGTGGCGAAGCACGTGCTTGGCTGACGTCCTACCTGCAGGGCCCAACGTCTGTGGTGTAAGGGTCAAGAAAGACGTCTCGGAGAGAAGTGTCATGACTACCGGTGTTCCACAAGGGTCGGTCCTCGAACCCATACTCTTTAATGTCAACATTGCGAAGCTTCTTCAATAACACGTTATACAACACCATCTGCACGCTAACCACACGCAGCTGTACATCGACTTCCCACCAACGGAACACACAGATGCGCTTGCACGTATGGAAACCTGTATCCGAGATGTGAACGTTTGGCTATGCGACAATGGGACCAACTCACAGGCCATTGTCGTAAGACCCTCTAGCATCTCCACATTAGTAACAATAAAACATGTCGACATCAGTGGTTATGTTGTGGCGACATCTGCCACCGTCAAAGATCTGGGTTTCGTCATCGATACCGTCCTCTCGATGGCGGCACAAGTTACAAATACATGCCGGATCGCGTATTACCACCTGTACAGAATTTCGCCGATACGTGACACATTAACGACCGGTACAGTCGAGTGTCTAGTGCATTCACTAATAACGCCAAGAATTGACTATGACAACTGTGATATATTGAAACGTATTTATTAAGACGTAATTACACCGGAACAAGAACGAGTCACTGAACGCCGAACTCTCGCGGTGAATCCGGGGTCATAAATTATTCACACCCGACATCCCTCCCAAAATTAGTGAGAAAAACACGCTTAACAGAAAACTTTAAACAACTGTCCTACAATTAGTAATAAACTGCTACCGAGGCTGCGGAAGACTTGACTGACTTGGTGTGGGCGAGCGGCTTTGCTGATGAGCGAAACTGCGCTGATTGAGAAGCTTGAAGTTCTTTACAAGATTCAGCTTCGTTCTCTGGAGATGTCTTCATCGGCGTAGGTTGCACCGGTGGCGCCACACGGCGACTCCACAGTCTTCCCTGAAGCTGATCGATGTGGTGGCGCACGATAGCGCCATCTTCGAGTTGAACGGTGTAAGATACCGGTCCTGTCTGTCGATCGATCGTACCTGGTACCCATCTTGCATTGTTTCCGTGGTACTGTAGAGCGTACACCCGATTACCACGTTTGAATGTACGAAATTTGTATGAACTATCGAATAACGATAGCAATGCAATGTACGTCGTATCAGACCGTTTACTCCACCGTCATGATATGGTCCAGCATTCAGCGGCTAAAGCGGTCCTACGAATTAAGCGACGTGACCGGCAAAGTATCACAGCAATACAGCAGTACTGAGGCGGTTGCAATGGTTGCCATAAAAAGTGGCTCATCCAGTAGGCTATGCATTACTCATATATCGCCTCTATGACAGGCCGATAGGGCCATAAACGCGGTACGCTTAAAGAAGATAACTCGTTGAATTATCAACCAGACTTTAAATTACCAACCAAAGAGGGGTCGAAGATGTTAACGCATTAAATACCTTAAATGTCCTTTGGAGGCTGGTCGACCCATACTGACCAGTGAAAAAATTTTCATTTCTTGCATACCGAACTGACAAAGCGAACCTGGTCGGAGCACAGCTCGGATATCGGTTTCATGCAAAGTAGTCCCGGTCGGTCTGTACTCTTCCCAATGCATTCCACTGTGCAGTTTGCACATTAATTTAAACACTAGTATTCAAGCAGGGGATAGTGCAAAATAAATGATTAATAAAAAAACCGCCAAACAGTGTACAACTGATGTTTCAGTTTTGATAAAAAACTAAATTTCTTTGATTCATTTCAAATTTATGTACTTACTCATTTAGCATTAAATTGTTGAATTTCATTTTTAATGTTTAATTTTTACATTCAGATTGTTTTTGTATAACATTTTACATTAAGGGAAATTAAAGAGAACCTCAACTTCATTATGCACATTACTCTATTGTTCACAGGCGCACTAGTTCAATGAGTAACTCGAAAAAAGTAACATCCAAACAGTAAACAGTTAAAAAGTAACATATTAATATTATTGTATACTATAAAATACGTTTGTATTCATATAATGTTTTGTGTTTGAAATGTATATATAGGTCATTATGTGTCTAATCAACACATTTACATAAATTGTTTTGTAATTAATGTGTTAACATTTATTTTAGTTTTAGTTGCATTCTGAGATATTCTGAGATCCAACAGGTTACATGTCATTTTCCTTAATGTCATGTAAATTTTTTTCTTATAATATTCAATTTCAAGATAACACAGTGCAAAAGTTGAAAAATAATATCCACATGCCAGATGTATAATGATTTTTTCTCAACTGTCAAACCTGAAAAGGCTTCATTTATCGAATAATAATAACAACAATAATATTTATTACTTATTGAGCACAGTTACTTACAGAGCAAATTACATCGAATGCCTCAGTAACATATATGGTAGTAAATGAGGTCAAATATGTTAATATTATTAATATTGCATTGTTACAAATAATAGTTTAATTCAGAATGCTGCAATAAGCTGTGAATAACAATTGTTTTACATTTATTTCACTCAGGGGCTTTTTATGTGAACTGGTGGTTTTCCAGAGCACATTGATTAAACATTCTTCAAATGTTTATAAATAAGAACAAAAGTATTTTGCCAGTTGCATTTAATTTTTATTTAAAATGTGTAGTATCTTATAAATACAAGTGGATAACTTAGTAGAACATTTGGTTTTGCTGCCGTAAGCGTGGTCACGATAACACCCACGCACACTGACGATCGTGGTGTTAAAAAAACTTTGGTGTCTGAGTTACTTTTATTCCATCACGATTACCACGCTCGCAGGCTAGGTGTGCGATGGGTGCATACCCCCACCCGCTGAGGCAAAGGTTCCTCTTGGGACAAGTAGTAGTAAAAACTTTAAAGACATTGAGCATTACCCCTTCACCTTGAAAATGGTCAACAATACCCCACAATCGACGTAGACAATCTGACATACTTCATTACTCTCATATCGGCCATGTAAATATCCAACAATACTCTCCCGACCAGGACAATCTCGTACCCTCCAGTCCTCCCTTATCAACCAGGAAATCTCCAACAAACCCTCCACCCCCGGGAAAATCTCCATCAAAACCCCTCCTCCCCGGGAAATTCTCCAACTCCCCGACTCAATACAAGTAAACAAATTCGTGGCAGAAAAACGGACCCCCAAAAAAATAAACCACGCAACGCTAATGTCACGGGCCAGTTTATCATTCGCCACTCGTAGTCAAAGCCAGTGCATTTTATTGATGGAACTACACATGCACGCACACGTACACGCGCGCGCACACACAGTATGGTATGTTTATAACTAATACATCGTAGACACGAAACAAGTTATTACAAGCTGGTATTACATCATTAATTACATTTACGTCCCTGGCCTGCCTTCAACTGATAACACGAACGGATGCGACTCGTTATTGACGGACAAAACTAAAGTGAATATAATACAGAATGTCATTAACGGACACATGTCTTGTCGATAACATTCATTGTATTAACACGATGTAAAACAACGTTAATTTCACAAACACAATGGCAAACGGAATATTTACGACAATTCATAGTACAACTTACATCTATCAAACCATCGTCGGTTTGCATGGAAGCCATGTTGACAGCGTAAGCTTATTGACATTTGAAGCTCCGCCCCGTCGGGTCACGACCTTCCTCGGAATTATCCGAGCTCGCTACTCAGGAATTTGAGTGACAGCGCGGTGAATTGAGTGGCAGCGCGACGATTCTTATAACTTGAACGGTTAAATTCTAAAGTTGGTTCTGTCATATTTGGGCTGTCAGTACGCAATTTATACTATATAACAGTATTTTAAGAAAACGAACGGACTACATTCCTTTAAAGAATAACATGATTACATGCCTAATACAAACAAATGTAATGTTCACATTAACGAGGTTATTTAAGCGATCATACTATCACACAAATTAATTAATACAATTTTAATCAACTGATTTGGGGCACACCAAATTTCGAAAAGGTACGTAGTTCTATATCTGATGTGTCCGAAGGGCACATGCATTTTTTCAGATCGATCCCTGTCAGAGTATTTTTTGCAAAGATAAGGTGAGTCTGATAACTGAGGTGGGTCAAAGTATAATTGCAATTGCTCTATTTAAGTTTTAATTATTCGTTGCTAGAATAATTATTAACCAATCACGTCCAATTATGTTTCACTTCAGGCTTTGTTAGATGATTATTCATACAAGCTTAACTATTTATTAGTACTTACCTTAAATTGGCCGAATCAATGTTTCAAAGTCACCGTCGTCCACTCACCAGCACGGTCGGGCACACGGGGCAGCTATATCTCCCTTACAGCACTGCGATACAATGTGCCTCGACATTGCGTCGCAGTGTCCGCAGAAACACGCGACGTTACTGACTCGTCTTCATCGTTCACATTAAATGCCAGTGGCCTACTATCACTCTGTCGATGTCACGGACTACCGGAGTTGGACGATGGCTCGCACACTTGGTGAAACCCGTACGCCGGTGTGAAACAGGCCCTTGCGTATGTCAGCCGTGCCGGCCTTAGTTTCCGATTGACTAGTCGAACTGGATCCTTCGTCTATCGTATCTATTTCTCAAAATTCTTCTGGAAGTTTTATAATCTAAGTCTCTACACACCGCGTGAACTTTGTCAACAAAACAAAAATAGTCCGGCTGATTCCTTCTGCGAAAGCCCAGCCATCTGCTGCTGGCGGTGTTTGATATGTGTAGCGGTTTCGTTGATTAAAAATTTTGCCGTTGTTAATTTTTATTCCGAATGCATAAAAAAATTATTTGTTAGCCTGTATAACGTCTACCATGTATGACGAGGCACCATACTTTTGTGTTCGCACAGAAATGTCTAGTTTTTAAATAAATCGAAAACAAATATTTACATTGATTAGATAGCAGCGACTGAAACCACTCGTTTGGACTTGTATAGAAATAAGATGGCGATGCGCAGTGCTCTATCTTGCCGATTTAGGCATCGAACAAAATAAGTTCTTCTGTTTATCTTACAATTGAGTAGGTTTCTGTCATCACTAATGCATGCATAGATTATATGTATTGACATAAGAACGCATTGGTGGAGTGCTAGAGCGACGACGGACTCTCAATCGAGAGAACCAGGGTTCGAATCATGTGCTGCCATGTCGAACCTAGGGCA
Source organism: Paraescarpia echinospica (assembly GCA_020002185.1). Taxonomy (NCBI): domain Eukaryota; kingdom Metazoa; phylum Annelida; class Polychaeta; order Sabellida; family Siboglinidae; genus Paraescarpia; species Paraescarpia echinospica. The sequence goes on along the minus strand of CM034538.1, from coordinate 46,715,895 downwards.
AGTTCGTTCAATTCACGTTGCTCCAGTTCAGTCAGCTGTATGAATGAGTACCTGGCTATAGACCGTGATGAATATTTGTGTACAAATAGTCTTCTCGCATTAATTACAGCGTGGCTGAATGCTTCTCATAGAAGTCGAGATGGTGTTCGCTTGAACAGGTCTGCCAGGGAGTAAAATGTAAAACGCTTTGAGCTGTCCTAAGGACTGGATACTGCGCTATATACGAACTTACTTATCTTTACATATATATCATTTAACATCTTCGTTTCAATTTCCCTTTAACGGTCGGGCTTACCACTTCTGTCTTACGCCATCGACATTTAATTATGGTACTTTCACACAATGGTTACTAATGACCGAATCCGGAGTAATTCAAGCATTTGCAGAATCTCTGAAAGTGTTGCTATTCCTTCAATAATTATTGCATTAGGGAATAGGAAATATTACTATTTATATTAGAGTAACACTTCCATCATCCCCGTTGCGTAAAACAATATATATTTCAATGTATCTACAGCTGTGTATAGTGTTAAATTAAAATTAAAATAACGTCAATGTAAACCTTTAATTATGTGTAGTTTGTTTTGAAAAAAAGAGCTATAATTGCAGGATGTATCATACCAAATAAAATTCGTAAAGCCTTCAACGTGTAAGACATTTTGGAAGGATAGCATATTAAATATCATGCAAGATAACAGGCAGTGTCATTTACTACACACACACACACACACACACACACACACACACACACACACACACACACACACACACACACACACACACACACACACACACACACACACACACACACACACACACACACACACACACACAAACACACACACACACACACACACGCATGCACGCACGCACACAAACACATGCTCTGTAGCAAAATATTATTTTACTAAATAGTGTTATATTCTCATAAATTGGAGCCCGTATTCAATGTAGCATACAATCAGAGAAAACAATCCAATCCTTGTGTGAAGATGTATGTTGCCTCCATGTCCTCCTATGCTTCTACATACATTCCAAATTTAAAATGAATAAAAGAAATTTAATATTTGACCAAACATGAAACTTCAGTTTTAAACGTTTTGGCGCTTTACCGTTATGCGTTTATTTTGTACCATCCCCTGCTTATATAATAGTGTTTAAGATGTGCGCAATGCACAGTGGAATAAATTGAAAAGTAAATAGATTGATCGGGGTATAGTTTACTTGAAACCGATATCCTAGATGTGCTCCGACCAGGTTCGCGTTGACAGTTTGGTATACAAGAAATAAAAAAATCATCCACTGGTCAATATGAGTCGACCAGCCTCCAACGGAAATTTCAGATACTTAACGCGTTAAATTCTTCGAGTCCTCATTGGTTGATAATTCAATGCGTTAACCTGTTATTCAACATTTAAAGTGTGCCGTGTTTATGGCCCTATCGGCCAGCCATACTATGGTCTTTGTCGATCGCGCCACAATCTTGAGTGATACGGCATCCGTTCATTCTCTTGTGCGGGACCGACTCTCTGGAACGCCCTACCCGAAGACCTGCGTCTGATTGAGTGTATGAACACTTTTAAAGCGCACCTTAAGACTCATTATTTAAAACATGCTTTCAATGTCTAGATGTATGTGACACTTACTTCCAATTATCACGTCATAATATTTATTAGTATATTATTTTAATTGTCTACTTAATATAAAATAATTGTCCACAATATAAGACTATACTTGTTGTATGTCATATGTATAGGATTATGGCTTTACCTCATGATCATTTAGCACAGTTTTGTTTCAGCGAATTTATAGACGACATGCTATTTTGTTACTCATATTTTTAGTAGCTCTATTAATCATTACACAAGTATTAGCATTTTAGACACATTAAATATGGGTGCTATATCAGAAAATGTCCATAGACCCAAGTGGTATTTCTGATTACAATATTACAATTTTATAAAAAAAATGGAAAATCCTTGTGCTTTTCCGACTCATTAATGGGAACGTCTCTTTGTAAGTTCCACGGGTCATTATTGAACCTTGATGACACCAGAACGACAACGAAACGTGAAAAGTGTACAATCGGCAAACATAAAATTATTACCTCACAAGAAAAGTCCTTACAACTTTAATTTTATTTTGATTAAACACTAATTATATAGACCAGGACCCTTTCATCAGACAAACAAAAACCTATGATTAACTAATATGAAAGACACAAATTAAAACTTCTACACTTTATTGATTATATATCTGTATAACATGTACTACTAATAGTTAGTACATTTCTAGAAACAACAATCTTAATAATTATACATCTTTATTATTTTACCATTACTAAACTGTTATCCTGGTGCCAAATATTTCCAAAATGACACATTTTAGTAATTTTTAATTATAGAATGGGGTTTTAAATTGACATTTTTGCTAGTGTGTGTCAACAGGTATTATTAAAGATTACTGAGTTAACGTGTGGTTTCCAGAAATTTCCAAAAAAAACAACCCACATAAATATGCCTTTATAACAATTAACAATTGCATCTACTTTTAAAACACTTTGTTTTATTCGTATTATTGATGATGTTTTAACATGTTTTACAGTTTTACTAACCCTATTACCAATATGGTTGTTGATTACATAATCAAGAATTACTAATAATTAGTTATGTAATATATTGCATAACATAATTGTGATCTTATACTGTTTGTGTTTTCTGTATACGTCTACTAGGTGGGTTGACAGAAGACAACTTTCTGCTTGTTTGGGACTCTCGGTCTGACACCTTGCGGCAACTGAACTTAGCAAACGACTCCGCCATAAGAATCCCGATAAATCACCAGGATTTCAAGTCTCCTGCTTATGACCCGGTTGAAAAAAAAGTGTATTGGTTTAACGGCTATGGGACCTACTACGTCAACAGAGCATACGTAAACGGTACACACGAAGAACAAGTTATGTATCAAGGTTTGTGCTATATTGAACTTTAATACAGTTGACGGAGCAACTATACACTTTGGATGGTAGCTATAGGCGCGTATTGGTCAAGAATCAGGGGGCGTGTCTCAATATGGCAACTGCCGGGAACTGTAAGATTTCACTAGAATCGCTCACTTTGGAAATAACTGCTGAACAAACCACGGGCGTAATATTGTTGACTGTAGTTGGAAATGTTTAGACCGTATTAGATGTACAGGCCCACGCAGTTGTATTGTGTGTGTGTCTAATATTATGGTGAATACTGGAACGGTTGATCGAATGGCAATCAGGCTATCGTTGCATGATTGGGTTGAAAGGTCGGCTCTAAAGTGTTGTTAACAGGGCCAGGGAAATTCAGAAATAAATAAAAATATGAACATTCGATATTACTACAAGAACAAAATTCGACATCATGACACATCAGAACCTACCCCACAACATATCTGTTCTACTTTTGGAATGTTTAATACTTGAGGTCCTATCATCCGCCTGATTCCCTCTCTTGCGTAAAAGTATTTGTATTTTCTCTTCTTGGTGCATAACCCCAAAAATGTGCCTTTTGTTTCCCTTCAATGAAACAAACAACCATCTGTAGTCAAAGACATTGGCCTAGAGCAGGAGACAACAAAGAAGGAAGAAGCATTCTAACCATACTGGTGGTCATCATCTTGGGTTTTGTCTGGGGAGGGTACAGTCAAGCAATAATAATTTGCCTAACTGGGAAACATCTCAGGAGTTCAGTTATGTTGGAAGTATTTTATTATTTAACATTATTTAAACAGACACTCCGGATTTCGACATTCACATATTTCGAAACAGCGTGCACAATGCCAATGATCGGCAGGAATATTTATAAAATATAGCTTAAAAACGAATTAGTATATAGATATATATAATATATACGATGACCAGGAAAACAAACAAATACATTGGCGTCGGAACCAAGGGAGAGTTGGGAGGCTTGTGAAATATTGCATTGCCCGTTTGAGCTTAACCTTATAAACCCATGGACAGTACAGTGACATCCGTGGATTAACCCTTTAGACCTCAGCCATTTTTTTTCCTGTTTCCCCACTTACTTGAACCATAAAATGAAAATATGAAATCCGTACTTTGAAATATCGTTTCTAATTTGTTTTTTGAAAACTCCACTAGATGGCGCCACCACACAATAAATCTTCGCGCCGGTTTGGCTCTGTCAGAAATGGAAATTATAATAACAAGCGCACGTACAATGGGGGAAAATATCGATGCTGGCAACACAGTACCGAAGCCAGATCACGTATTTGAATATATGTGTTAAAGATATTGATATCATATTCATCAATATCATATATATTCGCATTTGACCTTGACGTAACGGTGACGCATCAAATACCCCTGTATCCCTCTCACACATACGCACGCACGCACGCACGCCCGCACGTACGCACGCACACACACACGCACGCACGCACGCACGCACGTACACACACACACACACACACACACTCACACACACACACACACACACACACAAACACGCAAGTTCATGTGTTGGTTTCTCATATTCCCTTCAATTTATATTCACACATATAGCAACTGTTATAATGTCAGCCAGTGTACTATGTGAACGTAACATTTTTAGTAGTTAAGTGCCAAAACAAATTCGGTGACACAAACTAGGGTAACATCCTCAGTTTGGCCACTGGCGAATTGGGAAGAGTAGGTATTGGTGACGTCAGGCTTTTTATCACAATGGCGCTGTCCGTGCAGGTAAATGATGTGTGTTCAACAAGGTTATTCTAGTGAACTACTGGCCTTATATGCTTTATTGTAATTGCTAATGGTTAGTTTTTTATTAACTCTTAGATGCATTTGTGTCCTGCTTTAGATCGTTACGATTACGGCCGCTCGATTACTTCAATCGCGGTTGATCCCGTATCTCGACTCGTGTATTACACCGGCAGAATATTCGCCACAGAACTCAACCGTTCTTATCTTGCTTCGATGACACTTGATGGCAGTCATCACTTCCTTCTTGTCACATCGAGATCGACTTCATTTGGTAACATAGCACTGGACCCAATCACAGGGTGAGTTGATGAAACCCGCTGTGTGGTATATCATTTTATGAATGATACGCAATTGAACCGTTCTGAAGATTATAATCAGTTGGTATCGTATATTTAACCGTTTGCCTCAATAGCTAAATCATTAACATTGTATTGATGTCTGAACCACTTATTGGATTGGCAGTATGAAGGGGAATGCCACCATTGTGTATTCCATGGATTCGTATCGTTATGTTTAGAGTAGATTATTTCACCCACACGCTGTGCAACTCAAAAATATGCAACTCAAAAATATCTTACAGTTACAAAATATGAAGTGCTTTTTCTGTCAAGCATCTTTGGAAGAAGTCACTCAAAGCATATTCATATATACCGTGCGCTCAGTTGTATGTACCCATTACGTGTATTTTGTTGATTCAGGAAGATGTACTGGAGTGATGGGAATGGCATCGAGGTGGCGGCCATGGATGGAAGCCAACATCACAACCTAGTCAACTGGGTCAATCATATTCGTGGTCTAACCATAGACGCGGAAGGTTCGTTTTTCTCTGTTACCATGCGTAGACATTACACGAATATAGTGTACTTACTTGAATATTAAAGGGGAACTGAAATGCGATATATTTAAATACATACCATTTAAGTACACATTGATGATGACAGAAACCTGCTCATTTATAAGACACTCTGGAAAATAGATTTTGTTCGACGCCTAAATCGGCAAAACCACTGCGTATCGTCATATTTGTTTTACTCAACTTCCAAGCGAGTGGTTTGAGTCACGCCTATCTAATCAATGTAAATGTTCGTTTTCATTCGATTTATTTCATAGTGTAAGACACAAAAGTTAAATTGCTTAACTTTCTCAATGTTTGCACGGACAGTTGTTAGCGTTAGTTTTTCGATCCTTTTATTAGGCATATAAAAATAAAATATTTTGTTTTGTTTAATTAATGATAATTTATTTAGTTTTAGTCATGTATCTAAATTAAGGAGTTCTTTATTGATAAAATGTTCAGTATTAATTGTGTTTGTGTTACCTGTGAAGGCCCCAGTTGTACTTGTTAGAGAAATATCATCAGCATAAGTAATTAAATTAAATATAGTACTTTCGATAAATCATTTATACATATAATAAATAGCAATGGCCCTATAATTGAGGGACGCCCGTTTGTAAGGGTAAAGTGTCTGATTTTACCTCTTCCAGTTTCACGTACTCCCTGTGTGTAAGGGTAAAGTGTCTGATTTTACCTCTTCCAGTTTCACGTACTCCCCAAGGTTTGTTAGATGGTCAATTAAAAGATATATAGACGTGGGTTCCAATACATAGTATTTTAGCTTTTATATTAAAAGTGAATGTTCGAGTGTATCGAGTGCTTTAACACAAATCAAGAAATATACTAATAAGTAACTGGTTTTGATTCATTTGTGTAGTATACTAATTATATCAGTAATTTCTGGAGCCGCATATTCAGTGGAATGAAGAGTTCTGAAACCATACTGATTATCGAACAACATATTTGTGTTTGTAAAGTACATCAATAATTGGTTAGAAACAACTTTTTATATGACCTTTGAGATGACTGATAAAATTGATACAGTTATGCAGTTAGAAAATTATGTGGGATAATTTTGTTTATATATAAATATTACTTTTGCAATGTTAAGTTGATCAGGAAATTTTCCAGTATTTAATACTTGATTTATTAATATTGTTGTGGGTTTTACTATTTCTGGTTTATGTTGGGAAGGTTGTAGATCATTTGTGACGTGGATGTCTCTTGTATTTATGTAAATTTGAAAACTGCATTCGTTTTATTTATGAGGTATAAAGTAACCTTATTTGAGCTTCCACATGATACACTTTCTGGATGGTTAAATTCATTGGCTACATCAATCTTATTAGTATACGTTTCATTGTTTTGTTGAAAATATGTTGGAAATTGTGCTGTAGGTTTCTGTTTTGATACAATTTCATTTATTGTTTTCCATGTATTTGCTGTATTGAATTTGTATTTATTAAAAATTAACTCATAGTGTGATCTCTTACATCCTCGTATGCTCCGTTTAAGTATTGTGTTATATGTTTTTAAGTTAATGTAACACATGTGGTATTCTGCAGAATCTAGATCAGTCATCTTCAGTTGCTTACATAGTTTATCTCTGTATTTAATAGACCTTAGTATGCCTTTAGTTATCCTAACAAATTTGTTGTTCCTACAGTTATGACATTTAACAAATGTAATTGGCATGTGTTTATTTTTGGCAGTTCTATTACTTTATATTCTTCTTCTTCCCCTTGCTCCAATGCGGGGTGGGGTCCATGTCACTTGGTAGCTTCTTCTACTTTTCTTGTCAGTTCTTCCCACCTCTCTCTCTCGTCCGCAATTGCCATCCATTCATGGCTGTTCACTCCAGATCTCGTTTTATGCTGTCGTTCCATCTCAGCCTTGGTCTTCCTCTCCTTCGTCTGCCACCCTCTTCTACTTTCCACGCTCTTTTCGCCAGTCTGTCTTCACCCATTCTATGTACATGTCCCACCCATCTCATTCTGTTACCGGCTACATTCCTCTTTAGATGTTTTTTATTCCAATCTCCTCTCTCAATTCCTTCATCTTCCTTCTATCCTCTCGTGTTGCTCTACATATTCTTCTGACCCAGTTGTTTTCTGCCACCTGTAGTTTGTCAGTGGCAGTGTTCCCAACCCATATATACAGGCTGGTACAACGCAGGCTTCTAACACTTTTCCTTTCAGTTGTTTCTTCAGTTTTCTGTCCCACACAATGCCTTCTACCCTCTCCCATGCTGTTGCTTCTGCTTGCACCCTCCTCTGTATTTCTTTACTACTCCTTCCATCCTCACACACTGTACCGCCCAGGTATACAAAGCTGTTCACTTGTTTAATGGTCTTTCCGTCAATAACTACATGCAGATCTACCTCCTGTTCACCTATCCACATTACTTCAGTCTTCTCCAGATTCATTCGGAGGCCGTGTTTTCTGAAGGTGTCACTCCATTCTTGCAAAGCTTTCTGTAGTTCCTCTTTGTTATCAGCCACCACTGCTAGGTCGTCTGCATACAGTACCTTCGTAAGTTCTTCCTGCTCCTATATCTTTCCACTGATCAGGTTCATCACCATAATGAAAAGCAGGGGACTCAAGGTACTTCCCTGTCTGAGTCCTACTTCCACTCCAAATTGTTCCGATGTTTCTCCTTCGACTCTCACTACCGCTGTTGTCTCCTTGTACATTTCCTCCACCATTTTGGCTTCTGCTTCTCCAACCTCCATCCATCTCATGACTGCAAATGCTAGTTCTCTCAGCACGGTGTCAAATGCCTTTTCCAGATCTACAAAACCGAACGCTACATCCTTTTTAAATTCTCTCTTCTTCTCGATAATTTGTCTGATGGCAAACAATCCATCATCTGTTCCTCTCCCTTTCCTAAATCCCAGCTAATTCTCTCCGATTTTGCTCTCCACTGAAAGCCTCACCCTGGCGTCCAGTATCCATTCCAACAATTTCAGGGCTTGACTCAGTAATGTGATGTCTCTGTATCTCCCTGGGTCATGGATGTCCCCTTTCCCCTTCCATATCGGCACAATCACTCCTCTTCGCCACTCTGCAGGTATCTCTCCTGCTGTGAAGCACACATTAAACAGCCTCGTCAGCCACTTGATTCCAACTAGTCTGTTTGCTTTCACCATTTCCTCTGAGAGTTCATCCACTCCTACAACCTTTCCAGTTTTCATCTTCTTTACCGCTTTCTCCACCTCTTCTTCTGTTATTGTCCTCACTTCCTTACGGTATGAGGTATCTCTATCTCATATTCTTCCTCCGGATTTAGTAGTTTCTTGAAGTACTCCTCCCAAACACCCAGCACTTGTTTTGCTCCAGTGACCAGTGTCCCGTCGCTTCTCTTCATTGTTGATGTTCGTATAGTATCTTTGCTGTCTCTATCACTATCCATGGCAAGTTTGATATCCGTTTTTTTGCCCTCCATCTTCTTCTATCTTATCACATAATTCCTGCTGTTTATCATCTCTTGCTTTAGCAACTGCCTTATTTGCGGCCTTCTTCTTCTCCCGGTACTTCTGCTTTAGCCTTGTCTTTTCTTCATCACTCGCTTCTTCCACACACTTCAGTGCCTCCTTTTTTTCTCGTATTGCCTGTTCAACTTCCTGGTTCCACCACCACTGTTCTTTCTTCTTTCGACTTTGTGTCGGCTTTCCTGATGTTCGGCCACATATCTCCTCAGTTGTTCTAACAATGCCATCCTTAAGTGCTTTCCACTCTGATTCCACATCCTTCCTTTGTTCTTGGAGTAGCCTAAACTTCCTCTCTACTTCGGTTTTGTATTGGGCCATCACCTCTCCATCACATTTCCACTATTTTATTACTTGTCCTTGTTTCTTCCTTCCCTGTTTGCCTCTTCCTATCCACATTTCATAAACTACTGGTTTATGTTGGCTCGTTATGAGCTCTCCTGCCAGAAATTTGCAGTCCCTAACCTTGTTCAATTGGCTGCTTCTAACAATCAGCAGATCTATCTCTGTTCTGTTGTTTCCACTTCTGTATGTGATCTTGTGTGATTCCTTCTTCTGAAAGAAGGAGTTTACCACCAGTAGCTGATTTCTGCCTAACATCTCGACCATATCTTGTCCCTCTCTGTTTCTCGTTCCATATCCGTTCTTTCCTAAGGTCTCCTCACTGTTACGTATCTTTCCTACATGTGCATTTAAATCACCTGCCACAACCAACATTGTCTCCGGCCCTCATGCCCAATAATTTCTTCCAGGTTGTTTCGGAATGCATCTTTGTCTTCTTGAGTTATCCCTGTCTGCGGTGCGTAGACCGATAGTGTGCACATCATCTCTCCACCAACTAACATCCACACTGCACTTATCCTGCCTTCCCATCGTTCCACCCTGATTACTTCCTTGCTGTATTCCTCCTTCATAATCACTCCCACTCCATTCGTCCTTCCATCTCCCCCTGCATGCAGCATCTTAAACCCATCTCCCAGGTCCACTGCTCAGTCCCCTTTCCACTTGGTTTCTTGTACCCCCATCACTGACAGTTGCCGCCTCTTCATTAGCTCCACCACCTCCACTCGTTTCCCTGTCATTGTTCCCACATTGAAAGTGGCAAACCGGACTTTGCATGAGAGTCGATGCCGGCTGTTCGACCCTCCAGGTCTTCGCTGATTTCTCGCTGGTGCCTGAGTCCCAGCGTAAGTAAGGTGCCCAGTTACCGTAGTGTACCACAACAAGATCATGCTAGAGTCTTGTCTATGGAGAAGTTATGTACCAGCAGGGGAGGCTTGCGCACTCATGTTCGTTTTCGCACCGAGAAGGGGCTAGCTGGCGGTCTCAACTGAAAGCGAGAGCAAGAAGCGCATGCACTACAAGCTACTCCCTACATTGCGACACTAGACGCGTCCCACAGACCTGTGCTTGCACCACACCAGTTCTATTACTTTATATATAAGGTTATAATTACAATTTGTATCAGCGTTATGGCTCCTGTCCATATAGGTTTTCGGGGGTACCGTGTTCATATATGTCATCATTGACCTTGTTCGACATAGGTATCCGCCATTTTTAGAGATGGCGGCTTTTAAAACTAATGCCCCTATATATATTATGAACTCGAAACACGTCCAAAAATGCTTTTTTGAACGACTGCTAGTACCATTACGGTTCCTTCGATCCCAACGATCTTGATATCGTTTGAAACACTACGCTTTCTGCTATTCATACAATCATAACTGGTTTCCTGATATTCATTCCTAAATAAATTATAAACGGACATACAACCGTGCCGCTTCCGGTGTCTTAAACACTGCGAACGATGTTGGTTCGTCGACACAGTTCCTCAGTCTACCGATAGAGGCACCACTAATTTCATACTATAAGCTCCACCCACTTTTAAGCGGCGGCTAAACTTCAATATTCGAAGAAGGCGTTATGTCGCAATCACGTATACAAACCAACCAACAAATGCGTTTAAATTGAGCGAAATATTTTATTTTAAACAATTATCTAATCTAGCTGAATTTGTTAAATACATGCCGTTGTTTCTTTTTGTTCGTAAATGTACAATTTTTACGTAGGGTAGAGTAGGGGGATTTAGCCTACCTTAAGCGCAAAACGACATAACTTGTAAAATAAACATTTATTCACAAACACATTTTATCTGACAGAAAACTGTATATGTTCCCCATTAAATATTTGTCATGGAGCATTCTAGTAAAAGTAATAAAAAAGCTATGTGCTAAAAACAAAATATGTTCTGGTAGTCACATTACCCAACACCATAGTCCTTCGTAAATAAACTGACAACGATGTGGCATACCTTGAAAAGGGTATCCAATCAATCTCCATTCGCAATTAAATAGTTATAGGAGCCTAATATTGTCTCTTAGCAATAGTCAATACAATTATTCATCAATTCAAATACCTTTATTGTCCCTCATGGGGAAATTCTCTTGTGTTGTTCGCTATTTAAGAACGCAATAAATAAATAAATAAGTAAACATGCATAACTGCTCTTTGATAGTAACTTTAAGGATTTAGGCGCAATACAAGATATCTTATCATTATTATTATTATTATTAATGTCAACAAAATACAAAACAAATCACTGTGGGATGGAGACTCCACACTATTACCTTTAATAATTGTCATTTAAAAACAGCCTCCCCCATGCATGGCAGAGACTGACTGACGCTCACGCTTCATAGACGAGACTGACTGCACTGACGGTTTTATATACATATTATATGGATGTATATGCTGCTTTAACTGAATTGTACACGTTGTAGCACAAATAAATATTATTATTATTGACATTGACAATTTACGAAACATCATGAATTATTGCTCACACACAGTACCAACCTACCTGACAATCAATTTGCGTTTTCTGCCAGACTGCTTGGCACTTTGTTTCTTCAGTTCATCTTTGAGTTCTTTTAAACTCCAACTTTGATAAGACATAGCTCATAGCGTGGGTGAAAAATGCTCGATATAAGTATTATGTACATTGCGTCGTGAAGCTGATGATTGACAGCACAAAGCCTGACTTGTACGGGATACGTCAGTATTTGCAAGTTGGTGTAGTTCGTTAGGAGGCAACACGTGCTTAACTTAGGTTAACGAGTGCATATTTGAGGAGACGTGTCTTTTTGAAAACGTATTTGAGTAGATTTTTGTGTGCAAACTTATTTGACCAAACATATTTGACCAAACGGCATTCTAGTGAATTATTTGACAACAATCTTGCATAATGACAGCGGAAATGAATAATCGAAAGTAAGAATTCGACAATCTCAGCGTAAGTGGATAATCGAAAGTCAGAATTCGACAATGTCAGCGTAAATGGATAATCTAAAGTCAGAATTCAACAATGTAGCATTGTGGAATTATGGCCCTAATATCGTTACATAGGAGTGGACGCTGGTTATTGGACGCGGGTTATTGAATGTTTGGTGTGTCTGTTTGTTTAGAGCAGCGGTGTCCAGTACAATATTGGTGTTTTATTAATTTCAAAGAAAATATACATTCTTGCTGTAACTGAGACCTGGCTCAGACCACATGATACACCTGCATGCATTTCTCCTTCTGGTTACACCTTTCACCATCGTCGGTCGTGGAGGTTGCGTTGGCTTTCTAATATCACAGCAGTTCAAAGCTAATTTACATTCCAACCTCCAGGACATCCGACAAAATTTCTTTGAAGACTTTCAGGATCTGTTGGAAAATCTGGACATTATTCAGTAAGAATTTTACATTCTTGGTGATTTTAATATTCATTTGGAAATACCTTCTACAACTACAAATACGTTTAATGATATTCTGATATCCTTTGATTTTAAACAACATGTTGCCTTTTCGACACATATACATGGCCATTTGTTTGACCTCTTGATAACCCGTTCAACTTAATATCCAAGCACCTATTGCATCAGATGGGTTATCAGACTACCATACTGTCATTGCTAGTGTTATAGTTTCTATAATCCCATTAGAGCCTACACACAATTTCTCTTACAGAACCATTCACAGGACTGACATTACAACTTTAATGGCTGATATCTTTAAATCCGATCTTATCACAGATTCAAAAGAACATCTATCTAACTTACATAAACAGTACTGTCAAGTGCTCAATGCATTACTTAACAAATATGTACCTACAAAACAAAAATCCAAATGTGTGTCAGAAAGGCCACCGGATCCATGGATGACTTCCAAAATTATACTATCTAAAAGGCGTCGTCGTTATTCAGAGCGTGTTTGGTGCAAATGAAGCTCGCCTTTAGATATGTCGCGCTATTCTAAGCAATGTCACCTCTGTATTTGTGAGTTCTAGCTATGTGCCAAACGTTATGCTCTTTGCTAGTGATAAAAACATGTTTTGTTTCGGAAAGCATCCTGAGCAGCTCAGCAAGGATATAACCAATGTGTTATAAAAGCTACATGTGTATTTCTTAGTAAACAGGTTATCTTTGTACTATGTATTACTCTTGCATCAATGCAAATATCGATATAACACGGACATGTGTGATAGTGTATGTTAAGTAAGTTTTAGGAGTCTTGATTGATCAGAAGCCCACTTGTAAGAAACATGTTAGCTTGATAAAATCCAAAGTGTCAAAAACTATTACTATTTGTGTACAGAGCAAGGTACGTAATTGACAAAAACACTATGTTCACATTACATCGTGCACTATTTCTCCTTTATACACCATACTTTTGTGAAGTCTCGGGCAGTACATATAAGACACTTGTTAACAGCGTTTTTGTTTTACAGATGAAAGTAATCAGGTTCATTTACAATAAAACTCCTTTATGTTAGCTAATACATCTTGTGATTTAGGTACATTAAACATACGTGACATAATAAAATTAATACTTTATATTGTAATGCTAAAGCTAAAATAAGTTGTTGCCATAAGTATTATAACCTTCAAGAATATATTCTTTGCTACTAACATTGTTGGCAGTCATTTTGGATTAATGAAAATAAAAATTGCCCAATGATGCTAGAGTGGCAGATTATTTCTAGACATCCTTGCTGTTAATAATCCATCAAAAACAAACGTAGTTCTTACCCGGTTGGCTGCCCGACTATATGCTCAGACACGGGTTACAGCGTCATCACATAGTCGTGGTCATTGCCGTTTAGATACACAGCAGGTGTGGATCAATGTGTGATATTTGTAGAATCTTCTGTGCTGTGTTATGTAGGCAGGCGAGTCTACTGGTGTGACGGCTACAATATTATGTATGTGGCATATGACGGCAGCAACAGGACCCTGCTCATACACAGTTCATATTATCGGCGATTCTACGGAATAACATTCATTGGAGATAAATTGTACTACACCGATAACAAGTAAGTAACATTGGGTTACTGAGGTATGAATGGTCACAGTGTTTTGTTGTTGGTAGTGCGTGGGACGTAATATTGCTAGTATCAGATTATGTGGTGGCAGTATTTATATGTGATGGCGGCGGTGATGTTGTTGGATAGTATTGTAATTCGTACATGGGCCAAAACCATCCTCGCGCGCCAGGGATCGCTGCTGCTGATTACGTCAGCCAGGAGTACCCGCTGGCTGATCGCTTTGCGAAACTCTGAATTTAAGCTCAGCCTATGAAATCGCTCACTAGATCTGTGGATGTCGGCAGGTCAGGTGGTCATAATAAAACTAATTTCAACCAACCGTGGCTCGTGTTACATGCAATGTTTAAGAAGTAGAAGCAATTATTCGAAAACACAATATCGCTCAGCTGCTCATGTTAATGGGCGAACGGGTCATATATATTGGGATTCCCAGAAGTAATTTATCCGTCTTCAAATTGGGGCGGGTATTTGCGTTGTTCTAACAGGTGATGCAGTCGCGACTGCCGACGTCAATTACTAGATTGACTCAGCTAACTTCCGCAAATCGCGTACATCTGCCAGGGCTAGTTTAGCATTGTGTGTGTGTGTGTGTGTGCGCGCGCGCGCGCGTGTGTGTTTATGCTGTGCATGTGTTTGTGTGTGTGTATGTGTGTGTGTGCGTGCGTGCGTGCGTGAGTGCGTGCGTGCGTGCGTGCGTGCGTGCGTGCGTGCGTGCGTGCGTGCGTGCGTACGTGCGTGCGGTGTATGCGGTGTGTGTATGTGCTTGGTGTGGTGTATGTGTGTGGTGTGGTGTGTGATGTGGTGTGTTGTGTGTGTTATGACTGACATAGAGATATATGTTACACTTCATTCATTCATTCATTCAGGTACGTCTGGGCACTAAATGCCTCCGAATCAACACCTACAGCTCAGCAAGTCGGACCGAAATTTATTAGGCTGGAGCATAAAATGGGAGGATACAGCAGTCAAGACTACATCCGCAGTAAGGATCATGTAACGTAACTTGCAGCAGACCGTTAAGACGCTGAAGTGTCGGTGCGCCATAGGGTAATTTAATTAGTTGGTTTCATTAGTTTTGTGGCTGACTTTCAAAAGAACCTTGAACAGCTAGCTGCACTTCAATTACAACACTGCTTTCTAATAATTTAAAAGTATTGACCTACATTTTAGCTGCCTTATATTACACAATGTTTTTCATGACGGATGTTTGCCATGAATCCTCAAACAAACTCTGCTATAATTGAATCAATTTACTTTCAGTAATTTTTTTAATTCACAAATCTGTGCGTAACTGAATGCTTAGCGGCAGCGTTCTAGACGTTTCAATATCAGTTTTGCATATGAATATTTTGGTTATGTTGTAATACTATATAGTTTATATACAATTTGTTTTCATAAACATTTTAATTCGATCTAACAACCCAACCAAGTAACAACAAAACGAACCTTGATATAGCACATTTCCTCAATATAAATACACCGTATTTTGGTTGTCTTCTGGCCATACAGCTATTATTGCCTAGATCGATGTCATCCACACTAAAAATGCTCCTGCAGGTGCAGCGGTTAATAAGACACAGTGACCCGTTCGCCACTCATTTATCCTGGCCAGTGTTGATTACATTTCTTCTCGCTCTGCAATTGTCAATGATTACAACTTTGTCAATACCAATTATGACATCCCGGTATCACTCACTGGTGTTGTTATAGTTATTGTACATAAATAACAACATCCACCTTTTCTACTCCAGGCACTGAGACCAACAACCCTTGCAGTCACAATAATGGCGGATGCGAACATGTCTGCTTCTCGACACCAAATGGATCTCGATGTGCGTGTCCAGGTGGATTCGGTTTACTCGTTGGGTCAAAGTGTTCAAAGGCCGACGGTGAGTAATGTTGTCTGACTTTTTATGTATTATTGATTGATTTGATGACATAAGCTGTAGATTATGTTGTGCGGCTGTGCGGTCCCATGCCAGTAATCATTCTCCTGTGATAATGTTACGCAAACGCAACTATACTAAGACTGATAATATCAGCATAGTATGCCCTATGGGATCACATATCGACAATATATAAAATCTTTGATTTGGATAATTTCGTATAGGATATTCAGCGAATGCTCTGGTCAGATGTTGGTAAACATGCTGATGTAGATAAAGCTCTAGACGCTTGGACAAGAAGTTTTAATGACGTGTGTAACAAACATGCGACAGTGAAGCGTAGAAATGCGAAACGAAATCAGCAACCAGACTGGCTCACAGAAGATAGTGTTGTAGTTGTGCAAGAGAGAGAGAGAGAGAGAGAGAGAGAGAGAGAGAGAGAGAGAGAGAGAGAGAGAGAGAGAGAGAGAGAGAGAGAGAGAGAGAGAGAGAGAGAGAGAGAGAGAGAGAGAGAGAGAAATACAAATCATAGGGGAGGTGGGAAAAGTACACGATCTGGCGAAACAAGGTGACCAACATGATTCAAACTGTAAAAACGTCCTTTTACCAGCACGTCGTCAAAGAACACTACATAAACCCCAGGCGGGCACATCTCCGAGACCTATGCCCACAATATATAACACCAACACCATTTATCATCAGAGATCAGGAAACCACAGACCCAGAAAACATTGCAAACACCTTCAACGAATACTTCACAAATTTAGCTAGTCAGTACAATAGTGCCTGCCAAGACATACAACAACACATACAACTCAATCTGTTCTTAGTAAGATATACGTAGCAGTATATACGCCTACCTCATGTCACATAACATGCTAACAACATGATAACGGCCAGTCGGGTTTCTGTGCCACCGACGCGAGACAGCACTGAACCACATGGTGGTATAAAACCTTTTATAAGACAATTGATTCACACAATTAGCAACACATTCGACGATTTACTAAATCGAAGTTGGACGATGACACAAATATTAAATCAAATCGTGGCAAGGTTGCCTTGATGTTAGATGCCGCGAATGCAAGTTCCACAGTGTTGTGCCTGCCATGCGAAATGAGCGGTCGTCCCAGTGACGCCTTGCACGTGGGACAGATTGTGTTGACTAGAGCGGAACATCTAGTTGGATGGCGAAGTACTGCGATGTACTGTGTAGCACGGCCTGCCAGTGTTCAGTAAAAGGATCTTGAACTCTACTCGCACTGATAACGGCAGCTGGAGCAGCTTGATCAATAGCGACGTGATGTGACGTAATTTCTTGGTGCCATCAACAAGGCGAGTCGCCCAGTTATGCATTCTATGCAGTGGTTGTATTTATCTCTGAGGCAGCCGGTGGCACGGTCTCTTGTCACTTAAGTATGACTTAAACCGGTCCAGTGCATGTTGGACCACTCCGACATCATGTGAGAGTCTGCTCAACATCACTACTTCGTGGTCAACAGTGTCAAATGCAGCCGATAAAACAAGATGAACCATGATGACAACACCCTGATTGTCCAGTACGTACAGGATCATAGGCGTGTATGGGGGATGACCTGGAGGGCAGTGCGCCTAGACCTTTGGGATTTGGCGTGCCCCAAAACCTTTTTGTATGGGCCCCCGTGACCTTGCCCCTTTAGACCCTTTTTAATGTTCCCCCGTGACTGAAGTGAAGGCGGCACAGCGACGACTAATTATCAACACCACCCCGCCGTCTTCCGGTGTGATCTGTGGAGCGGAGGCAGTAGAGTAGCTGAAGAAGAGCTGAAGACACGGCGACCCCGCGGCGAAAATTGTCAACAGCACCCACCCACCCCCGTCTTCCGATTCCATTAGTCGAGGCGAGACAGGAGACAGCGCGACACAGCGAGAACAGGCTAAAGTTCCGGCCGTGCAGCAACGAATGTTTTTCAACAGCACTCCCCCTGTCTTCCGATGTAACCAGTAGAGCCGAGACAGCGTTCGGCCGCCAGTTGAGGTTTTTGTGCCCCACTTAGACTACCCTCTCTGGACACGCCCGTGAGGATGTCATTCTGCACACAGACAAGGGATGTGATTGGGTTTGTTACGCGGACTAGTAGGGCTCACAGAGATGGAGGTCTAGCATGTGAGCCGACAGTCTCGCGGCAAAAACAAGTTCAATTGTTTTGAATAAGTAGGGTAGATTAGACACGGGTCTGTAGTTATTGAAGACATCTTTATACAGGCTCGGTTTCTTGGGTACTGGCTTGATGTGCGCTCCCTTCAAGTGTGAAGACACTAAGCCCATTCTCGGAGACAGATTAACAATTGTTGTAATCTCAGGCAAGTACAATGTCATGCGCACAGTCTCTAACAAGCCATGTCGGAATGGGATCGAGTTTACAAGATTTCACCGGCGATGACTTTAACAGGGTTGCAATGTCAGCCTCGGTAGCTGGCTCAAATGCACTCAGCAGACACTGCGGAGGCGTCTATACTTTGATAATGTTCTCACTCAGTTCGGACCGAATTTTCGAGATCTTTTCCCGAGAAAAATTAGAGAACCGCGTTGCCAGTGTGTCGAACGAGTCACAAGGCGGCAGTGGTTTGTCGTTTTCAGTGTGTAGGAGCTTCGCGACAATTTTGAACAATTGCTTCTGGTCGCCAGATGCATCGGCGATTTAACTTGTGTGGCATTTGAGTTTTGCACGGTGGAGTGACGAGGTGACGTTGGAAGCAGTAAGCAATCCTGTCACACTCCAGACCAGAAGTTCTCCATCTTCGTTCTAGCTGCCTGTGATCGTATGCTATCGTTATACCATGACGTGTGTTGTCGTACAGTCACTGTGCGCGTCTTTAACGGCGCACGTTTGTCTACGATGACAACAATGGTTTTATTGTACATGTCGACAACATAGTTCATGTCATCAGGCTGATGCTTTGAGAGTAGCAACAATCGGATATCGTCAAATATCGCAGCGGTATACTGATCTGTCAATAACCCCGACTCGTCGTCGTTACCTTGATGCATGGTGGCTTCGCAAGTTGTAATGTGCAATGAATCGCCGAGTGATCTGACATGTGTGGAATGTCTGTTCTTATGTTGTTCAGAAACACATCGGAGGAACGAGTTATTAGGAGGTCGATGGTATGTCCAGCAATATGTGTTGGGTCTTCAACGTATCGTGTTGGGACTGCCGCTTTCGAGATACCTATGAAGCGTTTAGTGTCGTTGTGTGATAAATTGTCCAGGTGGAAGTTAAAATCATCGGTGATCAACAGGTGTGACGTGATTGAATTAGTGTGCGCAACAGTTTATTACAACACAGTGGCGTGGTGGTGTTGCCTGAACTGGCTCACAACGCATGACATTAATTGTATTAGTAGTCGCGCTACTATATTGTACAGGCCTATAGCCATGTAGTCCAATATTGTAAAATCTCCCTTTTCAACTAAACAATATACAACCTAAATAAAGCAAAATACTCTAACTCTTGCCATAGGATCAGAGATTACCAGGACGTGATCCTCCTAGGACTGCGATCTTTACCACCGAGTCCAAATTACTCTTACAGTCCATAAATGGCAAAATCTTTCAAGTTGACTACTCTACTTAACAATATGAATATGATTAGTAACTATCGTAAGTCCAAACTTTCACGAGTCCTCTTAGCGAAATCGCAAATGTTTCATCACCAGTCTATCCGAAAGAGACTTCACCGGTCTGTTTGGGCTCTACGGCGTAGCCGGTGGCTTTGGTGTGCTGAGCACCCCTAGCGGGTCACGAACTTCCGCATTCCGCGATTCGATGGTATTCTCCACTGTCGGCGTGTCTTCCTTCTCTGCCTCCAGTTCCATCTGCGTTTCCGGTGTATGTCGTGCGGTGTGGTCTATTCGCAGGTAACGTCGATTGCGTCGGAGTAGTCGTCCGTCTATTTCAACGATGTACGATCGGTCACTGCATTTATCTGCCACTGTCCCCTGTGACCATTTCATTGGATCATATTACTTCAACGATTGCACGACAGGTGTTCCTTTTCTGACTGGGGTTAAGTCGCGAGCATTTCGGTTGTAGTAATGCTGGCTCACTTTGTGTTTCATCGTCTGGCGTCTCATCATTGGAGGTGCGTTCCGTACGACTGCATGGTCTCATCAGATGCTCGGCTTGTGGCACTGTCGCTCTTGTGCGTCGCTGCTTAAGTCGTTGTATCGGACTGCAGTTGACTTCTGATTTGGGAGTGTTGCGCCATTCTAGCAGTGCTTTCACCGGATCTTTCGATTTCTTCAGCAGATTTTTCGCGATCTTTACTGCTGCTTCCGCCTTTTGTTGGATTGCAAGTGATAAGGCGATGACATGGAGTGTTTGAATTCCCACGAATTTGCAAACACTCTGCACACACGAACTGTGGTCCTCCATCTGATCGCATAATTTGTGGCATCCAATATCGTGCGAACTGTTTCTTGCATGCTTGTATGGTAGTTTCCGCTCGACAAGCCTTGTGAACTCAAAGAAATCTGAGTTATAATCCACCAAGATTACGTACGTGTCGTTGGCATGCGTACAAAAAAAACATGTCGATCCCAATCTTTGCCGAATGGCTTTGCTGGAATATCGCAGCTTCGTAGCGTCTCTTTCTGTTGGGACGGTCTTTCTTTGGCACACGCTTGACAACTATCGATCATCTACTTGATGTCGCTTGTCATTCCAGGCAAGTAGATGCTATATCGTGCTCTTCGCAGTGTTTCCTCGATTCCTTGATGACTGCTGTGAAGTTGTTGTAGCAGGTCTCTCTGACAGGTTTGCGGAATGATCATTCGTTTCCCTTTGTACAGGATCCCGTCATGCGCAGAAATGTCATCTCGAAATGTCCAGTACGGTTTCACCTCATGCGGTAGCATGTACTTGTGCTCCGGCCAGCCTGACATAACCGTCGTCAACAATCGTTGCAAAGTGTCATCAGCAGCTGACGCTTGTCGAATTTGTGCAATTCTGAGCTCGCTGACATTGACGTACATTTGTGGATCAACTGAATCGATCTCTTCTGCTATGTCATCTTGTATATCACACTGGAAGATCTATTCCTTCGACATCTCCTTGACGGGTCGAGCTCGTGACAACATGTCTACAACTAGCTGTTCTGTGCCTGGTTTATACACCACTCTCGGGTTGTACCGTTGCAGTGTGAGCATCATCCGTTGTAGACGCTTTGGCGCATCTAGCAGCTACTTTCGGAAGGTTGCCTCTAGAGATTTATTATCGTTGTGGATTGTGACATTTGAGTGCCCGTAGATGTATTAGTCAACTTTTCGACATGCGAAAACAATTGCTAGACACTCAAGTTCGATTGGTGCATAATGTCGCTCGCATTTCGTCAATGAACGAGATATGTACGCCACAGGATCTGCCATTCAGCTTGCAGAAAACCACTTGGCGTATAATACAAGAACATTTGCTGACCAACGTCATAAATCACAGGTTGGCGCATTCACGAATGTCGGCGAGAGTGAACAACTTAGAATGTAAAAATGGCAACACATAAACAAACTGAAGAGGGTACGAACAAAGCAGGTGCTCATGATGGTAACTATGGTAAGCAGATAATATTTGACATTCTGACGGGGCGAATTTGTGCATCGTGCCATAGAGATTTAAATAAATGTATTTCCATGTTTTTAAACATATATTCCCATTAATACTATATAAAGTTGTACAATGATGTAGCTTGACCAAGTGAAGGATAACATTGTTATATAGATGATTTTTAGCATTTGTTAATAGATTAAAATAAGTAAAATACTATTAGGCGTTTTTAACATTATTTTATATTCGGACAAATTTCAGACAAACAGATTTACAGCAATATTTTTTACATGTAGGTTAGCGTGACGTATTATATGGATGACCCATACTAGTGATCTAGCAAAATGTTTGCTTTGATCTATTTGGTTTGTTTGGTTTGTTGTGTTATTAGATTTGGTCTATGACAACTTCTTGCTCGTCACCGATCCGTTCCGTCAGAGTTTGCACCAGATAAATTTGGCAGATGAATCTGTATGGAGTTTTCCGCTGACCAGTAAGCGATTAACGTATGTAGCTTACGATACGGTTGATATGAAAGTTTACCTGAGTGAACACACAGTCGTCCAGAGAGCAAACCTGAATGGGACTGGTATCGAAAACATTACTCCACGATACGTCACGCAAGGTAATTCATAGTTTAAAAGATGGTAATAATAAAAGTTTACATCCACCCACATAAATGATTTGTCTAATTTAATATGTAATGTTTACTTATTTACCGAGTCCACTGACCCAAACTATCAATACAAT
Source organism: Paraescarpia echinospica (assembly GCA_020002185.1). Classification (NCBI taxonomy): domain Eukaryota; kingdom Metazoa; phylum Annelida; class Polychaeta; order Sabellida; family Siboglinidae; genus Paraescarpia; species Paraescarpia echinospica. Next base: position 46,693,231 of record CM034538.1, on the reverse strand, counting down.
CAACGCCACGATGCATAGGTGTAGCATTACATTTATAGGACGCATTGATGTTGGTTTGGCTCTATTCTTTCCGCTGCGTACATTAGAAAATTGACCTTTGCATGTACACCATTGTATAGAGATGCTTGAAATTAATTGTTCAATTCAGTATTAAGTCCATAGATATATACTGATGCCGCATTATCTCGTAAATATACAACTCACCGACATATCCAAATAACTTAGAATTGCCTCTCATTTTGTTGTATCGCAAAATATTGGTAAGGTCATGGCCTGAATGGCCTTATTACTTGCACCTGGTATATCAAAACGAACTAATATCTTGCAGACCAGCGTTACGATGCGTTTGAAGGGGACTGGGATTCGTGACGTCCTAAAATAGGGCGATGTACTTACATGTTATCTTATGAATTGACCTAACAATCGTGATAGAACTTTATGACAAGAACGAGGTAATATTGATAAAGAGTATACAAATGTTGAAACATTTGTGATAAAAAGGCAATAAACGACAGTATTGACGATAATTAGCAATGCTTGTTTTATGTCAGTTATCGTTGGTTTTCTTAAATATTCTGTTGCAGGAAAGTATTACTACACCCACGGCATTGCAGTAGACGTCCTTTCTCGACTCGTTTATTATACTGGTAGGCTCTATCAGTCATATGGACGAGAGAGGTTTTTCACAGGCTTCATCGCTGTAATGTCACTTGGTGGTCAACACCACTTTCTTCTCGTAACGATGCCAAATGATGTACCCCGGGACATAGTGCTCGATCCCATCAAAGGGTGAGTCGATATATAGCGACATCATTCTAATCATGGATTGGATGTTGAAGCAACTACGTGCGTGTGTGTGTGTACGTGCGTGCGTGCGTGCGTTTATGTGTACATCGAACGTTGTTCCACTTCATTCAGCTGTATGACAGAACATCCTCGCGCGCCGGGGACGCTGCTCATTACGTCAGTCTCAGTACCCCTCTGGCAGATCGTTTTACCAAAACTCGGAATATAAGCTCAGCCAATGATATCGCTTGCTGCAAATTCCAGTGGTCTTCTGGGTGGTATTCATGGACTGTTTGGGCAGTAGACGTTATTGTTTGAATACACAATGCCGCTCAACGGCTCGTGAGAATGGCCGAATGGGTAATTATATTGGGATTCCTGGAACTGGGGCGCGAGTCGGACGGGTGTCTGCACTATTCTCACGGGTAGTACGGAGAAGTCAATTATGAGTTTGATTCAGCTAACTTCCATACAGTGCGTAGGAGATCTACCAGGGGTAATATACGTAGTCACACCCCTGGCTCGCGATGAGTGGCAGAGTACCTGGTTATATACAAACGGTGATGGACATTTGTGTACGAATAGTGTTTGCGCAGTAATTGCAATATAACTGAACGATTTCATGGTAAGTCGAGATAGTGTTCGATTGAACAGGTCGGCCAGGGAGTGAAGTATAAAGCGCTCTGACCAGTCCCAAGAACTGAATACCGCACTATGTAAGAACGTTCCTTTACGTTTTACAACGATTATTTCGAATGAGACATATGGCGTGCTTGGTACAAATATACCATACAGTATGTGTGGTATAATTAGGTAAGTGTACATCATGTATCTTGTGTTAACAGAAATTGGTAATGCTACTTGAAATTCGATACTCACTGTCAGCAAATCTTCAAGGTGACATTGTGTCTTTTTGGTGTCAGACTGATGTACTGGAGACTCGGTACCAACATCGAGATAGCCGCCATGGATGGAACACAGCAGAGAGTTCTGGTGACTCAGGTCGGCGAGTCATTTGGCCTAAGTATAGATCTTAAAGGTGAGTTACGTGAAAGTTGCTATTTATCACACTACATCATTGTCTTTGATGACGTAGAATGTGTCAAATAGTTGATAATAATTGAGCGGTCGGTAGGTAGTTCGCATGAACAATACGTGTCTGCATGTGTAGGTGGATGTAGGTATGATGCAGGGGATGTGTGTTCATTTTGTTCCGTGTCGTTCCGTCACACGAGGATCAAACTTCGTGTGTGTGTGTGTGTGTGTGTGTGTGTGTGCGTGTGTGTGTGTGTGTGTGTGTGTGTGTGTGTGTGTGTGTGTGTGTGTGTGTGTGTGTGTGTGTGTGTGTGTGTGTGTGTGTGTGTGTGTGTGTGTGTGTGTGTGTGTGTGTGTGTGTGTGTGTGTACTTAGATATTCCGTCTTATTTTAGGTTTAGTGGGTGGGTGTTTGTTCTACTGTATTTACGCATTCAGTGAAATGTTTATGTAAGGCAACCATCGAACGCTGTACCTGTCCATTCACTACTCCTGCCTGTTCCCCATACTAAACTGTTCCCAGTAAAGAGAAAAGAAATCCAGAGTGCCTTATTGAAAGTGGATCAACACTCAATTCACCCACTGTTCGCATATTGGGAGCCCAGCACCTGTAATGTAATACTGGTAGACTGCTTCCAAATTTAGTGTATTGATATATAGATGTTAAGAAATGTTTCTTGAACAATGTTGTTTTTTGGCAGCGAAGTCGGCAATAGGCTCCAATCTAGTGTGGATGTGTACGTTTTTTACGATGTAATTTAAAGTACTGACAGATTAAAGACAAAGGCGCCGGAACCGGGAGTATTTTGGTGGGGGGGGGGGCTGGAGATAGGATTAACCCTTCAATGTTTTAGCAAGGTTTTCTTGTAGAATGTTGATGACCTTATGGGGGTGCAGTTGGTCCGTGGTTTGTTTGCGCGATTTTTGGCGAGCCTCAAGGGTTTTAATTTTTAGTATAGTGAACAAAAAGTTGAGAAATGGTCGTTGAGACGTATTTTCAAACACTTTTCTACAGCTGTTCAATCTGTTTTGCCAAATTGTTCCTACTGTGTATATTGTTGGTCATCATGATGACAATATTATATTGCTCCGTAGCTTATTGCGGACTTATTAAGCACGGTATTGAAACGCATTTTGAAAAAAACTCCTTAAATTTCACGACAGATGTTATTTCAGGATGGATTTTTCTTAAAAAGTTAATACCTTAATGAAACGGTCCCCTAGTTCATGAGCTCACAAGAATACTATTGAAGTGATCACCATATTTAATATGGCGGAACTAAGGAAGATTTAGACTGAAAACAGAACGGAAACAGCAAGACACGAGCGCCAATCCCGGTTTGTTTTAATGTGCGAACTCGAAGCACGTGGACAGGAGAACAGCTTGTTCTCTTGCCTACCTTTCTACGCAGCCCACAAAAAATATGGTTTGCTCATATAAGTTCCTCACCATAATTTATTATGGTATTATTGGAATGTTCACAGGAATCTAGGCCACTAGCGTCCCACACGAACACATTTTCAAAATCACTTGATTATTCAGATTTCAGTATAATTTCAAACCAGGTACCTTATACTTATATGACAACAACACCAGAAGGCTACACGTAGTGCACACAAAAAGAATAGACGGAAAGAGGCACCACTAACGCTAAATATCAGTCGAAAAGTGAAGCCAGGATAATTAGTGGCGCCACCCGGCGGCTATCTAGGAGAACTACGCAACGGAGCTATCTTTTCAATGTTATAGCATACCGACTTCACTAAGAGAGCGCACAAATCATTATACCTGTGCGTTCGTATGTACACAAACATATGTTATTTTGAAGGCAATTATTTATTCTTCAAATGGGCACTCGTATTTATCATAAAGAAAATATACTGGATGCAGGTGCCCGCCGTATGCTGATGTTATGCCTGTAGGTGCCCGCCGTATGTTACGCCTACTTACCTGTTTACATATGCGACAACTACAGGACTTTCCTATTTCTCACACTTGAAGTTGTGAAGTTGTTGTTATTTATCTTCAACATAGCATGGAGGGAAAGGTTGATGATTACGTTCAACACATAATCTTTCAGTGTGCACATTCCGGCAGGACAGACAACTGAGTCTTCGGGTATTTCTTTGACGAAATGACGGCGCAGTCTACTCCGGACTTTATCCATATGTAGAGCGGGGCTTGTTTTCTTTAAAGCACGCACCGTGTTTTCAACAGTTGACGCTAGTTCCTTACTTGGTGTTACAAGTCCGTCTTTTGCATCCTCTAGCTGTTTTTAATTAGCAGCACATCTATAGATGAACTTATAGAACTATAGATGAACCAATCAGGGTTTGCTGACTTTGTTGACATATTTTGTTACGTAGTTTCCTGGCCATGTACCCTGCTATGTATGTCAAGGTGTTTTCTTTCTCAATGGAGAGGTCACGTTGAAATAAAGACTGGTAATTCATCCTGTTTGAGAGAAAACGGGCAGAGGATCATCTTCAACGGCGGCGATATGTTGACACGCAGTACTGAAAGAAAAGTGTCAGCGTCTTCCCAGCAGTTGCTCTCTTTGATCTGCAGTAGAATAGAATCAACCATTACCTGACGAAGGTAGAGTCGGAACTGCTCAGCTGAAGGGTTGTCACTATGGCCACCCTTACTCCTGATCACAATAATAAGCTGAATCCAATTGTATTATTATGATGGCATCATAAACACAATGTTCTATTGAATAATGATGCTTTATGTGCAAGTGCATGACATTTACGTTCCTGTTAATTAAACCTTTGTTTAAATATATTTGTGTTGACAATATACAAAGCTCACTTTCCTATTGCTATGTTTGCAAGAGAATCTTGGCTATATATCAAAAGCAGTTGATTGCTGGTCCAATAGTTGCACCAGCTTGATAGTATAGACATAATTTTTATGTTTGAGTGGACAGGAAGTTGGACATTTGCAACTGAATATATAATATATATTTATAAGATATTTGTCAGGTATAACTATAGTGTTTTAAGGCTTGTAAATCTAAAATATTACATGTCGGAGTGGACATGTTTGGATAGAACAGTCTTCGGCATCCAACCTACTAACTTTAGTAACTATTATGCCTAATATTTACTGTTTTTTCTTAGCCTCTCATATTATCTTCATTACACAAAAAGTCAAGTTGTAGTTTGTATTACACTTTGGACATTTTAGACCGAAACAAATGGCCAACGATTGTTGATTAAGTGTATATTAAATATATAGGATATCATATGCTTTATGGTAAACACAAGCCTTCTCGACTAGGTATACATTATGTCTAAGGTGCATATAGATTCAGAATAACGACACTTTATGTAAATGATAATACTGAATGAGACACCAAATTCCATGCAACATTATTGCATCTGATGATGCAGTGAAAAATGGTGTCAAGACAGAAGTTCAAACTTTGCATATAGGTTGTCCTGACAGTTCCATTAAAATGGTATTAACAAGCTACTATCCTGCATTTCTGGAAGAGAAAATTCAAGTCCAAGCACTAATAGCTGTTGGCATAGGTTACTGTGAAATTGTCCTTATGCAGGTCAGCGACTGTATTGGTGCAACATGGACACAATTGAATCTGCGTCCCTTGATGGCAGCGACCGGAAAGTACTCTTCAACACAACAGATACACCGTTCTTCACAACTTTACTTGACGAATACTTGTATTTCACCGACCGCAGGTATAGGCGATTTTGAATGACAAAATATTCTACGTGTGGATTTTTGTGTGTAGACATTGTCAATAATAACTGTACATTATGGTCGTTCCCCGCAATTGTCTGGCAGTTGGCTTGGCTAAAATACCAGTTTGACTTTTATATCCTAAGAAATCATAGAATTGCTAATGCATGACACTGTTAGCACATGGTTTCTATGCGCGATACCAAAGGTATGTTGACTATCGTTAAAACCATTACTTAGCCTTCAATGTTGAATAGCTACACGCAAAGTATGCCCAGTTCATGCCAATGTATAAGAAAAAATACTTCAAACAGCCACTGCTTACAATATAACATCCCATCAAGATGACAGATTTGAAACGAGTTGTGCTTGACAAAACTGTTTTTGTGATATTTAATGGGACTGAACATATTGACAGAAGTACATTTTTCTAAGGAAACATAGAAGAACAATATAACACGAAGTAGTTTTAGCGAAGGAGCATGTGTGTGTGTGTGTGTGTGTGTGTGTGTGTGTGTGTGTGTGCGTTTGCGTTTGCGTGTGCGTATGCGTGTGTGTATATATACATATATATATGTATATATATATATATACAAATATATATGTATATATATGTATATATATATATATATGTATACGAATATATGTATACGAATACGTTCATATATAATATATATATATATATATTATATATGAACGTATTCGTTATAACAGCAGATCACACATAAATGGAATACATTACCCACTAGCAGTGTGGAAAACAAATATATCTCAAGGGAGGATTTCACATAACGAAAATATTGGACTCTTGGTAGGCCTAAGTCAAATGCTTTATTCTCTACTTACAGTGTGGGGTGTATTATTTTCTTTACATGTCAAACATTGTACACATAGTATTTCGGGTTATTTTAATGAACTATTGATTGTGCTCTTGCAGACACATCTGGAAAATCAGTATATCTGAATCAGCACCAACAAGACAGCAAGTTGGACCTGCCTTTGCCAGTCTCATCAATGGTCTGGCTGGCTACAGCAACCAACATAATATCCACGGTAAGATACTAATGCTATGTTCCATGCATAGGTACACCCTGTATTGCTCTATTATAATACGCACACCAGTAAACACGGGTGGGTGTTATTCTAGTTTGTCATTCATCGTCAGTTCCTACTCATTCCATGTGCATTATGCGTGAATGTAGTACACTGTGTCAATGCTGACCATTCTGTACTATATGTACAACTTAGTGTATAGAATGAACAACTCATTATGCTGAATTGGTAATGTGGTAACTGCCAACGTCACCAGTTTAATTGGCACTATATATTTTAATGCGAGTACCATCGTCATCACAGGTGTCATATTCGTGGCGTTCATCCCCAGAATAATGAGGACAGAAGCAGATGATCTGGCCACAATAGAAGAGATCAACAAGAACAAAAAAGTGCTGTAGGAATGTAACTGGGTGTTCAAGAGACGTGGACTGAGAATAAGCCAAGAGAAGACATTCTTTATATGGGTTGGACACTAGAAAGAGGAGTTAAACATCAGGTTGGATGGAAAGGAAAACAAGCAAGAGAAAGGCTTTGTGTACCTTGAAGGAATGGTCTCTGAGGTTGGTCATGCAGAAGTAGAGGTGTTACTTTGAATTCAAGCAGGAGCGAATGATTGGAGAAAGGTAAAGGGAGTCATGATGGACAGAAACTTTCCAAAATAAGCTTAAAGGGAACATTTTCAGAGCATGTATTACATCGCCATGCCTGTTTTTGTGAAACAGTGGCATTGACAGAATAACAACAGCAGCAGCTGCAAGTATGTAGGAACAACTGTGCAAATAATAACGAGAACAAAGAGGATGGGCAGAAGAAGGATGACCGACCTGCGGAAAGAGGTTGGGATGGAATGCAGCCTAACGTGACGACTGGTGAAACGTCGAATGAGATGTGAGATGGGCAGGACATCTGGCAACGATGAATGCATGTAAATTTGCAGAAAGCAAAGGCGGAACAACACCAAAGACACAAGAGAAGAGGAAGGCCACAATTGAGATGGGAGGAAAATGACACGATCTGAAAAGTGGAGAGAGGGGACTGTTGACAAGAAGTTATGGAAAGAAATAGCAGAACGAGTCGTTCGCCAATACTATAACTGACCCTCAGTATACCTGAGAATAACCCTTTTGATTCAAAGGGGTTATTCTTAACAAACAACAACTTACGATGTGTGGCAAGTGTATTCCTAACAAGTGGCAAATCCATAGACAACTTCATCTGGCTTGACACAAATCATAGTTTTCACTTTTTGCACTGGAACACGTATTTAGATGAACAATTATATTTTTAATAATAAAAAACATAATCATTAGCATCACATATTTTTTAATGCGCGCTTTAATGCGGAACCGGAATGTGGGAGGAGTCTAATCTTAAATGGGAAGGCAACAGTGTGTGAGCGGCCTTTATTCTCAATGTCTATGTTCATTTTGCCAAATACAAAATTATAGCAATTCCTGCAGTCAGTGTGGCGTAGAGGGTGCGGTTCTCGATTGTTTGACACCTACATATTTACTCACTTATAAAAGGGCATGTACTTACAATCTTCTATTTACCTGACATATTTTATAAAAGTTTGTTAAATTACTAACTGAATTCTGTTATTGGTCAATTATGAAACTTTTGCCTGCAGATCAGACTACTTACTTATTAGGCCTGTTTGCTTGCTGGGAGCATAAGCCATCGACCATGGTCTTCCACTCGTGTCGGTTAGATGCCATTTTCTCGATTTCTTTCCCGGCGTATCCCATCTGCTTTCTTTCGCTTTCGGTGTCTCTCTGCCAGGTGTATTTCTGCCTTCGTCTTCTCTTCCCTGAGAGGTTCCTAGTTTTTTAAGTTTTTTTAAGTTAACGTTTGTAGTAAACCGATACCTTTACTTAGTACTTTTAATTTATAATATTTAGTATATTTCGGAGGTACCTGAAGTAAATGTTTAACAACGGAAAGCCTATTTTTGCTGTTTTAGGTTATTCTAACAGGAATTAGGCCTCTTTGCTTGCATTTTGCTAGAGACAATTATACACATCCTGACAGATATCGTCGAATCGAATCCAACGATATGTATAACTCATACGTGAAATAAATAATGAGGAAATATCAGGAATTAATACAATGTGGAAAGTTGAAAACGAACTGTCAGAATTTTTGGAGAGTACCCTTAATTGATACTGGGTGTTTGTATGTGACACGTTGACTGTAAGGTGAACAACGAATGGTGATTGTGGAGAACTAGCTAATAGAGTGACGAATATTTGCATATGTAACTGAACATTTAATTTTCCTTCATAACATTTATTCCGTTTAAATAAGGATAACCAAATACTCACAGTAAACGATGAATTGCCAGACCTGTAGGTAATCAATGTAACGACAACTGTCAAAGCATTACGGAATGGTAGGGGGAACCAGGCCAAATAGCTTTATTGGTTGAGTGCTTAGAAATCACACCTCCAATAACTTAGTTTTAACAATTCACATGTGGAATGGAAAATGGCGAACGTAATACCGTTGCCAAAATAGACCCACATATGTCGATTGGAAAATATATTACACCAATGTCACTAACTCCAATAGTTGGCTAAGGTGTTTGAGTCAATAATTATGAAATGCGCGGATGATAAAATTGAAGGAGAAATATATTCCAAGTAATTTGTAATTAATTAGAAATTAATAATTTGATGGAATTGGCGGAACAGCGACAACAGACGTTCTCGTAAAAATGAGACACATATGATATGAGGAGATGGATACATTGGATACTTATGTCCGAGTTTATGTTAGATTTTAGCAATGTGTTTGACTTCATTAATCATTATTTATTACAAGAATAAATATAATTGCATGATTTACCCACACATAATATAAGATGGATGGCATTATTTTATTAATCTACTTAAAATCGAGCTTGCGTGTGTATGCGGGCAGGTTAACGTTTTCCTCTTAGACGGCTTGAACCTCGAGCCCCAAACTTTCAGGAATTATTTACGACAAACAAACGTATGATATAAAACCTAAATGCTTTCAAAATACCCCCATATGTGTAACGATTCTCACCTTTTAGGGGTAAATCAGTTGTTCGGAGAGTAAAACATAATGTGCGCGTAATATATAAAAAGTAACCTATCAATCGCAGGAACCACGAGCGCGCGGCAAATGCTTTGGAAAAACGGTCCCTGCGTCATTGACTTAGCAACATAACGAACCACGAGCGCGCAGGAAATCAGCGTCTACTTCATGTTGCCAACCATAAAGTTATCTTAACAATGGCATATCAATTATTCTGCTAACTTTTTTTAATTCAATTTCAGCAATTGAAACAACGAACTTTTGCAGTCAAAACAATGGAGGTTGCGAACATGTCTGCTTCTCGACGCCAAATGGGCCTCAGTGTGGTTGCACGGAAGGGTTCATTTTAGGAGAAATATCATCACAGTGTTCCATGGCAATGGGTAAGTTTTGGAACAGTGGCATTGTTAACATAAGACATTATGATGTTTAGGAGATGATGCTAATACATCAGCATTTCGTATAATGGCATACATGATATACACATAAAAAAGAAGGCGCTTGTGTTTGTGTGTGTGTGTGTGTGTGTGTGTGTGTGTGTGTGTGTGTGTGTGTGTGTGTGTGTGTGTGTGTGTGTGTGTGTGTGTGTGTGTGTGTGAGAGAGAGAGAGAGAGAGAGAGAGAGAGAGAGAGAGTGAGAGAGAGTGTGTGTGTTAGTATATGTGTGTGTGAGCGTGCGTGCGTGCGTACGTGTTTGTGTACGTATATATATATATATACATACTCAATGTATCCGGTCGCGCCCTGTGGCAGCACCAGTTTTAAGGCGTTTTGTACAGTTCGAAACGTTGATCGTCATCATTTTATTTATCAAAGTAAGTCTGGACTATTGTGAACGTTTGTGCATCACAGAGATGTGAACAATTTTATATTATCTGCATTTACCTGTCTACAAATTGCGAGTGTTAATAATCTACAGCTGGATGCTTTGTGTTGAACTTGGCGCCATGACACTGCATTACTCGGCAACCATGTTATGTAGCATCGGGAACTGCCTTGACACACTAAGTCCATCTTCAACGAACTGGAACTTATCGCGGTATTGTGGCCAACACAAAACAAAGCGCGGTTGCAGGGCCGGAGTGCGTAAGGTCCGTACAACCAAGTGTGTTGTTTCTGCGCGGCAGGCGTCTGGTGTGAACGTGACTAACCTTACTCCAGTACAGAGATCGGCGAGGGCATCCGAACTGAATGTTCTATTGCTGAACACACGCTCTGTTCTTGGGAAAGCATTCCTCGTCAGCGAACACACCATTGACAAGGCGGCTGATGTCGCCATATTGACAGAGACGTGGTTAAAGGAAGAAGACTCGGCTAGAGTTATCAACCTGTGTCCTCCAGGCTATTCATTTTCCAGCGTTGGAAGAGGAGAAAAGAAACCTTGGCATTGTGCACAAAACCGAACTGCCTTTTATATCTACAAACACTGTGGAATACTCTTCATTCGAGCATCAAACAGTGCAATGTAAGCATCGTCACCTACACCAGTGACGATGATTTGACTGCTAACCTGACTTCTGCTGCTGGGATAGTCATCATCACGGGATATTTCAATTTGCATGTTGATGTTTGTTCAGCACCTGGGGTCTCCCGGTTCATGGATTTACTAAAGATACACGATCTACATCGATATGTTGATTGTTCAACACACAAGGCTGGTCACACTTTGGATCTTGTAATCTCACGGGCAACCGACTCTATCATCAACAAAGTGACCGTGATCAGCAGCGAAATATCCGACCACAAATCAGTAACATTCTCTATCAAGCACACAGCCCACAAGAAATATTCCCAGGTTAAACTACAACCCAGAATAGATCTTCGACATGTAGATTGTAAAACACTAACCAGTGAAATTAATTCCACCTTATCTGGCTTTCTTACACCATCCACAGAGATCCGGATTCCATTCTTGATATATATACGTGTGCTGCTATTTCGGCCTTGGATGAAATTGCTCCGGTAATGCTACGGCGGCCACGCAAGAGAAGAACTCCACCTTTGTACTGCGAGGAATTACATGCAATGTAAAAGTTGCGTCGCCAAAATGAGAACATTTGGCGTGCATCGGGATTAGACATACACAGGTGAATATCCGTGAATCATCATAATGCTGTCAGCGCGAGGAAACGGCAAGCCAACATTCAGCATTACCAAAATCTACTCCAAGATGCCAGTCAGTGTACAGCCTTCGAAGCCGTGAACAGCCTGCTCATTGTGGAATCTTCCAAACTGCCTGACACTGATTCAAGGGAGAAATTAAGCTGCAAATTTCTGAACGTTTTTGAAGAAAACATTGTAAAAATTATTAATTAAATTGATGCCTCGGAAACAAACATGAGCGATATCGAAACTGCGACACAGAGAATGGTTGAACATCCTATGACTGAAATGTATGCTGCAAGTACGTGTAAAGTGCAAACAATTATCCAGGATGCTAAACCCAAGTCACCATACTTGGACCTCTACCTACATCGCTGCTAAAGAGCATTCTTCCTGCTCATATTCAAATACTGACTCAGCTTATCAATGTTTGGGGCACTGTTCCTCGGAAACTCAAGACAGCTGTCATAACAACGCTGTTGAAAAACCTACCTTGGATCGAAACACGCTGACAAACTACCGTCCAGTTTCAAGTTTGCCATTCGTGTCTAAAGTATTGGATAAGGCCTTCATGAGCAGCTACAATCGGCATACAAACTCCGACTCAGCACTGAAAATGTTTTAATGAGAGTGCAGCAGTGTTACTTGGCTGACTCCATGGGTGTCCTTCTGGTTCGTATGATGGCCGAGAAGGGCCATCGCGTTTTTGTGTGGCAACCTGCAGCGCCATGGGGCGATGATGCGCGATGCGATGGGCCATGCGATGGGCGATACGATGCGCGATGCGATGCGTGATGCGATGAACGATACGCGATGCGATGGACGATACGCGATGCGATGGACGATACGCGATGCGATGCGCGATGCGATGGACGATGCGCGATGCGATGGACGATGCGATACGCGATGCGATGCGCGATGCGATACGCGATGCGATGCGCGATGCGATGCGATGCGATACGCGATGCGCGATGCGATGCGCGATGCGATGCGCGATGCGATGCGATGCGAAGCGATACGCGATGCGATGCGCGATGCGATACGCGATGCGATACGCGATGCGATGCGATGCGATGCGATGCGCGATGCGATACGCAATGCGATGCGCGAAGCGATGCGCGATGCGATGCGCGATGCGATGCGCGATGCGATGGTATACATTATAAAGGTGCCGCAATGAGCATGCGTACGCCGAAAACGAGACTTAGGCAGCCATTTTTATTTATTTGTATTAAACACATTTCTTTTTGTGTTCAGAGCATGTGATGAGTTATTGTGCACAAAAGATTATGCGATTGTACTTCTAAATATTGTCTCGGACATCTACTGGGATTGAATTTAGCCAAACAAAAACGGGTGCCAGGCAGGCAGCCTCTTCGCAAAAACTAGACTAGGGACTGAAATAGGTTACTTTATAACATGAAATATGAACCTATTCAACATTTTATTTGTTAAATAATTACTGTTTCCATCCCTGATCGCAAATATAAACACTATTTTGTGTGCCTGCAGACTCGATGAACCAGGGATGGTTAAGGTATTTCTCAATTGAACATTAACCAACAGTTTTGAAGCATATTTGTTTATATTTATTAATTAATGACATAATATCTGTTCAGAATGCAAACATGTTATTTATGCCTTATATAAATTAAAATATAAACTTTTAATAATTTATGCATCTTGATTTATTCCTCGGTCCCTAATACTTCCATGTCTGGAAAAAAACTGACATATATTCCGTGAGACGATCTTCGATACAAATGCAGTGATGTTTAATGACTCAATCTTGTTTCCGTAGTAGCACATAAAAGCAGCGTTGCGCCGAAATACAAGTACGAATAACGCGGTGTCAATAAATAGGCCCACTCAAATCAGGCTACCTGCACTATTGGACCAAGTAATAAACAGCCAAAATTGACAGGAAGTTAACTTGTAGTAGGTCTACTAGGAGGTGCACGGTGCGCGCGGTGCGTCTACAATTCGATTCACTTAGGGATCATCTCAAAACGTCGATGTCCGATATCAGACGAAATTACTTCCATCTTGCCTCAGCCACCCCCCACCCCTCCCTGAGACGAATTTTTTTTACCATTAATTTGATAATACCAGTATAATTAACAGTGTCGGTCGATGTCCGACGCCAGATGAAAATGCCTCCGACCCCCCCTCCCCAAACTAAAATAATGTCGCTTGATATCGGACATCGATGTTCTGAGATGATCCCTTAGCAAAAATGAAACTACTCTCTAGGAACAACGATTCGCTACCTCGTTTGTGCATTTTATATGTAGGTTTGGTATAATAATTAGAGACAGCACTATTTTAGTTTATGATTTACATATTTTATCATAAACTAAAGACACTAAAGTTTAGTATGGTCTAACTGCTTATAGTTATTTATATATATATATGTTTTATTTATGTAAGGAATATATAGCATGTCACTAATGAATAAATATTCAAGAAATGTACACTTCAAAGCCCACGGTTAATGTTCAACTGAAAGATTCCATCAACATCCCTGTTTTTCAAGTATGGAGGTACATACATTATCGTGTATCTTTTCGATCAATGATATTCAGATGAAACCATTCAAAAATGAAATGGGGAGTGGTAAGAGACCTACACACCTCATGCTATGAATTCATTCTTTTTTGGTCTCCGGTTTTGGTGCGAGAACCTAAATTACATTCTTTAAAGTGATTGCCTGCATGCCCCCATTTATTTTAGTCTAAACTCAATCGCATTAGGCTTTATCACAATACTTAGAAGTACAATCACATAATCTTTTGTGCACAATAACTATATGTGTAACCTTATACGTACACTCAATGCGTTGAACATAAAAGGCATCCAGTGTTGCCTAAGGTCACGAATTTGTTCAAGCCCAGACAACAATGCCAAACCCAAAACACTGGCGTCGGAACATGGTGGATATTTGGTTGGTTGAGGCTCTCCAAAACCTCGATTTGCACCCCCCCCATTCTTGAGGCTCGCCAAAACACCAACATTGAGGCTCTCCAAAATCACAATTTGCACACCCATTGAGGCTCGCCAAAATAACTCCATCTTCAGGTTCTTCAAAAACCTCGATTTGCACCCCCCCCCCAATATCTACATTGAAGCTCTCCACAAACATGAATTTGAACTCCTCATATATATCCCTATCTGTCTGGGGTGAAACTGGCCTCGATTCCGATGCTCAATTTCTGATTTTTTTTTATTTTCTCTCACTGATCCTGCACTGCTCTCTCCACCAGTCGTCTCCAGTGCTCTCTATGATTCGCTCTCGTTCCCACCCTTCTCCCAATCCTTCAAAATCTATTTTTCCACAGTCCTCCCATCGCAGTCTAGTTCTTCCTCGCCTCCTTTTCCTTTCCAGTCTCCGTGCATCTGCTCTCTTTGTCATCCGTTTTTTCCAATTCTCTCTACATGCCCTGACCATCTTAGTCGACTCATGCGTATGCTTGTTCAGAAACAATTGTGTCCACTGGTCACAACAAAGACACAATTAATCGCAGGCGGTACTATGGCCGTATGATGTCAATAAGTAGCACCATTCTAGTCCACTGCCTGCTATATTTTTGGGAGGTGGTGCTGTTCTAATTATAGCTCCTGGCCCAGGGAATATCGTCTCTTGAATGCATCATTTATTTTACTATAGAGCTACGATTCCATATGTACGGAAAGGTGTGCGGAAACGCATGCGGAATGGGGAATACCTCTGTAGTGACGCCACTACTGGGAATTTCCTATCCGATTCGTGTGCGGATACGATTCCAATTGCTGCACGGAGCGATTCAATTTGCCGCAGCCGCATCCACACAACAAAACTCATCCGCCTGTGTACGTTTGGAACTATTTATGTTAATTTCCACCGGGCACTATATTCATTAGTATTGGCTTAGCTAGTATTCCAAGTTTCGCAAGACAATCTGCCTACTGAGACTGATGTAATCAGCAGCGCCCCCTGGCGTGCTTTTTATTCAGATTATTATATTATTACCATATTATATTGATAAAGAACACCTGATGGATATTCCATTGTGGCAGAGTATCGCACAGAGTTCAACATTAGTGTATCCTGCCACGAAACACTGTCTTACTAAACTGTGAACTGAAATGAACATACACACCTTTTGTGAAATACACACTCATGATAAATACGCGTCAAGTTTGCAGTAGTTAGCTTTATTTGACTTGGCAATGATGCTACAACTGTATTTACAACAATACAATTGACACACATGCATGCTATAAGTATAGGTTTATAATCACACACGTACGCACACACGCATGCACGCACGCACGCGCGCACACACACACACACATAATGTCTGGTACAAATTCACCGTATGCTGTTGTAATGAATATGTCTGGCTTCACTAGTGGCACCTATTTCAAAACAATAATCGTATCCACATGAGAATACATCAAAGCAGTTGCCTACACACAACTAGGACCAGACAGTCTCAATAATTACCCCTTCGGGCTGCATGCTATATTGGGCGGCATCGTAAACCGCTGCGATTGACAGGCAGTTACACTGTAGCGTATCTTCGTTTTGGTAAACGGTGCCTCAACAATTCGATTCACTTAACGAAAAAGAAACAATTACACGGTAGACAGGAAGAAAAACATGTGACGCAAGTGACGACTAAATTAATTTTTTTCGGTCATTTATAAACAAATGTACATATTTCGTATTAAACCGACTTCAAATATTGTAGCTATTTATAATATTTAAAAAATATAAATTTGGACACAAAGGAACGGCATTTCCAATATGCTATAGGTTAAAAAAAACAGCTTCAAATTGTCGTCTCATCCAATGTATACAAAATAAGTTTTATATTTTCTACCAATGATATCCAGACGGAAACAATTTAACAAATACAATTTGAGCGGTAGAAGAGGTATATAGATGTCATGTTATAAGAGATTTTTGTCCCAGACTTTCGTCATCACATTTACAAGTACGAAACACTAATTCGGGCATCGCATCGCGCATCGCATCGCGCATCGCATCGCGCATCGCATCACGTATCGCATCGCGCATCACGTATTGCATCGCGCATCGCCCATCGCATCGCGCATCGTCCATCGCATATCGCATCGCGCATCGTCCATCGCATCGCGCATCGCATCGCGCATCGCATCGCGTATCGTCCATCGCATCGCCCATCGCATCGCGCATCGCTCACTGCATCGCGCATCGCGTCATCGCCCCATGGCGCTGCAGGTTGCCACACAAAAACGCGATGGCCCTTCTCGGCCATCATAGGTTCGCCTGGATTTATCTTCTGCGTTTGATGCGATTGATGCTGCTACCCTACTAAAGACTATGCATAGCCACCTGGGATTATCTGGTGCGTCACTTGCATGGTTCGGTTCGAACACGTCGGATCGAACCCAGCGTCTCCGGATTGGGGTGGATGCATCTGTAGAACGCCCTGTGAGATACGGTGTTCCACAAGGCTCGGTGTTAGATATGTTGTTCACTGTGTACACAGCACCAATGCAGGACATACTAACGAGGCACTATGTGGAATATCATAAATTTCCAGATGATCTTCAGATGTACACATCCTACTGTTCTCACATACCTGGTGACTTGGAGTGCGCTGTTGAGAGACTTAGTGACTGCATCAGTGAGGTCAATTGTTTGATGATTAAGCATAAACTCAAGCTAAACGACAACAAGACTGAATTTATGGTGGCCCTCAGTCCTTATCATCTGAAGAAATTTGGTCTACCAGAGTACCTCGTTGTTGGTGGAGTCAACATCAAACCTGTTGTCTCTGTCAGGAATGTGGGAGCTCACTTTGACACTCACATGAGCATGAAGCAGCATGTTGATGCTGTTTGCAAGAAGTGTAACTACCATCTGAGACGTATTAGCACCATCAGGGCCTATATCACGAAGCCTGTCTGCCATTCCTTGGTCATTGCGCTGGTTGTTTCAAGCTTGGATTACTGCAACGCCTTGCTTGTGGACCTACCCAAATTTCACTTAGCATGTCTCCAGAAGATACACATTAGGGCAGCCCGTCTAATTGTCCTCACACCTATGTCTTCACACATCACGCCGGTACTGGTGCACCTGCACTGGTTGCCAGTCAGACAACGCATTGTGTTTAAAGTATTTGTGTATATTTATAAGGCGCTCTAGTTCCACCAGCATCAAAATCCATCGGCAAGCGAGCGTTTGGCATAACTGATCCTGCCAAATGGAACGCACTGCCACTGACTCTACAAGATGCTCCGTCTGTGTTTTTTATTTAAACGTCATCTGAAGACATATTTATTTAAACAAACTTATGGTGGACAATAGCAAGATTTATTTACAGAACGTTTTAGTGACTCTTGTTAATTTATTAATATAGTTGTATTTATTATTTATTTATTTATCTTGTAAATGAATTAATTTATAACTAATTTATATACTATTTTAATTATTTTATAATGTTTCTGTAGTTTGAGTGCATTGATTAACTATTAGTTAGAGATCACGCGGTAAAATAATAATAATAATAACATAACTTCTATTGCGCCTAAATCCTTGGATTCCAAGCTCAGAGGCGCATCACAACAAAAGGATTGGTCAATCTCAAAATCCATAAGTAGTTTTCCAGTTGTCAACAGATGGGTCAAGGCGCTAGGAAGCTACGGTGGATAAGCAAGGTTGTAAAGAACCTGTATTATTATTATTATACACACACACACACACACACACACACACACACACACACACACACACACACACACACACACACACACACACACAGTGTCCCCCATGGGTAAAATTATGGGCGAGATGGTAGGCGCCGCAGGCGCGAAGCATTGCTAGGGGGGTCCGGAGGCATGCTCCCCGGATATTTTTTTTTAAACTAGCTTAAGAATGGTGCATTCTGAGGTATGTTTTAACCTTTTTTCTTGAATATAGAGGGGAAGATATAAAACACCAATACACTACTTGTAGATGTAATAATCATAATTGATAAAAGTCAGTAATCATGATAGTTTCATCATGTTAAGGTGTGGTTTCCACTTTTCCACTGGTCCTCATTTGAGGTGTGTTTTCCACTTGACCACTGTTACTTGGTTGTGGTGATGTTTTTCTTGCCCTAACTCTTGTTACCACGCTGACAGAGTCAATAAAAAGTAAAAGGTAAGTTCTTATATAGCGCAGTATCTAGTCCTAAGGCCTGCTAAAAAGTTTTACACTTTACTCTCTGGCAGACCTGTTCAGCCGAACACCATCTCGGACCATACTGCCCAAACGCAGTTACCGTTTGGGTGCCATGTTACACAAATGTCTACATTTCTAGTATGTCGAAACTCCGCTAGGTGTCACCGTTAACATAATTCCAAGAGGTAAATCATTGCCGGCCCTGAGCGACGTTAACACGACTAAAGGATGTTGCTACAAATCTGCAATTTTGTAGGAATATAAGTTACTTTGTTGTGCCATTTCGCGCCGCTCGCCGACGCTGAATATATCATAAAAGAACGAAAAAAAATGGGCGCACGAATTAGCTACGAGGCGGCAATTTCGGCATATTTTGAGCGAGGCGGCACAGAAAAACAGCGAGGCGGCCCGCCTCGCTTGTCATATACCAGGGAAACACTTTAAACATGCATACACAAACACACACACACACACACACACACACACATATATATCTTCTACTAAACGTTATTTTCGTTTTTAGTAAACACATTCAGTGGTCATCCATTCTCTAAGACTAAGGGCTCCGTCGCGGAGATTGTTCTGGAAATTATTATTTATTGCATGCAGCGGTGTAGTTGGTGCTAGCAGAAATTACATGGTTACGATCATAATTATGTAATGGTAAAAACTGCTGCCGGTGCTTTGTTACTTCATTAGTGGGTCAAAACATTTCAGGAACTAGAAATGCGTGAATGCACGTCGATTTGTTGCAGGTAACCATGAATTACTACTAGAATTTATGTTTTTGTAAGTATTTGTTCCAATACACTATCTTGTCTTACGAAACTTACTATTTCTGTCATTTTATTAGGTATGACACGTGACAACTTCCTGCTCGTGGCAGACCCATACCAGGGAAGATTTTACCAAATTAATTTGGCAAATGATTCTGTTTGGAAACTTCCTTTGAGCCGGTCACAGATCTCCCATGTAGTGTACGACCCAATCGCAACGAAACTGTACTGGAGACGTGACAATACCATAGAGAGGGCACATTTGGATGGAACAGTGCAGGAATATGTTTCAGGTCCGTGCCTTTATTCCAGTTCTAATCTGTATTTTGTGTATATATTTCTAATCACAGTTATAATTATGGTAATGCGATGATAGTTGACCTAGTTCATCTAGCATTTTATGTGAACTATAAATTAATGATGACGATTACTGTATTATTGTCAGTGTGGGTGATGCATATGATAATTATGATAATGATAATAACGGTCTAACTGTGACCACGATGATAATGAAAACTGCAAAAAAGATAGTGTTACCTCATTAGTCTAGTCCGTGGCATTTGTCTGTTTCCCAACACTCTATGTTCTTATACCTATGTACCAACATAATGTTAACAGTTTTTTTCACTCATGTCTAGCAGTGCGTTCCTCTATATCGCTTTCATATTGGCCTCCATCTTCTCCACTCCCAAATGTGTGGTATTAATCCAGCCGTGTCATTCGCTATTGTTACGTGATGTTGACCACCATCAATATATCTGTTCTAGGAAATTACTACAACAAATATTCTGTCGCTTTCGATTTTGTCTCACGATTGTGGTACTGCACGACGTACGTTGACAACAGTTATTCCATCATTGCTAACACATTGGACAACCGTCATCAGTTCGTGGTCATCACAACGAGAAACTATATAGCAAACGATATAGCCCTGGATCCAGTTAGAGGGTGAGTTTTGATTAAACTAGCTATAGTGTGAACACATCTTATCTGATGGCTAATCTACAACTGCACACAAATCTAGGACATTTGTGTTCAGTAGCGTAGGCAGAAATCTATATTGGAGGGTCCGTCGAACCGAGCAAGGATTCGAGGAATGTAAGACAGGGCCCTTTTTATGGAGGTTGGGACGAAAGTCCAGAAAATTCCAAATGTATTTATTTTATTTGAAATCCATAAACGTTTTAATGTGTATTCGATAGGTATAGAACACCAAGCCGAGTCGGCGAACCTTCGTTGTGGCAAATTGTTTATTCACTTCACCAATGGATGGTGTGTGCGCCCTTTTTGCACTTGCAAGATAAGGAATGATTCCAACCGTCTCTCCACCCCGGTGGTACTATCAATGTTCTCTCCAGATTGGGGGAAAAGCGTTCAGGATTCGGGGACATTGTCCCCCAACCCTTTTACTCATACCCTTAGTCAGACTAATTTGAACCAATCTTGCCCCCATCCTGTCTTATCACAAAGTATCAATTCACAGTAGTCTTCGTATAAATTATTGTTGTCATATTATTGTAACAAACTGATCTAACATTAAGATGGAGCATATCCCAAAGTGTTTGTGCAGCAACAGAAAAAACATAGTTCCAATGTTAGTGTAGACTCTAGGAATAAAAAGTAAGTCGGAACTAGATGATCGAAGTTGGATAGGTTTGTCTTACAGGAGTAAGCAGTCAATGTAACTAATGGTTGTTTACATGAATACACCTGGTATGCAGTGATACATGCCATACAAAAGTATATGATATCAGATAGGAAGCCAATGCAACGACTTCTGAAGTGGCACATAGTGAGAAAAACGCGGAGCCCGAGTTACAACCCTTCCTAAGCAATTATGTACAAATTGTAATTTTATTATATCCTTTAGAGCAATATTGTGACAAAAGTAATTACAATAGTTCAGTCTACTAGAAACAAGCGCAGTTGCAATATTTGTTGCATCAAATAGAGGCAAATATCGACGAATACATCGTAAATCACGAATATGATAATAACACTGCTGACACATTTGTGAAATATACTGTTTGAAATTGAAGTTTTCATCAAAGATAACTCCTAAATTTTGTGTTGACGCTGCAGGCGTAACTTACTGGCTAAGGAGAGGTGTGGGTAAAAAGTTCAAATTTTTTGTCACGATGCTTCTATGTGACAATAATAAGAAACGCCTGAGTCGGGAAACAAATACCTCAATGACAAAGGAGAAACACCGCACTACGCACCTCAGCTTCCACCCATACGTGATTATTATCACTTCACCAGATTCACATTAAAATGTACGGTTGGCGAAGTTGTGATAATGATTGTTAGCCAGATCACAGTTATTATCTGGTAAGGCGTATTCTATTAATTTTGAATTCGTGATCTTAGTGCAGTTTAGCAGGTGTTTTGCAGATTGTGTGTTCCCATAACTGCAATGATATATTTTAAAACATGTTAATATAGGGGGGATTTTCGACAATGTTTCTACCATAACATACGTGGCTTTTTGTTTAACGTATCAGGCATTGTCCATGTCGGCGTCTTTGAAGAGCAGGATATATTTGATGTTCACGAAATACCGAATATCAATTATATGACATTTCAGAATGTATCATTGTCAGGTGTTTTCTTAATCAGACAACACGTTAACATCACATGGGAAGATTACTGGTAAACTGGTGACGTGATGGGGAGGTAACATGAACGTGTGTAATTATGAAATCTGAATTGCACAACTGTATTACACAGCGCTTATTGCATACGTGTTATATATATATATATATATATATATATATATAATGTGTGTGTATCAACTGTTTGTAATATATATATATTACACATATATACATACATACATACATACAAACATACCAACATACCAACATACAAACATACATACATACATACATACATACATACATACACGCATACACAAACACACAAACACACATACACACATCGTTATTTGTGTTATGTTACAGCAAAACACTGACAATAATATAAGATAAGTAAGCAAAGTTGCTTTATACTTAATCACAGAATGTTACTTTCACAATATATATTTTTCGGATGAGTGATATTTTTACGTATTTCACAGTCAGCTTACGTTTTACCCGTGACGTTTCGGCTGCTTTAAGCAGTCTTCCTCATCCGGAAAAAGAAACAATCATTATTCTACCGGCGGACAAGGCACGTGCCACAGTAGTAATGGACAAAAGGCAGTATGAGAAGAAAGAACGTGAGATGCTAGATGATGAGAAAACATACTCAGAATTGAAGTCGGATCCAACTGCTATGTACAAGAGAAAACTAATCGCCATCCTTTGGGTTAGAGAGGGTAAGATCACAGAACAACAGTTCTACTTGCAATACTCCTCAGCAGAAGCTATCCCTAGGCTGTACTGCACACCGAAAATACACAAAAACAACCCCCTCAGACCCATTGTGGACTGTACTGGCTCGGTAGCGTACAAAGTGTCACGAAGCTTAGGATATCTTCTTGGCCCCATGGTACCACTGACGCAACACCATGTAAAAATCTCAAGACACCTGGCAGAGGAACTGAAATCACTGCTCTACACGAAGATGAAATTATCACCTCCTACGATGCAGTGTCTCTCTTCAGGAACACGCCTATTCCGAAGACTGTGGAGATAAAAAAAAAACCAGACTACATTAATATACCGGACTAGATGGGAAATAGAATACATTATAGAACTACTGGAGTTTTTCTGAACACAACCTAGTTCACATTCACAAACACCGTATACCAACAGAAATTTGGCACAGCCGTGGGTAGCTCAGTATCACCCATTGTCGCCAACCTCTTCAACGAACATCTCGAGAAAGAGGCCATCACCACAGCTCCTGCCACATGCAGACCAGGAATGTTGAAACGCTGTCGATGATTTTTCTCGAAGTTATAAACATAGGAATGACACACCACCTGACCGACTATCTTAACACAGTGAATGAGATCAACATCATCGAAATTACACACGAAGAGGAAGCGGAAGGAAAACTGCCAGTTTAGACACATTACTAGTCAGAAAGAATCGGGGAAGTGAAACTTCTGATCTACGGGAAGAGTATTCACACGGACCAATATCTAAATTTCTCCTCACATCATCCATTACACCAGAAAATGTGAGTTATCCGTACGTTGCTAAGCAGATGTGAAACGTTTGTCATAAAATAAAAAGATAAACGAAAAGAAAGAGAACACACCAAGGAAGCCATAAAGAGATGCGGGTATCCACGGTGGACCATATCAACGGTACAGAGAAAGATGAAACAAAAGAATGAAGACAGCCTCAGGTAGAAGACGGTGAAAAAAGACAAGAGCAAAAACATGGCGGTACTTCCCTATGTCCAAGGATTATCCAAAACCATATCACGGATTATCAAGAAATACAATGTGAACTCAGCAATGAAACCTCACAACACCATCAAGAGGTGACTGGTAAGACCAAAATACAAAGTGGAACCACACAAGATGTGCGAAGGAATGTACGCTATTTCATGTAAGAACTGCAATGCCACATACATCGGAGAAACAAAACGCACACTTGGAATCCGCATCAGATAACAAAGAGAAGATGAATAGAAAGCATCAACAAACAAGCCCTACACCAGAAACAACAGAAAAACATCGGAAAAGGAGATGCAGAAATCAGCCATCACAGATCACATGACACAGCAAAATCATATAGTAGACTGGGAGAGGGTCAACTTTTGTGGACAGGGAGTCGGACTGGAGGACAAGAAGCATTAAAGAAGGGATCTGGATTAAAAAAAACCAAGGACAGCATGAATCTTGATGAAGGCCGGTACCGAGTCTCACACGTCTATGACGATCTCTTGAAGAACCACCCAGGGCGCAGCCGTGGGGGGCACACCGGAGTGACTTCGTTTGCACTGAAGGACTACCGTGTCACCATCTAGTAGTAGCCGTCTAAGTAAGACTGCCGAAACGTCACGGGAAGAAAAGTAAACTGACTGTGAAATAAGTAAAACTCTCACTCATTTGAATCATCCAGTCTGATGAACCTCTTCACTTATGTATTTTACGGACCTGACTTAGGAGTTTATTTCAATAAAACGCATTCTTTTTTCGTTGCTTATACTAACTTATGTAAACCCAGGCAAGTGCCGCCTCTAGCGCGAGATCACGTTTTTTTCAAGCGATACGGTAATGATAATTACAGTTGATTCGGCTGGAACGCCATCCGAAGAATAGACATTTTTCTAGTATATATAATTTACACAATGCTACAGTGTATTTGTAAGAAATAGTGGCCGTAGTTTTATGTTGGTTCAGTGTTTTCATGAAACAGTAATATAAAGATTTTTATGGGAAAACAATGTCCCGCATTATTCAACAAACTTACATTAAACGCAGAAATATCTATGTATTTTGGAAACGCAACGTACCTGTTCTGACCAATGTTAGACAAACTGAACACTGAAGACATGTATTTTTGTTGCCAGAATGTTGTACTGGAAAGATTGGTCGCGCCTAGAATCCGCTGCAATGGATGGAACACAGCGGACACTTCTTCTCGATAGAGTCAGCTACGGCCGGACCTGTGGTCTTGCTGTAGACTCAAATGGTAAGCAGCAGCAACACAGCAATAACAGCAGCAGCAGCAGCAGCAGCAGTAGCAGCACCAGCACCAACACAGCAACAGCAGCAGTAGTGGTTGTGGTGATAGTAGTAATACTAGATGTAGTATTAGTAATAGTACCGGTAGTTCTAATACTCGTACTAATATTGGTATTAGTATTAGTAGTAGTACTAGTAGTAGTACTACTAGTAGTAATAGTAGTAGTAGTAGTAGTACTAGTAGTAGTACTACTAGTAGTAGTAGTAGTAGTAGTACTACTACTAGTAGTAGTAGTAGTAGTAGTACTAGTAGTAGTAGTAGTAGTAGTAGTAGTAGTAGTAGTAGTAGTAGTAGTAGTACTACTACTACTAGTAGTAGTAGTAGTAGTAGTAGTAGTAGTAGTAGTAGTAGTACTGAATTTGGGTGCTTGCTACGTCTATGAAACATGTGTTTCGGTTGGCATTGTTAATCGTATTATTATTATTTTTATTATTATTATTTTTATTATTATTGCTGTTATTATTGTTATTATTATTATTGTTATTAGTCGATATATCACGTTCTGAAAACCTAATACAAAATAAATTGTTTTATATCAAATTTAATTAATGTCCTGTAGGCGGCCGACTCTACTGGTACAACGATGAGACAATCGAATCAATGGCAGTCAACGGCAGTGACAGGAGGATCTTCTTAAGTACGTCCAATACGATTCCACACGGCATCATTCTACTCGGAGAGAGACTGTATTACACTGATAACAGGTATTTGGTGTGAATTTTTTTTTTATATCATTATAATTAACTATTTCAAGTATTGCGAACAAATAAACCTATATGCCATACACACTGAAATGGTGGATGTCAAGCTAAAATTGGGTAAATAATATTAGAACGTATGTCGGATTGACTCGATAAAGGGATCATTTCAGTCCGTCGATGTCCGATATCAGACGAAATTACTTTCGTTTGAGGAACAAAAAGGGATCTGATGCCGTTTCGTCTGGCGTCGGACATTGATATAGTACGCTTCGGATCGATACTATCACTATCAATACATTGATAGCATCATATCAGTGTTCACAAACTCTCGTCTGAGTGTGGGGTAGGGCTGAGGTCAGATGAAAGTAATGTCGTCTGATATCGGACATAGCTCATGGCGGAACCATCAGTCTTTCTGTCGACATTTGTATATGCAGGGGCTGATATAGGATTTGGTCAACCGGGGCACAATAATTTATTTAAAGAACCAACTGAACCCCTTTGAGGCTCACCAAAAACGTCCAACCCCTTCCCCTATGAGGCTTATTGTATTATTTATTATTCCAACTACACATCCTAGACAGTTAAACAGCGCCCACGACCATCGCTGGATCCGCGGCTATGTACATTTCTTACGTCCAGTGGAATAACGTAGCAAGTCTCATCAATCTTACTTGCTGCTTTAGCAACACTTCACCAACCTTACTAAGAAAACTGTCAATCCTCCGGATGGCGCCACGTACATAGAGTCGCATAATTTCAACACACACACGCATGCACACACAAACACACACGCACGTACGCACGCACGCTCGATTACATGTAGATTTAGGGCACTGACTGTAATTTTGTTTTCTTATACACACACACACACACACACACACACACACACACACACACACACACACACACACACACACACACACACACACACACACACATATATATATATATATGCGCATACGGAAAAAAACACGTACCTGCAAACACACGGTTTTCATTGTTTAACAAAATATCTGTCTGATACATTCTTATGCGTAGAATCCATGCAAACCCTTCATAAAGTATGGTATGGTATTGTAAGCGGCGGCGGCTGCAATACTTTATAAGGTTATGATTTGTGCCATGTGCAGATTTATCTGGAGAGTTGATGTTTCCCATCCAAATACGACACGCAGTCAAGTCGGGCTCGCCTCATTCAGCGCTATTCATCACATGTCAGCCTACAGTAGGAGTCAGTTCGCAAAAGGTGAGGAGACTGTTACTGATCCTACTACACAGGAGTCATCACATTTAGCCACAATCAAGCTAGCGTAGGTGTTTATGTGGGTATGGTAACATTTTTATTCTAGCCGGCTTGCACATCGGGCGCCAAACATAATGTTTACTTTCAAAATTTATCCTTCGTTTAATGTTCAATTATAGCATACTAATTATTTTAAAATAGATTACTTTTAATATTATGTAACTTGTAAAGTGCTACAGAATCAAGAATTCAACCATAAGCTAAGTATATTTAAATTATAAGCATATTTTAACAAGTTTTAGTCCTGTCGTATTCAACTTAATAAACCGGCGTTAAAGCCGTTATGATTATCGCTCACTTTCGCCGGTCGGCAATGTTCAGTTTTTTGTTTGTTTAAATGTTGTCGTTTGTACCAATTATACTGTTGAATTTTTTTAATAGACCTTTTAGATTACTATTGGCATTTTATATTATTATAATAAATACAGTATTTAAAAAGGAATCATGGTGCAGATAATTGCCATTGAGTGATTGATACTACAGTCAGTTTCTGCCTATCTAAGACTAAGGCTACGGCTGACTGAGTGAATTATAATAAATATAAATAGTTCTTCCTCCCTTAATAGGCCTGTAAGTCTCAATTTAGTTACCGGAGTTGGCCCCGGTTCAACATTTTCTAATTAAATAAAGTAGGCTTTATTGTTAAAATTGAGACTCTACTGATCTTGTAAATATAATTTAGTTTTTACTTACGGCAGTTACGCCGTAGGCTTAGCCTTAGCTCTGGGTTTAACATTCTTTACTATTTATTATCTATATGATATAAAATGATATGGTTTTGGTCTATTATTTTCTACTAAATATGATACTAATCTAACATAATTATGTCACCATTATTCCTATTGGGTGTTTTCTGCTTGTCTTGCTCTGTTGCTGTAAGGGATATCGATTTTGTTTTATGCAAACCATTGAGATCTAATCATTTTAATGTGCTTTTTCGTAATTACACTAAAATTCATCATTCTATTTCAATTTTGCATAGTCTGCCATGTTTTCATGTTTGTTATAATAGAAAGTTGCTGCCAATCCCCCGCTCTACGCCAACATTGAAATTAGCAATAATTTTATTACTAGCAGGAGATGTAAGTCTCAATCCTTGACCATCTGTTAGACGAAACATTCGGGTGGCCACTACAAACGTTCGATCTGTACGAGATAAGACAGCCTCACTTTGTGATTTATTAATTTCAAAGAAAATAAACATTCTAGCTGTAACCGATACCTGACTCAGACCACATGATACACATGCATGCATTGCTGACGTTTCCCCTTCTGGTTACACTTTTCACCATCGACCACGTTTACTCGGCCGTGGAGGTGGTGTTGGCTTTTTTATATCACAGCAGTTCAAAGTTAAATTACATTCTAACCCTGAATACTCTAGTTTTTAGTTCATCTGTGCTGAAATTTCAGATTCTTCTTTCTCCGCACACTTTGTTTGTATCTATCGCCCTCCAGGACATCCGACCAATTTCTTTGAAGACTTTCAGGATATGTTGGAAAATCTGGCAGTTATTAATTCAGAATTTTACATTATTGGTGACGTTTATCTACATTTGGATATACCTTCTTCAACTACAACTTCGTTTGATGATATTCTGGCATCATTTGATTTGAAACAATATGTTACCTTTTCGACACATATACATGTCCATTGGCTTGACCTCTTGATAACCCGTTCAACTTGTAATAATATCCAAGCACCTACTGTTTCAGATGGGTTATCAGACCACCATACTGTCATTGCCAATATTAATGGTTCTATAGCCCCTTTACAATCGAAACACAATGTGTCTTACAGAGCCATTCATAGGATTGACATTACAGCTTTAATGGCTGATATCCTTATATCTGACCTTATCACAGATCCAAAAAAACATCTATCTGACTTATATAAACAGTACTGTCAAGTACTCAATGCACTACTTGACAAACATGCACCTATAAAATCCAAATGGGTGTCCATGGATGACTTCCGAAATTATACTATCTAAAAGGCGTCGTCGTTATTTAGAGCGTGTATGGCGCAAATCACGCTCGCCATTAGATAGATCGCGCTATTCTAAGCAATGTCACCTCTGTAACAGACAAATGGCTAAAGCTAAATCAGATTATTTTACAGATATGTTCATAAATAAGTCTGATAATCCGCGTCAGTTATTGAACTGCATCAATAACATTCTACACAGACGGCCTACTCCATCGCTACCTGATCATGTGTCAATTAAGTCTCTATGTGATTCGTTCTCTTGTCACTTCAAGAATAAAATCAGTGTTATTCGTTCTGGGTTCCAACGTCATAATATAAGTAATGTCAGTGTGGACTTTCCACAAGTAAATTCTCAACTTGTATCATTTGAACCTGCAACAGTTGATGAAGTTAGGAAAATAATTATGTCCTCCCCAAATAAATCTTGTGCACTTGATCCATTTCCAACAATACTGCTAAAAGCATGTCTCGATACACTAATTGGACCTATGACAAATATTATAAATGCATCACTTTGCTCTGGCTGTTTTCCTGATGATTTTAAATACGCCCATGTCACACCACTTCTTAAGAAGTCATCTCTGCCTAAGCAAGACCTAAACAGTTATAGACCTATTTATAATTTCAGCTTCATTTCCAAAATACTAGAAAAGGTTGTAGCAAGTCGTCTAAGGTCTCACATTAGCACAAATGCTTAACTAATGTGTCACAATCAGCATATAAGCAGTTTCATTCATCAGAGACTGCCCTTTTAAAGGTTCATAATGACATTAACTTGAACATTAATAATGGTAAAGTGACTGCACTTACCTTACTAGATCTCTCTGCCGCGTTTGACACGATTGATCACAGCATTCTCATTGAACGCCTATTAAAGTGGTACGGCATATCTGGCACAGCTCTAAGCTGGTTTTCTTCGTATCCAACTGATAGATACCAAACTATAAAGATTGGGAACTGCTTTTCAGCTGCACTGCCGGCTTTATTTGGTGTTCCCCAGGGTTCTGTTCTTGGGCCTTTGCTTTTTACTCTTTACACCACGCCACTAAGCTCTGTTATACAAAGACATAACTTAGATCATCATCTTTATGCTGATGATACTCAGATCTACATTTCGTTGGCTACCCCGGATACAAATCGCTCCCTTAACCAACTTAGTGATTGCCTTCAAGATATCTTCCATTGGATGACTGACAACAAGTTGAAATTAAATGCAAATAAAACTGAATTGATCATTATTGGTACTCCAATGCAGCGTTGTAAACTGGATGGTTTTTTCCCTACGCGTATTTTGAATCAGTATATCACGCCAGCAACCTCGGTGCGGAATCTAGGAGTGATCTTTGATAGTAACTTCAATTTCCGACAACATATATCTCAAACATGTCGCTGCTGTTTTTATCATATTCGTGATCTTCGCCGTATTCGCCGGTATATGTCATTTTCTGTTGCTAAGACTATTGCAACAGCGCTTGTTAGCAGCAGACTTGACTATTGCTATTCCTTTATAATATCGCTAGCAAGGATATCACAAAACTTCAGCGTGTCCAAAATTGTCTAGCAAGAGTAGTTACAAGATCTCCTCGTTTTTTTCGTTCTGTGCCACTTTTGAAGTCTTTGCATTGGCTTCCTGTACGATATCGTATAATATTTAAGATCTGTACCATTACATACCAGGCACTGTCCAATAAGCAACCATCTTATTTGCATTTATTGCTTACTCCTGTAAGAAAATCTATTCAGCTTCGATCATCTAGTTCTGACCTACTTTTTGTTCCGAGAGTCAACACTAACATTGGAACTAGGGCTTTTTCTGTTGCTGCACCAACTCTTTGGAATATGCTTCCTCTTAGTGTTAGATCAGTTGAAAATATTAAAAAATTCCGTCGTCATTTAAAAACGTATCTTTACAACCTTGCTTATCCACCGTAGCTCCCTAGCGCCTTGACCCATCTGTTGACAACTGGAAAACTACTTATGGATTTTGAGATTGACCAACCCTTTTGTTTTTATGCGCCTCTGAGCTTGGTTTCCAAAGATTTAGGCGCAATAGAAGTTATCTTATTATTATTATTATTATTAATCAACGGACCATCGGAGCCCCGCTTACACGTCACGAAGCGACTGTGATTTATTGTCTTAGATTCATCTGCGACGATTTGTGTAACATATACGCCCCCTTGCCACGCTACACTTATCTTGAGGGCAGTCTTTATCCAGTCTTTATCGCGCCGTAGAATTTCAAACATGTTTGATATTAGAGACAAATCGTTCAAACAAATCGTCACGTCGTGACGTGTATACCGGTAAGGTCTGCGTCTGCAACGTATTATTTTTGCACTCCTAAATGTTTAAGGCACTTAGCCAATCAGGGGGTTCCTAGAAGTCATGGGACTATCCCTAATACATGGAGAAAATTTCGCAGGTGGCAAACATCGTTTGGAATATATAACTGGATGATATAGTAACATGGCAGGAGAGGCCTCCCGACTTCCAAAGAATATAGCAACAGACACCAGAATGCGAGTTCTTGGGAGGAAGTGTCGACAGGGCTCGTCCATGTCCGAATCCTGTTGTGAATGAAATGACGTGAATGACCTGGACATCTGTAAAACAACATAATTTCGCTTATCTAAAAATAAAAGCCATTTTCGAATGGTTCCACAGGATTCCGCTGGGCAGTCGCCAGTCGCGTCGTAAGTCAGGTCGTGACGTGTATGCATGTACGTTACAACGCGACAAATCGTCACAAACAGATCGCCGGAGACAAATCGTGGCGTTGCGACGTGTATGTCGGGCTTAGAAAAGCCATCCGGAGGATGGTCATTTTTGCTAGTGCACATATAATGTAGACACTTAACTAAACCCGGCATACACTTCACAAAACAACAATGTGTTGCTGCTGATTTTATTTCTGGATCATTTGTTGTGGACAACTATGCGGTGGAACTATTAATATACGTCACGACGCAATTCTCGTCTGCGACTGTTTGATGCATGCACTCCTGGTGGTAAAATGCAACATTAAGAAGGTACTTTCTTATAAAGGGCGATACCCAGCCCGTCGGATTGCTACTACTTCAATCCATAGAATTCCTACCTACTAATGTCAATAATGGAGTAGCGGCAGAAACTAACGCTACTGCCAAGATACATTTTATGGAATAAATGGCTGTTTGTTGGCATAGCAATAGCGATCCCTGGAATTGAACTACATTTACATAATTCAATCTAATAATTTAATAAAAATTAATAATGCTTTTTATTTCAGACAAACAATCAGTATGTCCACGTAAAACAATACATCAATAAAAAGGGTATATCCATATAAAAAATAAATACATCGATAACAACAATATAATTATTTAAAAATTATATAAAGTCAAGATCCACTGATGCCGCAGTTGCGACGTACAATACCTGTCGCTGGTAACAATGTGCTGAATAATGGTATTCATAGACATGTCAATCCGTGTCATTAAGCTAAAAATAGTCGTTAAGATAATACCTTTACATGCCTTTACATTTGATGTACCAAACATGTGGCTACATCTCATATGCATATTGTTCAACATTCTGTATGAATTTCTTATAGGCAACAATAAATTGATGAAAATTTGCTTTTCTACAAATTACCCATAGAGCACACATGAATAGTGTTAAAATATGCAGCAAAAAACTTATTCTTTATAGCAGTTGAACAAAAATGAATTTGCTTGCCGTTACATGTTACTCTTGGAATACAAAAGTCTTACTAGGGCTTGAATGTCAGCCTCATCCGATAAGTTATCACAAATAACATGTCCAAGGTACGTGGCAAAGTTTAACTTCTTCCCTCCTAATGTCATTTCCATGGCAAGATTTAAGTTTCTGGAATCAAAGTACATGATCAGGGATTTACAAGCATTATATTGAATGCCGTGCTCACACACGTAGGAGTCACATTTGTCGAGTAAAGATTGTAGTCAAACAGAAGTAGGTCATCAGCATGAATAAGATGATTAACAACCTTATCACCAAAGCTACAACTAATAGGTTGTTTGTGCAATTGTACACTCAAATTGTTGAAATAGAGGTTTGAAAGTAAAGGGATAACGTTCCACCTTGCTTAACACCGTTGCCCTCTGAAAAGAAATCCGAGCAGGTAGATCCCCACCGGATACTTACAAATTGGTTATTGAACTCAATGCTGAGTACTCTTAAAATATACTGTTCTAGCTTCGTTAAAAGCTTATGTCGATTGACTCGATCAAATGTTTTTGAAGCATCAAGAAACACAACATGCATAGCTGAAGCGTGTTTAGTGTAAAACTTTACTAGTTCCTTAAATGTAAACACACACAGCTTCATTCCATGTTTTGACTTAAATCCAAATTGATGTGGCGCAGTTTCTAAGCACGTTTCCATTCTGTTGAATAACACAGTATCTGTTATCTTGGATAGATGTTTGAAAGGCATAGTGGCTTGTAATTACCTTTGTCATTTACAATAACAGACTCTGATATTGTTTTTGGTATACACCATGCATCATAATAGAGGACGCAAGGATAGACAACAGTACCACAAGTTGAGCATCAGATGAGTTCTGCAGTAATACCATTCAGACCTGGTGACTTATTGCATGGTAATCCACAAATAATATGTATAATTTCAACAGTATCAACAATCATGCAATTATTTCCAGTGATGTTATCAAAGTGAAATCACAACGGCTATCCTTCACATCATTTAATACATTTTCATGGCGGTGCTTCAGCTTTGAAGCAATATCTACATAACCGTGTATACCACCAATGTTCGTTGGGAATTTCACATCACTTTTCGTATGATTCTTAAATTCCTTCCTGAACTTTCGATGGTCTTTTTGACACAACTGTTCTGCAATGCTATCAGCAATTATAGTGTCTTTATTATCCTTTTTACATTTCCTGATCGCATATTTAAATTTGATTCTGGATAGTTTCATGACATTAAAAACGTCACCTTGTCTAGGCTTGCCAATCTCTATCCAAGCCAGTAAGAATCACGAGCTGTACTGGGAAGCTTGACCCTAAGTTGTTGATGTTATGACAACAAATGGTAATATCGCCAAAGTGCCATATATGGTCGACCACAATGTCGCGTGGTATGCCACCAGAGGCGCTGTGTGTTCAATTGGCACTACATCTGAAAACGTTCAGGGGCCCCAAGTTGTATATGTATACAGAGTGTCACAATTGTGTAACAAAGTGCGCAATCTTGCATATCTTATGTGCTACTCCGCCTAAGTAGTAGTCACCATGTGGATGAACATTTACTGCTGAACCTTCACGCATCTCAATTAACTTACCATGATTTATTTCACACCACCAATATTTGCCACCAATTTGGTTCTCATTTGTATAGCAAAAACATGTTTTGTTGCAATTATCTGCAATGTCATATATTCCGCCTTAAGCACTATGATTACAATTGTACAGTGTTGTTACTACGTTTGTACAGCATGTGACTGTTGTTCTTCCATTTTACCACAGGCAATCACATTGTCGCAGCTTGCGGTCTTGTCAATGGAACTTGCAAGAACATTGTTTTCCCAACGCCTGATGGGATTGTGCATGCATTTCAAGAAGGTTACAGTTTTGGCATCAGTTCATCATGGTCAACAGCGGCAAGTGAGTTGTTGTATTGTGTGCATCTACTTGTATTGTGTGGATGATAATTTATTGTGTCATTTCATAAGTTTCTTACAACGAAATGGCAGCTGCAGCAAACTGCAATATGCTAATTGTTACGTCCTCTAACTAGATATTGTATTCATAGATGGACACAGATTGAACTCCTGTCGGTCTGGGTGCAGTTCTAGTTCAAAAACAGGGCGACAGTCTGGTATCGGTGTGTTATGCGAGCAGGGGACTGACCGCACGTGAGCAGAGATATTCGCAAACCGAAAAGGAAGCGCTGGCACTGGTCTGGGCGTGTGAACGGTTACATGCCTACGTGAATGGTATGCGGTTCGACCTTGTCACTGATCACAAGCCGTTGGAGGCAATATACAGCCCACGTTCCAGGCCGTGTGCTCGGGTAGAACGGTGGATGCTGCGGCTACAACCGTATGACTTTCGTGTCGTGCACATCCCGGGACCACAGAACATTGCAGATCCCCTGTCACGCCTAGTCAAGGGTGAACGCAGGGACACAGAAAATGAAGCCGATGACTACGTTCGGTTTGTTGCTGTCAGCGCTACTCCAAAAGCGATGTCGACGCGTGAAGTAGAGGAAGCTTCGGGAAAAGACGAGGAGTTGCAAAACGTGAGAGACGCAATTCAAACAGGAAACTTCGAGAAATGTCGTGCTTACATGGCCATCGCGAGCGAACTTTGTGTTGTTGGTCAGTTGGTTCTGCGCGGTACTCGTATTGTGTTGCCAGTAAAACTGAGGCCAGCAGCTCTAGCACTTGCACATGAAGGTCACCTGGGTATCGTTGGCACAAAGACGATGCTACGCAGCAAAGTGTGGTAGCCTGCAATGGACCGTGAGGCAGAAAGACATTGTCGGTCATGCTACGGGTGCCAGCTGGTGGCGAGGCCCGACCCGCCGGAACCGCTCAGCCCGACCCGCCGGAACCGCTCAGCCCGACCCCATTGCCGGACGGGCCGTGGGTAGACGTCGCGACTGACTTGATGGGACCACTGCCATCCGGTCACTCGCTGCTGGTCGTGGTGGACTATTTCACAAGATACTACGAGGTCGCGGTGTTGAAATCTACGACAGCCGACAAGGTGATTGACAGTCTCGACGAGGCGTTTAGTCGACACGGACTGCCAGTCACAGTCAAATCAGACAACGGACCGCAATTCCGATCGAGCGAGTTTGCAGAATACTGCGCCGAGACCAACATCACACACCTGAGAGTGACGGCAATGTGGGCGCAGGCCAATGGCGAAGTCGAGAGACAGAACGCATCACTGCTTAAACGCATAAGAATCGCGCAGGCGGAGGGAAAAGATTGGAAAAGGGAACTGAGAAAGTACCTAGCGCAGTATCGAAACTTACCACACACGACGACTGGTCGAACCCCGGCTGAGCTACTATACAACCGGAAACTACGAGGGAAGCTGCCTGACCTCGGATCGAATCCTGTGGTGGACCACGACCTACGAGACCGTGACAGCGAGATGAAGGGCAGATCGAGAATACACGCCGACGAGCGACGAGGTGCTCGTTACTCCGAGGTAGAGACGGGTGACAGGGTGCTGGTTCAGCAAGAGAAAACCAACAAACTGAGCACACCTTTCAGCCCGAATCCACTCACCGTAGTCAGCAAAACTGGCAACAGTCTTGTGATCGAGGCTGAGGACGGGGCCCGGTACTCCCGCAACACCAGCCACGTGCGGAAGTTTCTGGAACCCGTGACCGAGAACGTCCACGACGACCGAGCAAGCGTGATGGAAGCGCCTACTCCACAGACGTCAGCTGCAGTGGTACCATCTACGGACAACCTGAGCACGCCGATGAAGCAAGTCCTGCCTATGAGATGTCAACGCGAGAGGAGAATCCCGAAACGGTTTGAAGATTTCGTATGTGAATAGATGCCCTGCATCTCACCGCAGACATTCCTTCAATGCGAACTATGTTATATTTCATTATGAACTCTGTTATGTTACAACAAGAACATGCGCACGTGCGGTCACTGGACACTCACAGAACGTTTCGATTTAGAGTTGCAGTAGTTATATGTTTTTGTTAGTAGTTAGACGTTAATCTAAGAAAAGGAGGGGTGTCGTGTAGGCGTTTATCATCGCGTTTACGGCAGTTGAACCGGATGATGACCTGCGTAGGCGCGTTTTTGTCGAAGTATGCCAGTGTGATCGACTCTGCGATGCTGTCCTTCAGTAGCTTGAAGGCTCGCTTTTGTTCGTCTCCAAACACAAACGGTTCATGCTTTTTTGTGAG
This sequence comes from Paraescarpia echinospica, assembly GCA_020002185.1. Taxonomy (NCBI): domain Eukaryota; kingdom Metazoa; phylum Annelida; class Polychaeta; order Sabellida; family Siboglinidae; genus Paraescarpia; species Paraescarpia echinospica. The sequence goes on along the minus strand of CM034538.1, from coordinate 46,655,933 downwards.
CCTCCTGAGTGGTTCGGATATCGACGAGAACTGCGGGATGAACCTGCTGCTGTAGCATACCAGTCCCAGGAAACTGCGTATCTCTGATGCATTTTCTGGTTCCCGCGCTTCCACCACCGCTTTGACTCGATCCACCAGTAGTAAAGGAGGTCCCTTACCGGGGATGGTGTCGCGTCGCGGTGCAAGTGCAAAAGTACCCGGATGTAGGTCAAGGTAAAGTACCCGGATGTAGGTCAAGGTCAAAGGTCAAGTACCCGGATGTAGGTCAAGGTCAAGTACCCGGACGTAGGTCAAGGTCACGTGGCGCCCCCTACCGAAATTTTTCGGAACTAGAATAGCACGCCACCTAGCGGATTTTTCCGGAACTAAAATATTTCCCGCCAAAGCTATAACAGCGCCCCCTGGCGGATACTTGGTGAACTAAAATATTTCGCGGATTTTTTCGGAACTAAAATATTCTCCCCCTGGCGGATAGTTGGTGAACTAATTATTTCCCACCAAAACTATGGAAGCGCCCCCTGGCGGATAGTTGTTGAATTAAAATAGCTCCCCCTGGCGGATAGTTGGTGAACTAATTATTTCCCTCCAAAACTATAAAAGCGCCCCTGGCGGATAGTTGGTGAACTAATTATTTCCCGCCAAAAACCAAAATAGCGCCCCCTGGCGGATAGTTGGTGAACTAAAATATTTCCCACCGAAACTATAAAAGCGCCCCTGGCGGATAGTTGGTGAACTAATTATTTCCCGCCAAAACCAAAATAGCGCCCCCTGACGGATAGTTGGTTAACTAAAATATTTCCCGCCAAAACTATATATCGCCACCTAGCGGATTTTTGTCGAACTACAATTATACAAGTGGTGTCATATTGTGGACAAGTTGTAAACTAAATGTTCTAGTACTGCAAATATTCGTGTCTCTTGCACGCTTGCGTGCAATAGAGCCCCCTGACGGGTACATCACGAACTACAAACATCATCCCCTAGTGGACAAGTGAGCGAACCACATATGAGTACTGCAAATATTCGTGTCTCTTGATTTTTCTCGTCCATAAACACCTAGTGGATATATAATCATAAACTGAAAGCACCCCTGTTAGATAAGTGGTGACCGACAATGACCGAGATGTTGCGGGTAGCAACAAGCGAAGACACCCGGTGGCCGACCTTTGTGTCTATCAACCTGCCAAGCGTCTGTCTCCGTCACTGATCACATCCGACCACCGCAAGGAGACACGACACCTCATGAGGTTGTCTGTCGAGAAACTTCGCGAGATGCACAAGACTCGCAAGACCCACAACCCGGAGTCTTACCTGCGACGCTTCGTTCTCGTTAAGAACACACTGTCCAGGATAAAGCACGAACATCAACATCAACATCAACTCGTGTGTTCATCATCATCATCATCACCATCATAAGAAAAATTTGACGAAATTCCAAGAAACGGTTCTTTTCAGAGCCAACCACATTCTCACAAAAGAGTATTAGCTATTCTCATAGGTTAGAAATTTCGTGCTCGTTCGGCACGCCCACGTGACCTTTCGGCACATTCACTATCTATATAAACGCGGAGCTCTACCAGTCGGATCATCATTCGTATCACAACGACACCACGGCTAACATCATCATGTTGAAGATATCATATTACTACCCTTGCGATACATCAGACTCGAGTGATATGATTCGAATGAGTGCTGCCGAGGAGGAGTCCCTATCGACCCTGAAACAACTACCACCATCGCAGAGAGCCTTCACCTGCCCAGACTGTGGGGGATCGTTCACACAGAAATATAATAGCAAGCGCCACGTAACCAGCGGATGTTGTGCACGTCGGAAGAGGACGACCAATGAAGCCAAGTTGTATACGTTAGTGGTGAGTCATACTTTGTATTGTTTTACTATGTACTTTCACCATCGTCGCCCCTGCGTATGTTTACCTCTGCTAAAATGGCATCCCTGTATATGTTTACTTCCGTTAAAATGGCGTCGTTATCACCGTACTCTAGCAACGGTGTACTATTCCCATTCATTCTTTAATATTTTTTTTTTTTTTAATATTATTGAAATATTCTTGCAGGATTACATTGAAGGCTCGCTACCATCAAAGCGTCAACGAATGGTCTCTGTGTCGACAGAGACGATTAACGACAACAGAACATCATCGATACCAACTTCCGTTCCTGACGACGTCACAACTACCCATGCTGTCAATGTCACAACTTCTACCCAGCCTGCCAACGTCACAACTTCTGCTCCTGACTTTACTGGTCCGAACTTTACCATTGATTTCCCTGTAATTGAAATGAAGAAGACGCTGGCACGACACATATCATGTAACATCTTTGAACTGTCAAGACGACAATGTCGTGGTTGCAAGATAGACCATCCTAGTCAATGTCATCACGATTGTATGTTATCTGATGACATTCTAATTTGCATGCACTTTGACGAGGCTGTGGAGACCATTAATTCAACCGCAGTGGTGAAAGACTGTTTGAGTGTTTTGTTAGACGCGGGTGTGAAGCTATCCGATGTGACAGTCGAACAGTTGTGTAATATCAATACTTGGTTGCAAGAATCTGTTTCGAAACAGTGGCGAAACACTATGAAACATATGGTTCTGGCAGTAATGGAGGGTGACCTGTAAAGAACTTTCTTTTGTGTTGTACACGATTAAACTTTGCAAGACTCTGTATCAATGTCTCTGGTTCTTTTAGTTATGGAGCGTGACATGTAAATACGTTTGTGTTGTTCACGAATAAACTGTGCAAACCTCATCTTGTGTCTTTTTCATAGTGTAATGCAAAGCGTATGTTGGGAACCTTACTAATAGTCTTACACTATATAGATACATACATATATATATATAATTGAATTCAGACCAACTAGTTGCACTAACGAAACACTATGCTTTGACCAACACGTGTCGCGAAAACGAAACACTATGCTTTGACCAACATGTGTCACGAATTGAACTTAGATCAACTAGGCACATCACACGAAACTATGACCGATATATGTCACGAGACTTCGGATGACACGTCACACGAGAGTACCGACGAGACAAGAGACGAGACTATGACCGAGATACGTCACGAGACTACGGATGACACGAGACTACGGATGAAACATCACACGAGAGTACCGACGAGACAAGAGACGAGACTGTGACCGAGATACGTCACGAGACTACGGATGACACGAGACTACGGATGAAACATCACACGAGAGTACCGACGAGACAAGAGACGAGACTGTGACCGAGATATGGCACGAGACTACGGATGACACATCACACGAGAGTACCGACGAGACACGAGTTGTACAAACGAAACACTATGCTTTGACCAACACGTGTCACGAATTGAACTTAGATCAACTAGTTGGACAAACGAAACACTAATCTTAACGTGTTATCGTGTCAATTCCTTCCTTTTTCAGGAAAATATACGTGTTATTGCATCAATTCCTTCCTTTTTCAGGAAAATATACGTGTTATCGTGTCAATTCCTTCCTTTTTCAGGAAAATATACGTGTTATCGCAGCAAATCCCTCCGTTTTCAGGAAAATAGACACGAGTTGTACAAACGAAACACTAACCTTAGCCGAATACGTGACACGAATTGAACTCAGACCGACTAGCGGGCAAACGAAACACTATGCTTTGACCAACACGTGTCACGAATTGAACTCAGACCAACTAGTTGGACAAACGAAACTATGCTTTGACCAACACGTGTCACGAATTGAACTCAGACCAACTAGTTGGACAAACGAAACACTATGCTTTGACCAACACGTGTCACGAATTGAACTCAGACCAACTAGTTGGACAAACGAAACACTATGCTTTGACCAACACGTGTCACGAATTGAACTCAGACCAACTAGTTGCACTAACGAAACACTACATCACACGAGACTATGGCCGAGATATATCACGAGACTGTGGATGACACGTCACACGAGAGTACCGACGAGACAAGAGACGAGACTATGACCGAGATACGGCACGAGATGTGCAAACCTCATCTTGTGTCTTTTTCATAGTGTAATGCAAAGCGTATGTTGGGAACCTTACTAATAGTCTTACACTTCACAAGTATGTCTGTGTTGCTGAGTAGAGATGATAGCCACGTATCTCTGTGTAGTTCAGTACAGATATGTTAATGTACTCAGACCAACTAGTTGGACTATGCTTTGACCAACACGTGTCACGAAAACGAAACACTATGCTTTGACCAACACGTGTCACGAATTGAACTTAGATCAACTAGACACATCACACGAGACTATGACCGAGATACGTCACGAGACTACGGATGACACGTCACACGAGAGTACCGACGAGAAAAGAGACGAGACTATGACCGAGATATGTCACGAGACTACGGATGACACATCACACGAGACTTCGGATGACACGGCACACGAGAGTACCGACGAGACAAGAGAAACACGTGTCACGAAAACGAAACACTATGCTTTGACCAATACGAAAATAGACGGGTTATCGCGTGAGATTTGCTTCGGAAGCAAAGCAAAGCAAATAGACGGGTTATCGCGTGAGATTTGCTTCGGAAGCAAAGCAAAGCAAAGCAAATAGACGGGTTATCGCGTGAGATTTGCTTCGGAAGCAAAGCAAAGCAAAGCAAATAGACGGGTTATCGCGTGAGATTTGCTTCGGAAGCAAAGCAAAGCAAAGCAAATAGCAAAGCAAATAGACGGTTATCGCGTGAGACGGTTTCCTGAAGCAGCGCTAAAGCAAAGCAAATAGACGGGTTATCAGGTGAGATTTGCTTCGAAGCAAAGCAAAGCAAAGCAAATAGACGTTTACGTGAGACGGTTTCTGGAAGCAAAGCAGCAAAGCAAATAGACGGGTTATCGCGCGAGATTTGCTCTCGGAAGGTGCTAAAGCAAAGTAAATAGACAGGTTATCAGTGCGAGATTTGCTTCCGGAAGCAGCAAAGCAGCAAATAGATCGGTTATCGCGCGGAGATTTGCTTCCGAAGCAGCGTTGTGCCAAAATAGACAGGTTATCGCGTGAGATTTGCTTCGGAAGCAAAGCAAAGCAAAGCAAATAGACAGGTTATCGCGTGAGATTTGCTTCGGAAGCAGGTTAACCTCGCGAAAATTTAATGTTTTTGTCCCTCTGGGACAAAAACAGAAAATTTTCAGAAAATTTATACAACAACCACTTTAGTGGTTGTTGTTAAAATTTTCGCGAGGTTAACCCCAACTTTTTTTCTCTAGCTAACCTAATTATATATTTTTAACCGCTAGATGGCACCACCATGTGACGTAGTACTCCGATTATCCGCTAGGGGCGCTACACCGGAAGTGACGTCGTACCGGAAGTTACTTGACTGTCATGGCAGCCTCTACTAGGGATGACACGTCGGAAGTGACGTCGCACCGGAAGTTACTTGACTGTCATGGCGGTCTCTACGCTTCCGGTATTTCCGGAAGTGTGTCAACGAATAGAGATCTATCATGGCCGGTAGTTGGTGTTATTCTGAGGAGTAGTTACATTGCTATCCGTTGGGGCCATCAGATGTCGCCTGTCTCATGAACGTGCACAGTTTTTGTACGTTCGGTCTGATTAATTATGCAAATGAGATCACGCCGAGAACTAGTGTATATACCGTGCTTCCGACGATTCTGGTCTTTCCTTTTTCGACTCTCGAGAAGGTCGTATCGTATCTGGTCGCTCGCACTATTTGAAAATATGGAATTGTTACGTTGAAAAGACGGCTGCTTCATATACATATGTTTTCCATTAAAAGAAGCGATACCTCATGCGAGTCCTATGGTCGCCTCGTTGGACGTGAATCCGAAAAGATGGTCGTCTCTTGACATGAAGGTATGTGATGTTTGGGACCTCTTTGAATGAAGTCCTGTCAGGTGGTTGTCCTTACATGTTATTGGCATAGTCGTTTTCGATCACCGCCGTTTTCAAATTCGTTTGCTATGGCAGTGTGTGACGTAGTACTCCGATTATCCACTAGGGGTCTCTACGCCGGAAGTGACGTGGTACCGGAAGTCACTTGACTGTCATGGCGGCCTCCACTAGGGATGCTACGCCGGAAGTAACGTAGTACCGGAAGTTATTTGAATGTCATGGCGACCTGACATGGCGGCCTCTACGCTTCCGCTATTCTCAACGAATATGTGTGTCAACGAATAGAGAACTATCATGTTCGATAGATGGCTATACTCTGACTAATTACATTGGTGTCCGTTGAGATAGTCTCGTCTCTTGTCTCGTCGGTACTCTCGTGTGACGTGCATCCGAAGTCTCGTGACATATCTCGGTCATAGTCTCGTGTGATGTGTCTAGTTGATCTAAGTTCAATTCGTTTGACACGTGTTAGTCAAAGTGTAGTGTTTCGTTTGCGTGACTAGTTGATCTGAGTTCAATTTGTGTCACGTGTTGGTCAAAGTGTAGTGTTTCGTTTGTACAACTCGTGTCTATAGACAGTACTCTCGTGTGATGTGTCATCCATAGTCTCGTGACATATCTCGGTCATAGTCTCGTCTCTTGTCTCGTCGGTTTTGCTTTGCTTCAGAAGCAAATCTCACGCGATAACCCATCTATTTGCTTTGCTTTGCTTTGCTTCCGAAGCAAATCTCACGCGATAACCTGTCTATTTGCTTTGCTTTGCTTTGCTTCCGAAGCAAATCTCACGCGATAACCCGTCTATTTGCTTTGGTTTGCTTTGCTTCCGAAGCAAATCTCACGCGATAACCCGTCTATTTGCTTTGCTTTGGTTTGCTTCCGAAGCAAATCTCACGCGATAACCTGTCTATTTGCTTTGCTTTGCTTTGCTTCCGAAGCAAATCTCACACGATAACCCGTCTATTTGCTTTGCTTTGCTTTGCTTCCGAAGCAAATCTCACTTGATAACCTGTCTATTTAGCTGCTTTGCTTTGCTTCGAAGCAAATCTCGCGATAACCCGTCTATTTGCTTTGCTTTGCTTCAGAAACAAATCACGCGATAACCCGTCTATTTGCTTTGCTGGCACAGCTGAAACCGTCTCACGATAACCCGTCTATTTGCTTTGCTTTGCTTTGCTTCCGAAGCAAATCTCACGCGATAACCTGTCTATCTGCTTTGCTTTGCTTTGCTTCCGAAGCAAATCTCACGCGATAACCCGTCTATTTGCTTTGGTTTGCTTTGCTTCCGAAGCAAATCTCACGCGATAACCCGTCTATTTGCTTTGCTTTGGTTTGCTTCCGAAGCAAATCTCACGCGATAACCCGTCTATTTGCTTTGCTTTGCTTCCGAAGCAAATCTCACGCGATAACCCGTCTATTTTCGTATTGGTCAAAGCATAGTGTTTCGTTTTCGTGACACGTGTTTCTCTTGTCTCGTCGGTACTCTCGTGTGCCGTGTCATCCGAAGTCTCGTGTGATGTGTCATCCGTAGTCTCGTGACATATCTCGGTCATAGTCTCGTTTCTTTTCTCGTCGGTACTCTCGTGTGACGTGTCATCCGTAGTCTCGTGACGTATCTCGGTCATAGTCTCGTGTGATGTGTCTAGTTGATCTAAGTTCAATTCGTGACACGTGTTGGTCAAAGCATAGTGTTTCGTTTTCGTGACACGTGTTGGTCAAAGCATAGTGTTTCGTTTTCGTGACACGTGTTGGTCAAAGCATAGTGTTTCGTTTGCACCACTAGTTGGTCTGAGTACATTAACATATCTGTACTGAACTACACAGAGATACGTGGCTATCATCTCTACTCAGCAACACAGACATACTTGTGAAGTGTAAGACTATTAGTAAGGTTCCCAACATACGCTTTGCATTACACTATGAAAAAGACACAAGATGAGGTTTGCACATCTCGTGCCGTATCTCGGTCATAGTCTCGTCTCTTGTCTCGTCGGTACTCTCGTGTGACGTGTCATCCACAGTCTCGTGATATATCTCGGCCATAGTCTCGTGTGATGTAGTGTTTCGTTAGTGCAACTAGTTGGTCTGAGTTCAATTCGTGACACGTGTTGGTCAAAGCATAGTGTTTCGTTTGTCCAACTAGTTGGTCTGAGTTCAATTCGTGACACGTGTTGGTCAAAGCATAGTTTCGTTTGTCCAACTAGTTGGTCTGAGTTCAATTCGTGACACGTGTTGGTCAAAGCATAGTTTCGTTTGTCCAACTAGTTGGTCTGAGTTCAATTCGTGACACGTGTTGGTCAAAGCATAGTGTTTCGTTTTCCCGCTAGTCGGTCTGAGTTCAATTCGTGTCACGTATTCGGCTAAGGTTAGTGTTTCGTTTGTACAACTCGTGTCTATTTTCCTGAAAACGGAGGGATTTGCTGCGATAACACGTATATTTTCCTGAAAAAGGAAGGAATTGACACGATAACACGTATATTTTCCTGAAAAAGGAAGGAATTGATGCAATAACACGTATATTTTCCTGAAAAAGGAAGGATTTGACGCGATAACACGTATATTTTCCTGAAAAAGGAAGGATTTGACGCGATAACACGTTAAGATTAGTGTTTCGTTTTTCCAACTAGTTGATCTAAGTTCAATTCGTGACACGTGTTGGTCAAAGCATAGTGTTTCGTTTGTACAACTCGTGTCTCGTCGGTACTCTCGTGTGATGTGTCATCCGTAGTCTCGTGACATATCTCGGTCACAGTCTCGTCTCTTGTCTCGTCGGTACTCTCGTGTGATGTTTCATCCGTAGTCTCGTGTCATCCGTAGTCTCGTGACGTATCTCGGTCACAGTCTCGTCTCTTGTCTCGTCGGTACTCTCGTGTGATGTTTCATCCGTAGTCTCGTGTCATCCGTAGTCTCGTGACGTATCTCGGTCATAGTCTCGTCTCTTGTCTCGTCGGTACTCTCGTGTGACGTGTCATCCGAAGTCTCGTGACATATATCGGTCATAGTTTCGTGTGATGTGCCTAGTTGATCTAAGTTCAATTCGTGACACATGTTGGTCAAAGCATAGTGTTTCGTTTTCGCGACACGTGTTGGTCAAAGCATAGTGTTTCGTTAGTGCAACTAGTTGGTCTGAATTCAATATATATATATATGTATGTATCTATATAGTGTAAGACTATTAGTAAGGTTCCCAACATACGCTTTGCATTACACTATGAAAAAGACACAAGATGAGGTTTGCACAGTTTATTCGTGAACAACACAAACGTATTTACATGTCACGCTCCATAACTAAAAGAACCAGAGACATTGATACAGAGTCTTGCAAAGTTTAATCGTGTACAACACAAAAGAAAGTTCTTTACAGGTCACCCTCCATTACTGCCAGAACCATATGTTTCATAGTGTTTCGCCACTGTTTCGAAACAGATTCTTGCAACCAAGTATTGATATTACACAACTGTTCGACTGTCACCTCGGATAGCTTCACACCCGCGTCTAACAAAACACTCAAACAGTCTTTCACCACTGCGGTTGAATTAATGGTCTCCACAGCCTCGTCAAAGTGCATGCAAATTAGAATGTCATCAGATAACATACAATCGTGATGACATTGACTAGGATGGTCTATCTTGCAACCACGACATTGTCGTCTTGACAGTTCAAAGATGTTACATGATATGTGTCGTGCCAGCGTCTTCTTCATTTCAATTACAGGGAAATCAATGGTAAAGTTCGGACCAGTAAAGTCAGGAGCAGAAGTTGTGACGTTGGCAGGCTGGGTAGAAGTTGTGACATTGACAGCATGGGTAGTTGTGACGTCGTCAGGAACGGAAGTTGGTATCGATGATGTTCTGTTGTCGTTAATCGTCTCTGTCGACACAGAGACCATTCGTTGACGCTTTGATGGTAGCGAGCCTTCAATGTAATCCTGCAAGAATATTTCAATAATATTAAAAAAAAAAAAAAAATATTAAAGAATGAATGGGAATAGTACACCGTTGCTAGAGTACGGTGATAACGACGCCATTTTAACGGAAGTAAACATATACAGGGATGCCATTTTAGCAGAGGTAAACATACGCAGGGGCGACGATGGTGAAAGTACATAGTAAAACAATACAAAGTATGACTCACCACTAACGTATACAACTTGGCTTCATTGGTCGTCCTCTTCCGACGTGCACAACATCCGCTGGTTACGTGGCGCTTGCTATTATATTTCTGTGTGAACGATCCCCCACAGTCTGGGCAGGTGAAGGCTCTCTGCGATGGTGGTAGTTGTTTCAGGGTCGATAGGGACTCCTCCTCGGCAGCACTCATTCGAATCATATCACTCGAGTCTGATGTATCGCAAGGGTAGTAATATGATATCTTCAACATGATGATGTTAGCCGTGGTGTCGTTGTGATACGAATGATGATCCGACTGGTAGAGCTCCGCGTTTATATAGATAGTGAATGTGCCGAAAGGTCACGTGGGCGTGCCGAACGAGCACGAAATTTCTAACCTATGAGAATAGCTAATACTCTTTTGTGAGAATGTGGTTGGCTCTGAAAAGAACCGTTTCTTGGAATTTCGTCAAATTTTTCTTATGATGGTGATGATGATGATGATGAACACACGAGTTGATGTTGATGTTGATGTTCGTGCTTTATCCTGGACAGTGTGTTCTTAACGAGAACGAAGCGTCGCAGGTAAGACTCCGGGTTGTGGGTCTTGCGAGTCTTGTGCATCTCGCGAAGTTTCTCGACAGACAACCTCATGAGGTGTCGTGTCTCCTTGCGGTGGTCGGATGTGATCAGTGACGGAGACAGACGCTTGGCAGGTTGATAGACACAAAGGTCGGCCACCGGGTGTCTTCGCTTGTTGCTACCCGCAACATCTCGGTCATTGTCGGTCACCACTTATCTAACAGGGGTGCTTTCAGTTTATGATTATATATCCACTAGGTGTTTATGGACGAGAAAAATCAAGAGACACGAATATTTGCAGTACTCATATGTGGTTCGCTCACTTGTCCACTAGGGGATGATGTTTGTAGTTCGTGATGTACCCGTCAGGGGGCTCTATTGCACGCAAGCGTGCAAGAGACACGAATATTTGCAGTACTAGAACATTTAGTTTACAACTTGTCCACAATATGACACCACTTGTATAATTGTAGTTCGACAAAAACCCGCTAGGTGGCGATATCTAGTTTTGGCGGGAAATATTTTAGTTAACCAACTATCCGTCAGGGGGCGCTATTTTGGTTTCGGCGGGAAATAATTAGTTCACCAACTATCCGCCAGGGGCGCTTTTATAGTTGTGGCGGGAAATATTTTAGTTCACCAACTATCCGCCAGGGGGCGCTATTTTGGTTTTGGTGGGAAATAATTAGTTCACCAACTATCCGCCAGGGGCGCTTTTATAGTTTTGGCGGGAAATAATTAGTTCACCAACTATCCGCCAGGGGGAGCTATTTTAATTCAACAACTATCCGCCAGGGGCGCTTCCATAGTTTTGGCGGGAAATAATTAGTTCACCAACTATCCGCCAGGGGGAGAATATTTTAGTTCCGAAAAAATCCGCGAAATATTTTAGTTCACCAAGTATCCGCCAGGGGGCGCTGTTATAGTTTTGGAGGGAAATATTTTAGTTCCGGAAAAATCCGCTAGGTGGCGTGCTATTCTAGTTCCGAAAAATTTCGGTAGGGGCGCCACGTGACCTTGGCCTACATCCGGGTACTTGACCTTGACCTACATCCGGGTACTTGACCTTTGACCTTGACCTACATCCGGGTACTTTACCTTGACCTACATCCGGGTACTTTTGCACTTGCACCGCGACGCGACACCATCCCCGGTAAGGGACCTCCTTTACTACTTCCACCGTTGGCCCGATTCCGTTCTGTGACAGGAGTATTCCCATGAAGACGATGTGCTCGAGATTGAACTGACATTTTGCTCCATTGACTGTTAGTCCACACCTTCTGAGCCTCTGCATGACAGCGTGTATTCTTTCATTGTGCGTTTCTTCATCTGGCCCATGAATGACGATATCATCACTGATGTTCTCAACACCCTCAATCCCGGCAAGGGCGGCAGCTATCTCATGCTGATATTGCTCGCTAGCAGACGATACTCCGAACAATAGCCGTTTGTACCTGTAGAGCCCTGAGTGAGTAGCGAACGTGGTGATGTCTCTGCTTTCCTCCGTCAATTCCAGTTGGTGATATCCCCATTTCAAATCTATCTTGCTGAAGACTGTTGAGCCATTCATATTTTGCAATAGCTCGTCGACCGTTGGAATGGGGTACCTCCCTCGAATGATCGCCTCGTTGGCGCGTCTCATGTCGATACACAAGCGAATGTCACTGCTGTTTGATTTTGGCACAATTACCACAGGATTCACCCATGGTGTGGGGCCGTCGACTTCCTCGATGATATCGTGTGCAATCAATTCGCTGATCTTGTCGTCGACTTTGCTGCGCAGGTTGAAAGGAATGCGCCTCAGAGGCTGCGCAACGGGTTTAACCTCTGGATCGATGTGAAGCGTGATTTTCCTACTGTTCAATTTCCCAATTCCATCGAACACTTCCGGGTAGTCCAGCTTCAAGATGCCTGCGACATCTGAGACAGCTGCGACATCAACGCCGATCTTCAGCACTCCCAGTTGAGTAGCGGTCTTCTTTCCGAGCAGCGGGACGCCTCGTCCTTTTACGACCAGAAACTCCGCCTCCTCGCTCTGTGTGCCGGCCCTGACAGTGCAAACGAAACTGCCTTTCACTTGTAGTGGCGTATTAGATGCGTAAGCGTACAGCTTTTTCCCACTCGCAGCTACTCGCGATTCACATTTCACTTTTTTTAGTTTCAACTTCTCCCACGTCGCCTCGTCTACGATATTGCTCGTCGCACCGGAGTCAACAAGCATCTTCAACGTCACGTTCCCGACATCCACCTGTAGCATGCTGGAGTTGTCCTCAGTTCCATCCAGGCAGAACGCGTAGTCGGGGTCATTGCGGGTGGCGTCATCATTCACGAGGTTGACGCTCCTCTTCTGAGAACGACACACATTTTCAAAATGGTTCTTTCCCCCGCAGTTACGACACGATTTCCCTTTGGCTGGGCATTGAGGATCACGCGCGAAATGTCCCTTTTTACCACATCTGTAGCATCCCCCCCTTGCCGGTTGCCTTTCTCCTGATGTGCTGTCGCGCGCCACTTTGTTAATCTGTTCACTCTGACTTTCGTCGTTCTTCAGTGTCATGGCTGCCATTTGTGACTCAACGCTTTCACACTGTTGGGCTATTTGCAGTGTCCTCGCAAGCGTTAGTCCCTGCCCTTCTTCGAGTAGTTTGCGTTTCACGTATAGCGATTCACACTTGTTGAGAACCGCGTCCCGCATCTGATTTTCTACATCATTTCCGTACTCACAGTCCTTTGCTGCTGAGCGCAAACGCGTCGCAAATTGCTGCACCGTTTCACCCGGTCTCTGCGCAATCTGGTGGAAGGTTTGACGCGCAAACGCCGAATTTACTTGCGGGACGAAGTATGAGTTTAGGGCTACAATGGCTGCCGCATAGTCACAACGTTCACCTGTGTTTTCCAACGTGGCGAATATGTCCTGCACATCGGCGCCCGCCTGGTGTAGTAACAGGGCACGTCTGCGCTGCTGCGTTTGCCGATCGCGCCGACGTTCATCCGTGCTTGCATCATCCAGTAGATCGTTGCAAATCAACCCTTTACTGTCCGCGAATAATTCAAAGCTGTTTAGCCAACGCTGCCAACGCGGGCCGATCGTTGCCGGTTCGCGAAATGGGTTGAATGTCGGAATAACGTTTTTGTCTTCCATCGTGATTTCGCACTATGATATGCGATATGTTCTTCAACTCGTCGCCAGTGTTACGTCCTCTAACTTGATATTGTATTCATAGATGGACACAGATTGAACTTCCAAATTTAATTCTCCTCACTTTCCTTATCCTCCGGTTCCCCCAACCCCCCTAGCTCACTTCCGGTTCAACTGCCGTAAACGCGATGATAAACGCCTACACGACACTAATCAAAAAAGAAATGCAAGTTGCTTCGTTGGTAATTTGCTGTACTCTAGCTGTGCTGTAGCGTATGCAGATGTTTTGGCAGTTAAGATGTTTTGGCAGAAAGAAGAAGTAGTCACGATTCACAAATTTTCGGTCAAGGGCAGACTACGACGTGCACTGCCACTGAGCTTAGACCATTGTGTAAAGGTGACAGAGAGCAACTAGTTTCACGACGAAGGCAGGAAACCAACGTTATATGGCAATAACAGATCGTACCGTGATGCAGTTGGAGCGACGTTGCGCCATGTGACCAGATAGTGAGATATGATTTGCGCTTTTGGTCTCAGATGTTGCTGACCATAAAAAGGCTCCACCCTCGCAGCGGATAGGCGGCGGCGATTAATTGTTGCGTTTTATGTAATGGTTAATACGTTTCCATGTCGCAAAACATTATTTGCTAAGTATCATTAGCTGTCTTTGAATAACCATTAGATGGTAGCTCGGTGCAATTCCATGTTTGAGTACATAACAAATCAGAAGATCGAAGAATGACTTGAGTCTACAAATATCCATTTAATGAACACAATAATAAGTGTTTAGCATAAAATTTCCAAATTAAGGTTTGTCACCTGATGCCGATGATGCATTGGCGTTCTCTTTGTTTTAGACCCAATGCAAGACAACTTCCTGATTGTCACCGATTCATACCATAATGGTCTTTACCAATTTGAATTGGCAAGTAGATCTGTTTGGAGAGTCCCGTTCTCGCATCAAGGATATGAAATGACCTTCTCGTATGATCACACACATGCGAAAATCTATTGGACTAGCTACTATATCAGAGCCATCAGACGGGCAAATCTTACTGGTGAGGACGACGGAACATTTAAGAATCTACGAGAACGTAAGTGAAATATACATTTTTTAAATTATTTACTAACAATTAAAGGGTCAATATGTTCGTCTGCCCGAAATTAGCCAGCTTTTGTAATATGTAACAAGAAGTATGCTGTGTTGAACGTGGGAAAATGGAAAAACGTTGAACATCAAAGGGTTTTGCGTTTACCCCAGCCCGCCTCGTCGATATTGCCAATAAACATGTTTTGAAACTGGATGTTTTGTTTACCATTTTAACATTCTCCGAGGTCTTCTACCCAATTGCAAACGTTGTTACTGGCATACGAAACACAATGTGGCGGTCAGTATACCTTCAACATCGTTATTATAGTCTTAAAAACATTACAAATGAAAAACAGACTGCCTCCTTTTAACGACTACGTTTAATTTGTTATCAAATCAATCAATCAAAACACTTTATTGTCTGTCCTAAGACAATACATATTAAAACAGAAAATTGTCTTTATGCTCATCCGTTGAATCCAGTCAAATAATTAGTTCTGTACAAAATACAATAACAAATAAATAAATAAATATATCAAAACATCCAACATTATTGCATGCACATATAAAGTCCCCACACATGTGAAGTCAGCGAATAAGATATATATAAATAACATATTAAAGTACCATAAATCGAAAGCTAAATATACCACGTAAACAGACCATTGACTAAATGTATAGTCTCACCGAGCATACCATGTGGCCTAAAAAATTATCAAACCCAAGCACTCCCAGAACACCAGAGAAGCGCACTGGTACGTCAATGGCTGCATTGTCTAAACATACAATGATAAGAAACTGTGTAATTAAGACCTGATACATGCATATTAAATTAATATATTATATGATACACATGATATAAAAATGCTTGTACACTCTTGCCTCCACCACCCAATGCAATTCTACTGACACATTATTTGTGTGCAGCATTCAGGACAGCAACGACTGAAGGTACAAAAGATTTCTTATATACATTCTTTCATTCAAGAGGAACTTTAATACGCCTGTCAGATGGAAGTTTCTTAAATGCTAAATTAAGTGGATGGGCATGATCTTTGAAAATGTGAAATGCCTTCCTGGCAAGGGCAGAGTCGTAGAGAGTACACAACTGTCGCTGTTGCTGACCAATGAGTTTCCTAGCCCAGTTTTGTCTTTTGTTTAACAGTAAGATGCCCAAACCAAGTTATGATGTTGAATGATAAGATACTCCCAACAAGGCTTCTGTACACTAGTTCAATGACGTGTGGGCTGACCCCAAAACTTCTGAGTTTCCTATGTAAAGCGAAACGTTGCTGTGATTTGTTGTGCACCTTGCCAGCATGTTCACTGAAAGTGAGTTTCTTATCAATAGTAGTCTCCAAGTATTTAAAACTGTCAACCCTCTCCACATCTCTTTGGCCAATTACTACTGGCCTTCCTGCCTCTCTTCCCCTGCTGTTGCCAAGGACAAGCTCCTTGGTTTTCCCTTTAAGAAAACTATCTTTAAACATTTAACACGTCAATCTTAAGAAATTATTGAGAAATGGAAAATTCATCTTCCAGACAACCGACAAGAGCCATGTCATCTGTGTATTTATGTATTTATAAAACACGTCTCGATAAAACAAAATAAACTGGTTATTCGATAGTCTCCATCGTAACGAATCATCGTTGACAGTTCGTCAAGCTTGTTGTTTATGGATCGTACATTCGATGGCTGGTAGAGGGGGTCTGTATGCATTTTTCTTCAGTCTACTCCTTACCCCTCCCATGGATCCACGTTTCGTGATGGTCTTCTTTTTGCGGGTCGCTTCCGAGAAGTCAATGTCAGGGTTGGGAGGTATATCATGGTTGTGTTGGAAGTATCTCCCGACTGTAGAATAATGGTGTCATGGCGGCCCCATGTCGGAACTCACCCGAACCGGTCGAGTGGAAAATGGCTTCAGCAGACTTCAAGATAATACACAATACCAAAACAGTCACAACACACGTGGACGACATCGTCCAAACCACTCTGGAACTGTGCACACCGCAGAACCTCCAACAGAAAAAAGTATTTACACAACAAAAACAGCGACCGAATGAGCTTAGGGTCAGCCGTCCCCGTCACATATATATATATATATATATTGTATATATTATTAAACATGAAATTAAACAAAATCGACTCAATTAACTAACCTAATTAATATGAGGTGGATATATATATATATATATATAGCATTTTAGTATCTACCTTTTAACTTTTATTTTTATTAATTGTTTTTGTTAACTTGTAATTAACTAACTAGTATTAATTGTTATATTATTACTATCCTCATCTATTTAATATTTATATTAATGTATATCTTAATGTTTTAATAATCATAATAGCTACATTACATAGATTGTAATGCGCTTCTGAATGGTAAATATTTGCCAAATTTATTGCGCAGAGAAATGCATTAAATATTATTATTATTATATGAAGTATTCTCAGTAAAGCGTTGGTGTTAAACTAAATACGTTATTACCGATTAGACATGTACCCTATTATAGCAAATATAAGCGATACCGGCGACAACATAAGTACAAGTTTAATATGGTTATGTTGTATGACGTGCAAGAAGTGCAAACAAATATGATCAACAATTGTTTAAACATGAAGAAAACTATTAAACCGTGTGTTGGCAGCTTATGAATTTACATTTTACATGACTGTTTTGGTATTTTATGTACCAGAAAGGCAATAAAAATGCATAGTAGCAGTTGAAGATTTAAAAACGAAACACAGGACACCTTAATATGGTTATTTCTGCCAGAAAGAGGGGATTGATGTATTGATACAATGCGAAACACACTGACAGCCCAGCCCGTCTTGTAACACACACTCACACGCGCGCGCACACACACACGCACGCACGCACACACACACACACACACACACACACACACACACACACACACACTAACATGCTTTGTTGTTTTATAGATACACGGCGTGGCGTTGCGGTTGATGTTGTGTCTCGACTTGTATACTACACGGATAATGACACCATCTTTGCCATGAAGCTTGATGGAGGTTATCCTTTCCCTCTCCTCAAATCCGCACAAATCAGGAATGGAGCCTTGGTGCTGGATCCTACTCGAGGGTTAGTTGTTGCTTATTGAAAGAGGGGGGAGTGGGGGAGAAAGTGGAGAGGTGGGTGGAGAGAGAGAGAGAGAGAGAGAGAGAGAGAATTTACTTACGTTTTTGCAACGGTTGTCTTCATCAGGAATTGAATTGTGGAGCAGGCTGCTTGCCATTCCATTTGACTATGGACTAAGTATAAATCCCACAATAAATTCCCTGAAGAAATGCGAAAAAGACAATAAAATGTGACAATAGTCTACTTGTGTATGATTGATATGAGACACGACTCGAAACTGGTCGCGTTGGACAAATTCATTACAAATTAAGTATTTTAACAAATCGCGATCTGTTTGCATGTGTTCACTGGGTGTACCTTGTCAGGATGATGTACTGGTTAAATGGGCGCTACATCAAGAGGGCGGCCATGGACGGGACTCAGCACAGTCCAGTTTACACCAACAGCTATCCTAATAGTCTAGCTATAGACATGCAAGGTAAGATATATTTCAAAATTAATTAGTATACTTCCCGAGCAAATCAAGCCATGTCAGATTATATATAAATTAAACTGTGATGTAAATAATTGCTTAGAAAATACATTCGTATTCGTTTTAAATCAGTACAAATGCTCATATCATTTTATATTGCATGTTTTCACCAAAGATATCACTATTCATCAGTATCACTTAGTATCTATCAATTTATGTATTCGTTATATCCGAAATTCGTTATATCTCAAATTAACCACCATCTCGGTCATGCTGACAGAAATAGACTTGAAATAAGTTAATAAGAAGCTTAGAATCAAATGGTCGATCTAAGTAGTGATAAACATACTTTGTTTTGTAGTAGTCCAGCTCTTTTTTCATTTAATTTTCTACTGGCCCTTAAAGTACATTCCCACTCACCAATCAGTCCTTTTTGAGCATTTACATTGCTCTGCAATGTAAATGCTCAAATTTCCATGCCATATTCAGAATATCGTCACGCTCGGGACTAAGGACAAGTTGGATTAGCTAGCATATATAGGAAGGATGGGGATACCCTATTTGATTTTCCGGGAAAATATGAAACCGATTAAAATAATGCGACAATTGCTACTGTAAAGTTGTGATATACTTATAATAGAGCTTGCGTATGCGGGTAGGTTAACGTTATCCTTTTAAATGGTTTGAACCTGGAGCGCCAAACTTTCAGGGATTAATCTACGAAGAATAGGGCGTAAAACCTATACATTTTCAAAATACCCCATATATGTCAAGATTCCCACCTTTTATGGGGTAAGTCATTGTTCGCAACATAAAAGATAATGTGCGCGTAATACGTAAAATATAACCTAATAATCGCACGAACCAGGCACATGCGGCGAATACTTCGAAGAAACGGTCCCGTATCATAGACCTGGCAACATAAAGTAGACACCGACACAATAATGCTTATGTCTGCCATCGTGCCATTGGCATAGCAATGCGAATATTATTTCACAATTCTACACTATCACGACTAGGGCCTAGATCGAAGGACGTGGATTTCACCTTCTCTCCGACCTTCGTCATTTTGAACAAACAACGAGTATCTGCGAGAGTGTTGTGGTGTTTATGTAACAATGCTGTATGTTTTCTAGCAATTGGTAAATATTACTATCACGACTGTCAACTAACATGGCATCCCGTCAGGTGACGGGCATTTCTATTAGTGAGTGTAACATAGGCAAACAATGACGTACCGGATCAATCCATTGCAAACGTCATCAAATATCACAATTGTTTCAGTTGATCTACCTATCACATGACCTGTTGCTTAGCAACAAGGTCCGTCAATCAATCAAACTGGAACATGTGCAGCTATCGGATATTCTGACGTTTATGATGTTGATATTTTGGCTTCATCTTTATATATTTATTTGCGACACAACAATGCCACATATGTATTTAAGCAAGACCTACAAGCAGGAGAAACTATTTAACAGATGTCATGCCATCAGCCAAATTTAACTTTCACGCATACAATTCTTACTTGAATTTAACAACTTTGACCTATGTTTTTGTATCAAAGAAACACTTATACGGCGTCCAGTTTGATAACTTACGAAATGTGTTGCTAGTCACCTGATGGATAAGTCAATTAATAACATAGTATTTCTAATTTAGATATGAAATCAATAAGCATTAAAAGTATACCGTTTATGATGGGGGTCAATACTAATAATAACAGTAACAGTTATTTTTTTAACATAAATTATTCAGATTTATTATAACATGCATGTCCCTATAACAAATAAACAAAAGACGGGAACACAGAAACGAAAAAAAGATTGTCCAAGTTTTTATTGTGTTTACAACTCGGTACTACGCACAGTATAAGGCTTCCAAATGGAACTTGTTGGATACTTGTTTATCATCGATGCTATTATTTCCATCTTGTTGAATTATTCAGGTAAGCGATTCTACTGGAGCACGAGCAATACATTTGAATCAGCGGCACTTGATGGCAGCGACAGAACACGTTTGATGACGAAATCTGACGCATCAATCACCGGAATCGCCTTCTTGGGAGGGAACTTGTATTACATTGACAGGTTTACCAGGTATAGAGTGGAGGAATGTGAAACGCAACGTTAATCCAGGTGTACATGTCACAGTTACTAAGCAATAAAATGTCATCTCATAGTAGCATTATCTTGCAGCATGCCGAAGATAGACAGTGGTGCATTGACGAGGGGATGGCGTTAATATATTCATTGAAAAATTAGCGCAATAGGTGTTGAAATGGAACATCTATCAGAAACAAATATCGATACCATACATTACATGCAGTGATTCAAGTGATATTTTCCAATATATAACACAAACCTGAGCGTTTGACTGAATATACGTTATTATTTTTGTTTCCATTCTCATTCTGTCATGTATAAATGGGTTTGTTCTTCAGGGGTGAGACTGGCTTGGATATGTCGACATTTTCTTTTCTTTCTCTTCCTCCTCATTACGTTTGCACTACTTTCTCTACCACCCTTTTCCATTCTCCTCATTAGTACTTTTTGTCCATTCCCCTTTCCCCTCCAGGTCTCTCTAAGCGCAATCCTTCCACAGCAATCTCGGTCGCCCTCGTCTTCTTTTTCCTTCCACTCTTTGGGCATCTGCTTTCTTTGCCAACCGTTCTACTCCCATTCGCTCAACATGTCCTGCCCAGTTCAATCGACTTCTCACTAACTTCTTCTTGAAACTTTCTTTCACACCAACATCCTTCGTCAACTCTTCCACTCTTCTCTTATCTATTCTCTTCACCCCTGCAATTCTCCTGACCCAGTTGTTTTCGCACACTTGTACCCTCCCTGTGCCGCTACCTCATGTCAATAGAACAAAATGCAATGCACTGAGCATTGAGATATACCAAACAAATGTGCAGTGTTTCATAGTCGTAGTGGCAACTAATACGTTGCTAGATATGAACATTATTGAATTATTGAAAGAAAGGTAAAGTAATTAGATAAATTATACGTGTGTCCTGTGGGCAAGCACAACCGATAGTGATAAGTGATGGGGTTTGCAAAACATAAGCTGACTTTATAAATAAGATAATATTGTTACTTTAAAAGAAAATTAATACAGCATTTAATCAAGACGTTTGCAACTGTTAGCAGAAACCAACCATGCTAACATGTGGCAGAGGTTAGGCAGAATGCCATTCGAACTACTTGTTATGTTATTCACACGTGGACATAGTATTCATCAATAAATGTTGATGATGTCGTTGATGGTTACTTTTACATACTTACAGACATATTTGGAAACTTGACCCATCTGAATCTACGCCAACACCTCAACCGATCGGACCTGCTATTTATGGGTACATAAGCGGCATTGCTGCCTACAGCAGTGAAATGCATACTCAGGGTAAGGAAATAATAAGACGACATTAAGGTATCGGTTTTGTTTTACAAAAGCTGCAATGAAACATGATAAAATACCCACATTTGTCTCTTTGTAAAATATGTTACGTTAAGATCATTCAAACTGTTCAAGTCGAAATGTGGACCACAAACTTGTGTCCCATAAAACTCATATAGCATTTATATGATTGATTAGTACAAGTCTACTGACACAACTGTATGCATATCTATTATTCATTGTGACTTGTGGTTATCATTTACAGTAAAGTATTAGTAATTTATTTAGATTAACACAGTTAGTTGATTTCCACAAACGCACGTAGGTACGCATGCACGCAAGCACGCAAGCACACACACACACACACACACACACACACACACACACACACACACACACACACACACACACACACACACACACACACACACACACACACACACACACACACTACGTGTGTAATTGCCACATAGATATGATATCAGTAAGACCAGCCGTTACTATTGTTGGTATATCTGCCTGTATCAGAATCATAATTATTTCATGTTTTTCGAAGACGTTGTGCGTATAGATTCTGTGACTGACAATGTATTCTTGTATCCATTATTTCTACTTCACTCACACCACGTATATATGGGTTGACTTTACGACATGCAATCATTGATGTTATGTTTATAGCAACCGATTATTTTAATTTAAAATGTTTTCATTATTAGGTGCTCAACCGAATGGTTCTTGTGGCATTGAGAATGGTGGTTGCAAGGACATCTGTCTCTCTACACCACAGGGACCGCGATGCGCT
The DNA here is from genome assembly GCA_020002185.1 of Paraescarpia echinospica. Lineage (NCBI taxonomy): Eukaryota > Metazoa > Annelida > Polychaeta > Sabellida > Siboglinidae > Paraescarpia > Paraescarpia echinospica. The sequence goes on along the minus strand of CM034538.1, from coordinate 46,633,333 downwards.
TGCTGGATTGCTGCAAAGTTTGTCATTGGGGATGAATGTTCTGTCACAAGTAAGTTTTCTTACATATCATGCCAACCTTCAGACAACCACAATTTAAAAACATGATAAATTGATAGGTCACATTTTATTTTGTCTGACAAGACATAATCGTAAATATCGTAAAAAATATTGTAAGTCCTTCTTTCAACTTTATATGCGTGTGTGTGTGTGTTCGTGCGTGCGTGCGTGCGTGTGTGTGTGTGTGCCATATCTACGATGCATCAGTTCTTGGCACAGCATATCAGTATGTCCGTATTACGACATGGCCCCCATGTGTTTACTCGTTTAAGTGTTTCTTTTATTTACGGCTTCACCCAGTTGCGTATTTAGGCTGCATTTGGTCAAACAGACTTCAAGAAGGCATTCGACAGGGTCTGTCAGGCAGCATTGTGGGCAACTATGAGAAATACAACATCAGTACCAGTCACAGCAAAGCCACCAGCACAGTTCTTTCCAAATTATGAGTAATATAGTAGTAGTTCTGGTATAATAAATTAATGACTTTGAAGATTTAACAACAAGTAAAGTTCTTGCATTTGCAGCCAAAACAACCATGTTTTGAGATGTTATGAACATGGGTGGATAAACAGTATGTTTCAAACGATGAAAAAATATTTTAAAATGATCTGGACAATGCATATGACTCTTATTTATAATAGTTTCGGGAAATGTAGATGCCTAGACATCGAACATTTCAATATGGATGGACGTAATATAATGGACATTACTCTTTCTAGGAACAATTATAAAATCTTGATGCTATGGACATTTCATAGCAGTGTATTTTAGCTGTTTCAAAGGTAAATCACATTATGTGGTTGATCTGAGAAACATGAACAATTATACCTGTGTATAACGTAATAGTCAAACCTCACCTAGAATAATGCATCTAAGTCTGGAGGTGCTATTACAGCAGTTTTTAACCCCTTGGTCTCATACTGAAGATTGGGTCGCTAAGCCATTTTGGATGGGTTGTCAAGAGTCTCCAGTGTCAAGTGATTGTCTGAACTTACATTCTGTATCTCACTTGTCCGTATGCAAGACGAACAATATACGGCAAATGTTGTATGAATTTGAAATAATATCAGAAAACATTTCAAATTCATGCGACAGTTTCGTATCGGTTACATTTGATATGAGGATGTCATATTCTCTTTGAAAACTCGTTGTACTCGCACCCGGGGAAAATCGTTGCTGTTTTCAATTCACTCTAAATCAAAGCTTTCACAGTACACTTTCGCAGACAAATATCGCTGATGGTATTTTATAATGTGCTTTGAATTGTCTGCCACCTTACTATCACCAGTATGAACTAAATTAGCGTAATATCCTTCAAACATTGTCTAAATCGTACGATCTTCCTGACTCCGTTCACAATGTGTATTTGAGTTGTAAGTTGTATCCTCTTTCTACGTCGATAAACCATTGACCTCCGGTGATTTAGTTATTCTTCCACGCTAAGCTGTTCTCACTTATCACTAATTTCATTTATATGGTGTTAATATATTATATCATGTTTTGTTTGCTTATAACAAGTTAACTGTGTAGAGGCAAAGGTAGGTAAGCAGGTCCCGCGACAGGAATTTGGGTCGCAACCAAAAACGATTAAGAACCCCTGGGTTATTATCAGATGGACATCGATAATTTAAAAATAATGCAGTGGCGAGCATATGCGCTGATTCCTTCCCTGTGTCAACAGAGTTACCGTAAATCAAAACAATCCTGTACAGCTAATATATTATTGTATGATTTTCTGTGCCGAGCTGGGTCAAACTTCATTAAAAGGTTTTGCTTAAGTCTCCCTCCTTTCCTCCCAGTTTCGGATAGGTAACTCGGTTAACTAGTAGTGTCATGAATTCATATATGTTGTTATGCTGGATATATGGTTAATATAAATTGACTCTGGCATTTGCATTGTTCTAGACTATTGTGTCAGTAGCCCATGCCGAAACGGGGGAACATGTCTGAACAGAAACGACACTTTTGAATGCATCTGTTTGCCTGACTTGTACACTGGAAGTGTCTGCGAAATTGGTAAGTTTAACAAATGTTGACTCTTGAGAAAACAGGTCCTGGGTGTTTCTCAGATTCTTTTTTCTTTAAATGTTCTAAATGTTACACCATTTAATGGATAATAACAATATCGTCACTCAAGGTAACTATTCGCAGATACAAACCAAGAAAACATGTTTACGCGATATTGGATTATCGTTGTGTGTCATGTCAGCAAGCACGTGCTATAGTATGTTAGTATTATGTACGTAGGTCTGACAGAATAATACTAAAACGGCTGTATCTTGGTGATATTGAATGCAACAGATAATGGTTGACACATTTTACAGTTCACAAGTATGCAGACCCGCCACACAAAAACGTATAATAGTGTTGTCAAATAAACATAGTTACCAGTATATGATCCTTCAAATGACAGAACTTATCTGTATAAACATAAATGCGTCCATATTATTTTACACACACACACGCACACACACACGCACACGCACACGCTGTCTAATTGTGATATTGTGCCGTACATACTAACTGTGTGTTGCATTGTACAATATCAATGTGCAGTTTTTACAACTAGGGACACGTGTGCTTTATCTTTGAGGATGTATTACTTGTTAAATATTCTTGCAGCTGTCCGGTACAACTACTACCAATACGGCCCGACTCAAGGGGACATCAACATGAGAACTGACCATGGTTTCAACTGTGACATGAGCAGCAAAAGCTGTAAGTCGAGCTTCTTGAGGATCCCGAAGATCCAGATCTTTGATGGCCGGTATAAACAGATGAAGGTACGTAGTGTAGGTATTTCTTGTGCAGGCAATACTAAATACGATGTAGATACTCAAGGTGTAGGTATGTTGGAGAACGTCCATTAAGTTTGAGTGACATATCTTGTTGTTATGTTACGCAGGTCAATTATATTTCCATTCCATTTTGTTAGTTGCGTTATTGTACTTGACACGCACACGCACACGCACAATATTGGAACAATCTAAGTGTATCCCCACTAAGGCGGCGATGGCCACTCGCCTCATTCTACATTCATTCGGTTATTTAGACCTTCAGTTTCTGATCCATCAATTGGTGTGTTATATGAAAATGACAAAAAGTTGTTATTTTGAGTTTTTCTTACTTTTTTGATTGACACATCACTCATTTTCCAGGTGCTACTGATGTTGCATGACAATTAGTATCTCCTGCATACAATGCCATAATTAGTGACAGCATAAATTAAGTGGTCACGAGAACGAGTTTGGTGACAATTTCTATCCTTGAAGTTGCACTACGGGTGGGTGTAAGTTAGTCGTTATTATTTTGGTTATTTTGCAAACTAATATGAACGCGTGATATGGATGTTGCTCTTAGGCACTGGACTGTGTTGTCTATTGGCAGGTCTTCACAAACGGCTACGTTACGTTTGGACTGGATTTCGACAGTAGGAATCCAGTGAAGCTCAATCAAGAGATGTTGAGCTTGACCAAGCGCCTCAAGGCAAAGACACGAGGGATGGCCATGATGGCCCCTATTTGGACGGATAACGATGCCACTCAAGGGGAGGTCTACTATCACATATACGACTTGGCCAACGCCGGTTCAACCCCCACGGACATGGCTCGTGTGCAGGTCTGCATAACTTGATCATTTGTAACTTTACCTTGATATAATTAGTATGCCATAGATGTAACGTGTAGTTAATAGCAAGTAGTTAGAACTTAATAATAATAATAATATTATTATTATTATTTTAATAAATAAACTAAAATTAATGTGTATTAATGTAAACATCAATAAATAAGACTAAATGTATATGAAAAGTAAATAAATAGATAAATAAATAATAAATAAACGTTAAACATCAATCAGCTATGGTAAAACAGTGTTGGTAATCGTCCGAGTTACATACACGCTGCAGTGAACAGATGAGTCTTCAAGTCAGATTTAAATGATTCCAGTGATGTTTTGCTGGTAACGCTTGATTGCAGAGCGTTCCACACTGCTGCCGCTACGTGAGCAAATGTACAGTCACCGGCTTTGCTGCGTGTTCTCGGAACAATTAGTGCATTCGAGTCAGCAGACCGAAGACGTCTGGCTTGCATGTAGACACGCACTAGTTTCTGTATGTAAACAGGCGAGAGGTCTTCGTGCAGCGCCTTGTACGTAAGAACAGCGATCTTGAATGCAATGCGCTGTTGAATAGGTAACCAGTGCAGTTCGCGAAGAATAGGGGTCGCACTTTCACAACGAGCCTGTCAAGTGATAAGGCGAGCGGTGGCATTCTGGAGTCGCTGCAATCGACCGATGTTATTGGTTGAGGTACCGAACAGTAGAGAGTTGCAGTAGTCCGAACGGGATATAATCATGGCATTGACTACCCGTTCCGCTATCGGATGAGTGGGGTAACGGTGAATCAACTCGATGTTGCGCAGGTGCAGCGAGCAAGTGCTGATAGTACGTGACTCTTGCATAGAGTCATATCGAGGTGTCTATCAAGGTGGACGCCGAGATTTCTAACATGATCAGTTGCACTGATTTCATCTGTCCCGACACGCACACGGAGCCCACTTACGATGGCAGATGCTGATTTGGGGACAACCGGTAGAATTTCTGTTTTTGTGCCATTCATGAGCAGATAATTCCAAGTCATCCACTCCTCCCCGTCATCAATAGATCGCTCGTTCCGACGCACGGCGGTCACCAGAGAAGATGCATCCAGGTGTAAATGACAGAACAGTTGTAGGTCATCGGCGTAGTAGTGATATTTTAAGTCGTGTTTGTGAAATATATCACCGATTGGCTGCACGTATAGTGAAAATAATAGTGGTCCCAATACTGACCCTTGTGGCACTCCCGTTAACAGAGTCGTCTCGCTGGATAACACTCGGTCGATGACAACACTCTGCTTGCGATTACTTAGGCAATATTCCAGCCATTGGAGAACCACTCCGGTGATACCGTAGCGTCGTTGTAGGCGATCCAGTAGTATTGCGCGATCTACCGTGTCTAGCGCAGTCCAGATTTGTTGACTACCCACAGTAGGGCTGTCTCGGTCAAGTGGTTTCGCTTATACGCGGACTGAAATGTATCCGTAAGTGATACATTAGCTAGGTGAATGTTCAATCTGTTTCCCACAACCTCTTCAATCACTTTCGAAAGTTGGGACAGATTTCTGACTGGGCGGTAGTTATTTACGGTATCCATACACAGTGACGGCTTCTTCAGAAGTAGATGCACAAGTGCTCGCTTCAGTTCATCCTACATTGTTCCTTCTGCCAAACACGCGTTTGTTATGTCGGCAACAATGATCGCAAGTGCGTCTGTGTTCTGTTTTACATGATCGGATGGTAGCAGATCAAGTTTGCAAGACGTACACATTCTAGCGATGATAGCCGTTACTTCACGTGTAAATGTGTCAATTGGTGTGACAAAGCGACGTGTTTCACGCGGCGGTGTCATGCGATCTCTGGCAGCATGTAAGCCGAGTCGAATTTCAGCTACCTTGTTGTTAAAATAGTCCGAAAATGAATTGCAACAGGCAACGACGGAGTCATATTCGGGATACGAACGTGATGGCTTCCCATTCAGCGATTACACGATGTTGAACATGCTTCTGTTGTCAGCGTTTAGACGTTTATCTCGATGGTAGCTGGTTTTCGAAAGGGAAATGATCTTTTTGCACTCATCGCGTGCATCAACGTACATTTGTCGATGAATCTCAACCTTTATGCGTCTCCACAACAACTCGTTCTTTCGCCGTTGTCTCCTCGCGTCATCGATGTTGCTGTTGTATCACGGGTTTGGTTTATTACCCCGCATGGCAGTCCGTCGCTCTGGTGCATGTTTGTCAATGCATGTTCTTAGTGAAGCATTGTAGCCAGTAACGAGCTCCGCTGCGCTGGATGATGACGCCATTGCTGATCTGATATAGACATCGGAATAACGTCAACAGAAGTAGCGAGATTGTCATTTTTCGGGGTTATCACTAAGTCCAATGTGTGGCTCTGTGACGTGTTAAGTGAAATTGTATGAGTCCAGTAGTTGCACGAGCGGCCGGGCCTCTGACTCAACGTCGTATCTGATGTTGAATTCACGTTGGTGTTATATATGTCGACACCTCTCGGAACAGGTGTTCTAGTTCCAGTTAGAAATCCGCCATCGGCCTGGGAGTCTTAGACGATGATGGCGGGCGGTAGAGCGTGCACAGGTTGAACGTTCTAGAAGTGGCTCCAGTGAACTGGATACGCATCAGTTCGAAAGACTCATAGTTCGTTTTAGGGAGCATCTTGCATTGTAACGTGTCCATGTGGATGGCGCCGACGCCACCACCGCGTCCAGCCGCACGAGGAACGTTGGTGAACGTATATCAGTTCGGCGTCAGTTCGGCGATTATCGGTTTGTCGCTGTTCTTTTTCAGCCACGTTTCCGTTATGGCTACGATGTCAATGTCGAGTTCGGTCACGAATTCATTGATGGCTAACGGTTTATTTCTGACAAACCGAGCATTAAGGATTACGGCTGAGAGACTGTTCTTTGTCAGACTCGTATCATCGCGTGTAGAAACAAGAACTAAGTTGCACGGTTCAATACAGCGAGGTGATTTGCACAATATTGTTCTGGGGATATATATCCTGGCAGTTACGATCACAAATATCGCTTGACCAGATGGTGAGGTCGATTGCGCAACAGGTGCAGTGTGTATTGGAGTACGTTTGTGTCTACGGTTCTTGCCGGCTCGACACCCACGCGATGGTACGGCTATCCCAAGTAGCTCCAATAGGCAATACTCCGGCTCGGAGAGTCTATTGTCTTTCGTTATTACCTAACTATGGCGCAGCAGATCGTGCCTGTCGTATCGAATATGAGTCAACATAGGTAGAACAGTGTAGTCTTCGTTAACACGAACAGGTGTGATTACAGGCTGTAGTGTCCAAATATCACAAATGTTCACGAGTATAGTTTCAATCAGCATGAACCCAAGCATAGCGCGTAGTATCATAAAATGGCTGTACAATTATAACGATGATCGAATGTTTAGAAGACGCATTAAACTAGTGAAATCCACGAGGTATATTCAAAACACAGCTGCCACCAGGGGCGCTCAACGCAAAGTACTTAACAAGCTAATACTTTCACCCAACCTTAAATGAAATGTACTACGTACTAAATAGTTTTACATGCCATAATAATGAAATTTTAAATAAAGCTACGAATAAAATACATTTATCATTACAAAGTAATAGAGTGTCAACTTCGTGACAAATGACAATGCACAGCAATCCATAGTATGGCAAAATGTTGATATACACGGGTCCCTGTCACTTTTCTCTATCACGTTTTACTGTCAACCTCCTAAAATAATAACTAATTGCTAACTTTCCCTCGAGTGTAACATATTGGTATATTTATCTTGTAATGTCCTATGAGTGAGATGAACTGTGGCTAATGATGACACCACGACTGCTGTAGCATGCTATCGCCCACGCGAAGGATGACGTCCTTGCCAGCAGTGGTTTCTCAGTTACTGACGTCAGCTGGGTGATGGTGGTGACGTGGAGTAAGATGATGCCCCGCATGTACCGGTCGAAACACGACTCGGTGAGTACAGAGTAACCACACGACACCTCCACCACACGTGGATAACTAGTGTGAAACCATAAATGCAGCTCTTATGTGATTCGTACTTTTGCTAAGTGTTGTTAATGTTAAATACTCACCCTCGTTGCATACACTTCATTTTATTTGGTTTACAGCCAAACACTTTCCAACTGGTCATTGCCTATGACCCATTGCGGTACCAGACCTTCATGATGTACGTGTACAAGGACATGGGCTGGGACAATGAATACCAGCTACGACCGAGCTCGATGGGGCATATTGCATACAAAGAGACTGAGAAATTTCTTCAATTGTCAGCTTCTAATAAGTCAATAGCTTTCAATCTTGACAAAAAGAAGGGAAACACTGGTAAGTGAGAAAATACATGCATATATTAACCATATAGAGCACAATAACGACAGTTTACAAACAAACAGTAACGTACTCACCACTGGTGGCACACTCGGCTCTCGACAGTAAACACTATTAAGTTGACATGTATGGTTTCAAAAGAAAACATAATACAATGATCATTTCTATATACCGCTCATCATTATTGATGCAGCTCACAACACAATGATAAATAAACTGTATGTTATAGGCAAACACGGCCATTACTTGTTCACTGTTGCAACTGGAAGTCAAGATATTAACTATGACCAGATGTGTTACAACTGGATGAGAAACGAGTTGGATCGGATATCGACCGTGCGTTCATACTGGCGTCTCACACTAACCTGTCCATGCGACTTACGGCTTGCAATGGCGGACGGTCGGTGGAAGTTCGATTGGAAGCAATTCAATGCAACAGATGGTCAGAGACAATGCATCTATGAACGCATGCCAAGGGGATTCTCAACACAGGTACGGGCAGATGTATATTCTTCTCCTTATTCTCCTCCTCCTCCTCCTCCTCCTCATTCCCCTCGTCGTCCTCCTCCTTCTCCTCCTTCCCCTCCTCCTCCTCCTTCTCCTCCTACCCATCCTCCTTCTCCCCCTTCCCTTCCCCTCCTCCTCCTCCTTCTCCTCCTTACCCTCCTCCTCCTTCTTCTCCTCCTCCTCCTCCTCCTCCTCCATGTCGAGCGCCAAACTTTCAGGAATTCAGAGTTATTGGTGTTGACGACTTTAATATGACTCATCGATTCTGAAATTGACTAACCCTTTTGCATTATGGGCCTCTGAGCTTGGTTTCCGTGGATTTAGGCGCAAAAGAAGTTACCTTATTATTATTATTAATCTCGTTTGTTAACTACGCAACACGTAAAGCAAGCAGACAATCGATATGCGCGCGGTGAACCTGTACGAGTTTACGTCATGTCGTCTTACGAAAACAACACGAAACAGTCTTTTCTGCTTTTATGTGTACACATGGAGCCGGTGTTGTTTCATTGTCTACACAAGGAAAATAGAGAATCATTCTCCGATTCACTGTGTGCCCCGTGGACCAAAATTCAGTACGGTGATCTATGGTTTTGTTGACATTTCAGTAATACATAGCCTTCTTTATACTACCTCAACATTTCAAAACGGTGTAATGACTATTTGATACCCGTATTCGATTTTAAAGAAAATTATCAATAAATGTAAAAAAGCAATAAATGTCAACAGAATCTTGTAAAATTGTATTTTAAGCACCATTGCTAATTGGTATTTCTGTTGCATTGTGATGGGTGTCAGGCATGAATAAATAATCTAGAAAATAAAAATAGCTTTCATAGTGATTCATTCTCCCGCCCATTTTATGTCCCATGGATCAAAATTTATTACGGTGACATGTGATTTTTCCCATATCTCTGTAACACATACGCATCTTTATGATATGTGAAAATTTAAAGACGGTGTTATGACTGATTAATTTTCATCGAATCTTATGGTTTGACTTTAACAATGCCCTTTAAGCGTCCTGAAAACGGCCCCAGAACGGTTTCTTCTACCTACCAGTTTGCGGCGACTTTTAATGGGGATCAATGAAATTGACCGACGTTACTATAATTACAATTATGTCGACTGCTGCGCTATTATTCGGGGGTGGGTATTTTTATTATTATTAATAATAATAACATAAATGTATATAGGATATCAATTCTTAAATAAAACCTTTAACGTTGCAATGATTTATAATTGAAACAGTACTTTTATTTTCCCAAGATTCAAGCGGCATATTGACACAAACTATAATTTTGACCGCACATTTCACGTCCGCTCTGCCCGAAATGTGTTCCACCTAAATCGGAGAACTACGTGCTGCGTTAACGACAGTGTGGCGAGTTTATTCTGTTTTGTGAAAACCACTGCTGGTAAAAATGTTGTGTTTCTTTTGGAACTAAATAGCAATATAATATGGTAACCGAATACAACAAAACGTGTCTTTTGACACAGACGTTACAAACAAAAGACTTACAAAACTGGTTGTTCTACATATCTGGGAATGGCATAATTATTGCCTTCATCCTCAAAGGAAAGACCGCAGTCATGAATATATTGAATAGCAATAATGATAAGTTTTACGACGCTTTCAGAACACTGCGAGACAGACGGTGTTTTCCTGAATTAGAACAATGTGTGTGTGTGAGGCCGCTTTAAAGCAGCTTCGTTCCTCAAATTGTTCAGTTCATCACATATCTGCTTCTTTGTTGTCAAAATATGAAGGGTTTGAATAGCTTAAATAATATCTGCATGGGACTTAATGACAAAAACATATATTTGTTTAAATTGTCGCAATAAATGAGCTCATTGTCATATGATCTTCAACCCACTGAATGTGTCTGTCACATAGTTTTTGAGAGTCGACAACAGAAACAAGAGCATACTCATAATGCACATTCACGTACAAATTCCAAGTTTGATATTTACTTCAGTTGATTCTAAGTCAATAGCTTGGTTGATGGTTCTACCTAAACTAAAAAGATTTAATTTATTGATATTGTAGCTTCTTGGTTGTTGTTATTAGACATATTTACCTAGCAAGAGACTTGGTTGTGCGATCTGGATATTTCAACAGAATCCCGCAGTAATCTTCAGCAAGCTGAACGTTATGGATGTGCCATATGACCAATGTCATGTGACACAATTTGGAGAAGGACTAGTGAGAGTTCCTGAAATATCCATATAAAAAAAAAAAATTCTTGAGTGGTAAATATGTGTAACAATAATAATAACAAACACGAAACCGGATCATTATTCCGTTTAAGGATCATTCGACAACATGAACGAGAAGTTAAAACGCTACGGGGGCTAGAGAAAATGACACGGAATGTAGCTTTCTGGAAGGTCCATCGTTATTCCAATACACATTGTCTCCGTGACAACGTAATCCCAGAGAGCTTACAGTCGGCGGTGATGTGAATAAAAGCGTCAACAATCCAGCGAAAAGCAGGACAGTTGTTAAACATAAGAATATCTCAGTGCGATCAATGGTGAGAACTCCCTCAAAGGGCAGATGGTCTGATACCAGAATAGGAGGACAATACCAAAGAGGTGGATCACATCAAGAAAGTTCTGATAGCTAACGGTTACAAACCGTGGATGCTAAACATCACGCAACTAAGAAGAAAGAAGGACCTCAACACCACATAAATCAACAGAAGAGAACATGCCATATGTCTGTCCTATAACAGTAATATGTCAGTCCAATTAGCAAGGATTTGCAAATCCTATGATACACCAAAAATACAAAACAGCTTAGGCAGCAAAGTGTGGGGTGATTTATGACATACAGTGTCCAGAATGCGACAGACACTGTATAGGAGAAACAGCGAGGACATTTGGCACACGAGCTAAAGAACATATAATCTTGTCGTCAACCCATTACAGCTGTGAATTAACATAAACTAACACGGACCAACAGTGATAAACGAAGAATATTATTACAATTCAACACCACGATGAGAACTGGCACAGGAGGAAGATAAAGGAGGCGATCAACATCGACAGAGGGAAGAAACCCGAACCTTCTCCATTGATCATGTGACACACCCGTAATTTCCAGTCTGCTGAAGAAGACCGCGGGCTGAGGTTGAAATATCCAGATCGAAAAAATACTGTTCTTGAGAGCTAAGCCTATCTAATGCATTCCAAAAGTTACGCAATTGAGTTAGTATGTCGTAGCGGATCTGAATATTTCAACCGTATCCCGCAGTCAGATTTTAAAATTAGACGAACGAAAACAAACGAAATGAGTCGGCCACTTTGATAGCACGACAGAGACTTGGGTTGTTCGCCGGTTTTTTTAACTTAAACTAAACACATGTTTGTGGACACTTAGTGGTGTACGCTGTATAATTATCACGGCCATTGTTTACATAATTACCTCGTTTACAGGAATGTTGCTACACGCCCTCGGGGTCTCTCATCAGCACAGTCGATGGCCGTGGAGGTCAACTGTTCCTTTACCATCCTCGCTGGCAGAAACTGCATGAGAGGGCTGACGTCACACCGAAGAAGTGGTGCTGTCAACTTTCTGACAACTGCATATATTTCTACCGAGTCCGGCCATTAGACAGATGCCTTGGCTACACTCCTTTGACCATAGGTACATCACCAAGAAATGTTAACGAAGTTTGTTGGCGTTTGTCGCTTATTACCAGAAGTCAAATTTATGGGTGCTTTCTCTAGTGGTCCAATTAAGTGATATTATTTTTTTTAAAGTTCTAATATATATTCACGTTTATTTACACAGCACATTTCAAACAATAGTCAATCATATTTACTATATATATATATATATATATATATATACATTAAATATATAATATAATATATAAATATTAATCACCCAATAATATAGAGTTAATAAGTAAAATATTACCCAGCATGCCTCATACGGTTTTGGTTTTACGAGTTACCAAATAGAACAATCTGCGTGTTGGCGGCCGACAGCAAATATCCATAGCCTCGGCTCAAAAAGGTAAGCTGATAAGAGCTACAACAGTACTTCGCATTTCTGCCGGTAGTAGATAGAATAACACGTTGGTAGAATCCAGTAAGACTGGAAGTACATGTACGGTGCTATTCTGTTAATCATTATCATAGAACAATCAAAGTTGGTTGATGTGTTCTATTATTGTATTGTTCTTGCGGAGTGATACTCATAGTCTCGAGTGACACCCTCCCGAAATCCGCGCCATCTGCTGTCGCAGTGTCGGGATGTGAATAAAGACTGGTCTATGCACATGGTTTGTCAGGCTCACTCAGATACGAATATATCCATCTTCGTGATTATATTACCAACCAGATATCATTACAATGATGTCACATTCCTTAACCTTAATCAACGAAGCAGTCGATTTGTTTTCACTTTGTGATGACTCTCTCTCCATCTCCTCTCAACATGTTTACTTGATTGATAAAGCAAAGTACACTATATTTAAACACATGTATTACTGTAGTTTCAATTGGTTTGCGTTATATTATGTATGATTTTAGATCAGATTATGCACCATATAGTTACTTTGTTGACTGATGCAGGTTGGTTCTTCGGTGACCCGCACATCCGCACGCTGGACGGCTTCCAGTACACCTTCAACGGCTTGGGCGAGTACACACTCATAGAGACGACACACGGCAACTTCACACTGCAGGGCCGCACGGCGAAAGCTATTGATAAGAACGGTACGGAGAGAGACGCGACCATCTTCAGCGCTTTTGCTGCCAAAGACGCTGACTCGGATACTATCCACGTTGGGATGACGGCCGACAAGGATGGTATGTGATCTTATTATGACGTGTGTGTGTGTGTGTGTGTGTGTGTGTGTGTGTGTGTGTGTGTGCGTGCGTGCGTGCGTGTGTGTGTGTGTGTGTTTTGTGCACGTGCACACAACTCTGCACTGGATTTGTGCGGAATTATATCATTTTAGGTAGTTTAGTTAATTGGCTGGCTTTTATGATATGGGTTATTGTTTTTATTCATATGGACACGCTCGCACGCACACGCGCATACGCGCACACGCACACACGAACGCACACACACGCGCACACACACAAACACACACGCACACACACACTCTGATCGTATCTATTTTAATTGTGAGTTTTGAGCGTGTTTGCAATCATGTGTGCCTGTGTGCGTACTTGTATGCTTTAGTGTAAGTGCGGTTACATTAAACATGTCCTTGGCTAGTTCATGATATATAATATGACAAAAGGTTGTTCGTGTTATTTAATTGCTACCCAATCGATGACCACTGCGACACAATTAAACAAGATTAATATTATATCATGCTGTGTAAAGACATATTTGTTGAGATATGGAGACAGACTAAATAAAAGCACCACACTTTCTTTCATTGTTTCCTTAGGTTAGTAGCTCTAACGTTTTATTGGGGTCAGGAATTATTTTGGGTTGGTCTATTATTTGACACATCATATCAACCGAAATCTGTCGATTTACTATATGTCTACATAATATATTGGTACAATCCGGTTAACTTCACTAAACTTTGTTTCTGCTTCCTTTGGTTATTAACTTTAACTTTTTGATCAGGTTCAGCACATTTTTTGGGTGGGCCCATTATGTTCACCCCTATTTACTGGAATCAGCCGTTTTACTCAATTTCCCCATTGGATATGGGTACGTTCCGTTAACGTCACCAAACGTTTTTTCTTCTTTGGTTATTAGCTTTAACCTTTTAATGAGAGTTAGCATATTTATGGATGTGTCCATTATTTTCACCACAACCATCCGAGATCTGCCGTTTTTTCACATTTCTTCATTGAACACCATTACCATAGAGATTATTAACATTCTTGCATGTAGCAAAAACTATCCAAATATGTGCAGCTGGATACAAAAATGACAAGCTCATAAAATTACTGATCAGAAACACAAGGACATCTGTGTCCGCAGAGTACATCAGACATGTTGTTGATCCCCTGACCAAGGCATTCTGCACATGGATCAGTTGTTGCGTGTCAGTTACCCCGTGGTCGAACTGTAGCATGCTATAGTTAGACATCACCACTACCGCTGAGGTACCTGGTGTAGTAAACACTTCTTTCCCATCAGGACAATAAATACTTGCACACTTGATGGCGAGGAATTCATAGGGCTCTACCTTCTCCTGAGTACCTTTACCACGTTTCTCTTTCGTGTAGTATGTTATGCTGGTGGCGAGATACGTATGCCAGACGATGTTAATGCTGTCGGGTTAACTTCATGATGTGATCAATGAAGACGGTGTCAGTATATTTATCCCACGTGGTGACGTTGGTTGTGGGGAGCAGTGGTCGGGTGGTAGAGCGCCGGACTGTCGAAGGGACGGTGGTTCGATTCCACCTGCCGCCGTTGCGAAACTTAGGCAATTTCGTTCATCTCACATTGCCTGTGTCTTTCTGAAACGACACTAAAAACCGCCAGTTCCTTCTATTTGGTGTCTATACTAGGGGAAGTCAAGGATCCCACACAGGGGGTAAACGTGTAAGCTGTCGTGGACTCACAAAGGGGGCTAATGAGATCTTCTTTATTGTGACATGGATGGAGAGTGTGGTAATGAATTTCCTCATCCCCGGTAAGGTATGCTTTCTCAAACTCTGAGAAATCGGGCCCGTCAACCCACACGAAAATATGCTGACTTCTATCCAAAAGTTAAAACATATTATCTACGGAAGCAGATAAATGTGGCGTTTATTTGTGTTCTGTCACATTTTTCATGACAAAGTTGAATAAAACGGCATATATAGTTTCAATTGTGCGTGTGTTTGGATCGATCCCAAAAATGTGTTGACACCCAAAAAAAAAAAAAAAAAAAACAAGCTGGTATTTTCCGATCTGTTCCATACCGTATGGACAACATAGTAAAATGGCATATATCGGTTCAATTGGGCGAAAACGTATGGACCCACCCACAACATTTACTGATTACGATCAAAAAGTGAAAGGTTATTGTTTTAATCCGGTCTATCCCAAATCCTATGGAAAATATAGTAAAATGGCATATGGACCCACCCAAACATTTACTGATTACAATCAAAAGGTGAAGTCTTATTGTTCAATGAAACAACAAAAATGTGATGTTTTCCCGGTCTGTTCCAATAAAGTTACTAAGATGCCTGACTACTAGATCAGCACGGCTGTGAAGGACCCATCGAAGTGGGCAAAGGTTGATTTTCTTCTTGCTAAGGAGTCAGTAAGTCCCAACAAGTTCCCATTATGTTTGATGTAGGTCTTACAGTACTTGTGGATAACGAGGACATGACTGGTTGGTTCATCTCATCAAATGTGAACGATGATAGAGATTTCACGGGTATATTCATCACAAAGACGAACACCACTCAGCTTCATGTGGCCTTCAGATGTGGTATGAACAATGATTGTCGCCATATTATAGACATTTGCTTAGGCCTCACTGCAGTGAGATTATTGTTATAGTATTTGATATTGGCATGCATGTTCAGACTTGTTTGCAAACGTGAAACGTGAGTTATCTTGCATTTTTACATGTGTACGTTATCGCTCATCTAAACAAAATACATGACATAAAGGGTTTATAGTACTATACATTTATGAGTGCCACAGTAGTAGCATTTATATACATTTATAAGGATATACTATTAATTATTATACATTAATATTTGCGAATTATGTAAGCAGTTAGAGACAGTTACAATTAATAATTTGATGCGCATGCCTCAGAGTATGGCATTTCAACTGAACATGCAATACGGTGTTTATCTTGTTTCCGCTTTTACTACAGTCGAGGGACATAGTGTAACACATCAGACGGTGTCATTTATTATAAGCTTTGATGCAAAACATTAGCGGAAGGAGCGTGGAACCAAATGGATAGTGACATTTATAAGTATTTCATATCAAAGGAAGAGGTAGATGTTGAATATGCATGTTGTAGGGTTCTCGCTAACAATAGGTGTTAGTGTGCAGCAACTCGACATCACTGTCGGAGCACCAGATACATTCAAGAACCAAACCAAAGGTTTGATGGGTGTCTTCAATGGAGATGCCTCTGACGACCTTCTACCTCCAGGAGAGAATGTACTGTCACTGTCAAACAGCTCGTCAGAGAAGACAATATTCACTGACTTTGGTGAACTATGTAAGTATCGATAACAAAGTGGCTAGAATAAAGCGGGTGAGTAGTTAGACGCATGGATGTGTATCCACCAAGGTGTAAGAGTAGGATAAATCATTACATGACACGTAGGCTTAGGATGATAGATGATTGACATATTGGTATATTTCTTCGACAGTTCAACTAATACGGGTTAATGGGACCACACAAACGATACGGCATATCAAAACATGTATTGCACTTACGTGTTACTGATTCCAAAAGCTACATTCTGTACAAATTAACACTAAACAGAGAGACGGAAACAAGACTAGGGAACCGAGATATACTGTACTACGCAGCTGGGCATTTTCATACATTTAACGACTTTTTGGGTATGCCTATATTAAACTATGTAAAAACAGAGCTCTATCAAATGAATTATATAGTCCAATAGCGGAACGTTAAAGGAATACACCAAACAAATTGTATTTACGTTCCGGCCACGCAAGCGACGCTAATTGCCAAAATTAACAAACAACAGTATGTCATGTTGGTGACCGTAAGTCAGTGGAATATGTTATTTGTGTGCACTGATGCCACATGACATCTTCCACCAACAACCACACGCATGTGAGACTACCATATTCCAATGCATAAGAACTGTATGTGGAGTAGTTGTCAATAAATTGAAATACACTTTATTATCAGGATACAAAATAAGAGACACACAACTTAATGAATGAGAAATGACCATTGTTTAACGATATTCATTACAAACACCAAAAACCAACAACGCATCTTATGCCGCAACAAACTAAGCAATGCAATTTTATATAATATACTGTAGTTGTGATATTAACCCATGTTGAGCGGAAACAACCACCTTCGTCTGCCGTTATGATTTAGAGAGGACGACGTGCTGTAAATAATTTCCTTATACGCGTTCAAACAAAGATATTTAAAATACATTTGTCTGATTCGCGAAAGGTGTGATTGCCAAAATATAGTAAACACAAATTGGATAGAATATTAACAATGTAAGATTCAAACCAATTATATAATTCATACAGATATCAAACGAAACCTTACAGGAAATGTACATGTAGGTTTTATTCCTATATTTGGTGTATGGCTTGCCGTAATTTTATATCATTGTAAAGTTGGCAAGGCAGCATTGTTGTGCAAGTGCAAAATAAGTAAATCCAGCCTTCATGAAAGTGAATGTCAAACAATAGCAATTACAGAAACATGCTACCGTGTTGCAAAAGAAGGTCTCAAATCTGAGCCAACCAACAGTTAAACTGATCATTTCAGTTTAAGAACAACATATTCAAATTTGTTTAAAAAAATCAAATTAATATTCAAGTTAAATTTGTACTATGCTAACAATATCTAGATAATTATCTTAACCACGTGCACCGTCTAAATCCCAGAGTGCAATTAGAGTTGATCTACGTTTGGATTCTGACAGATTTGTTACAATTGTTTATTATTATATAAAAGTAATTTTCAATAAAAAGTTTTTTTCTTCATCGAACCCTCAGCCCGTTGTTGTACAATCATACAGTCGCTTCATGTAATCATTATATACGTGTGTGTGTGTGTGTGTGTGTGTGTGTGTGTGTGTGTGTGTGTGTGTGTGTGTGTGTGTGTGTGTGTGTGTGTGTGTGTGTGTGTGTGTGTGTGTGTGTGTGTGTGTGTGTGTGTGTGTGTGTGTGTGTGTGTGTGTGTGTGTGTGTGTGTGTGTGTGTGTGTGTGTGTGTGTGTTTTAGTTGTTAACTGTGCCGTTCGTGTGTCTCTTTCTTTCCCAACCTTTAGTTTTGTACACATCGACTACACTGTATTGCTTTCAACTTATGCCCTCATGCCAGGGAGGATCAAGGGTGACGTTGACTCACTGTTCAACTACGCACCGGGAGAGAGCTACTCGACGTACGCACGCACTGGATTCAAACCGTTGTTCATCGAAGATGTACTTCTGAACATGACAACTGAACAGAGGACAAAAGCCAAGGAAACGTGTGGAGACAACAAAGAGTGTCTCTTTGACTTCGCCGTGACAGGTAGTCTGTTTCTTAAAGTAAACGTTGTTTGAATTCGTTTCCAATACTAAACGGGCATAACGATATACTCACCTACAGAGGGTTTATATTTTGAAACTTTGCTTACATATCACGGTTGGTCGTATGAGCAACTCCAGTGGCATATATAGAATCTCGGAAAGGGGAGTCAAGCTTGGGCAGATACTGCCATTAAATTCCAGGTACATCGTAAAAAAATACATGTACAAAGTAAAAAGGAATCAGTCAGAAGACGATATTTTAGGGGACTTGACATGATAAAGTTTGGTGGAATTCGTGCCGTAATTAACAATGGTTATATTGTAGCAATCATATGAACGACATCTTCATGTAAATAGTATACGAACACACTTGCTACTTTCAGACAAAGCAGAAGCTGCAGCTGCAACTTTGGAGACAAACTCCAAGAACACCAAGGTTGCTGAGACTTTGTGTAAGTTTGACAACATTACATAATTGTATAATGCTGTTCTTGTTACTCTCATCATTAATAACGGCTCGTGGCACTTGGCTAATCAACTCGATAAAAAACCATAGTGCGTAAATTAGCAAAGTAGACGACAAAAAAATTACTCTCTCTGTATTAAAATAGGTGTACATTGTGTCACTTGTAGATAGATAGTCCAAAGATATTGCGGGCTGCAAGACAATGGATCGTCACCTTGAATAATGATTGTTCCATAAACAATCCGCACTAGCCTTGGATGCAACACGTTCTTCAAATAGTTCGCTTACGGAGCGCTGTGACATATGATTAAAGAATCGGAGGTTCAATCGAGAGAATACGGGGTCGATTCCTTGTTGCTATTTCGAAC
Source organism: Paraescarpia echinospica (assembly GCA_020002185.1). Lineage (NCBI taxonomy): Eukaryota > Metazoa > Annelida > Polychaeta > Sabellida > Siboglinidae > Paraescarpia > Paraescarpia echinospica. Next base: position 46,613,788 of record CM034538.1, on the reverse strand, counting down.
CTTGTGCAATCTCGTTCACTCCACGTTGTTCCAGTTTACTCTGCGAATGAGTATCTGACAGTGACTTGTTTGTGTACGAATATACACCGCGGTGTAACTGCAGTCGAGATGGTGGCCGATTGAACGCTGCCAGGGTGCGAACTGTAAAGCACTCTAAGTATATATAGACAAGACTCCGCGCTGTAAAAGAACTTTACTTTACATGTAAATGTTGTGTGGACTAAAATGACATTAATATATTATTTCATCTGCTTTATTACAAATTAAAATACAAATGTGTAATGTTGATTTCATAATTGCAGCAAATGCAAGTCCGAATATCACCGTTGAGACGGTGTTCAATGCTACGCTACACGTGGAGAGCAATCTGACAGTGAGTGCATTCGACCCAGATGGAGACGACGTGACCATCACAATGGATTCAATTCCACATGGCGCCTCGTTTGATGGTGATGTCTTAAAGTGGACTCCCATCAACATGGAATCTGTGAATATATCGTAAGTGTTCTGTTATTTGTATTTGTGTAATGTATAATACTGCCTTTGTTTATTAAGACATTTTTATTACATATGTATGTATGTATGTATGTATGTATGTATGTATGTATGTATGTATGTATGTATGTATGTATGTATGTATGTACGTATGTGTGTATGTACGAACGTACGTATGCAGGTATGTATGTAGGTATGTATGTGGGTGTGTATGTATGCATGTGTGTATGTATGTATGTATGTATGTATGTATGTATGTATGTATGTATGTATGTATGTATGTATGTATGTAGGTAGGTAGGTAGGTAGGCAGGCAGGCAGGCAGGCAGGCAGGCAGGCAGGCAGGCAGGCAGGCAGGCAGGCAGGGAGGCAGGCAGGCAGGCAGGCAGGCAGGCAGGCATTCATGCATTCATGTAAGTACTTATGCATGGGTATTAATCAATGACAGGATGGATATAATTAATAACACCAAAACACAAAAGCGCTCGCGCGCTCACACACACATCTCCTCTTGTTCGTTATTCTCTGAATGGATGACAACAGTACACGAAGTTAATCTCTTATGTCAGATTCTCCGCATCAGACGGCAAGGGCGGTGTTGCGTCCGATGATGTCATGGTGAATTTGTGCGATTGCACTGGACACGGAGAATGTCAGTTTGACCAACTTGCTGAAGGCTACGAAATGAAGCAGTCATTTAGGGTCGTCCAGTGTAATTGCTACAAAGGATGGGAAGGTGAGAATCCTATTTTATATGTCACACACACACTCACACATACACACACACACACACACACACACACACACACACACACACACACACACATTACTACTACTACTACTACTACTAATAGTAATAATAATAATACTGCAGCTACTACTACTGCTACTACAACTACAACAATATTAGAAGTACCACTACGACTACTACTACTAATACTATAACTGATAATAATAATAATAATAATAATAAGCATAATAATACTAATTTGATATATATTAATAACAATTTTAATTTGTGTTTAAATCAATTATGAGTGCTAATTTACTCATTTGGATTATCATAAAATGACATAAATTGGTATAACATTGCGAACAACAGCTGCGAGAACAAAAGCGCAGTTCCCGGTGTAGGACGCTGAAAACAGTACCCCCTGAAAACACTACGGAAATGTTTTGAGCGTACTTTCAAAACACTATAGTAGTGCTTTCGAGGAGTAGTGTTTTAACTTACTACACCTGCTCTTGTTCGTGACCTCTCGTCCACCAGTCTGTTACTCTCGGCTCGCATTCAGAAGCACCAACATCATCTGAACCATCGCTCATATGGAGTCCAACATTTAATCGATTTACTGATTTGGGAATTATTGATCAAATATCCCATTTACAAATCCAAAATGCAGATCTCCTCTGACTAATACACTGCGCGTTGTCATCATGTTAGACAACCATCCCTTCAACGTCGTATGCAAATAGCATATCTGGTCTTATTACACGAGTGTGTGCGTTGTCGTCTAGATTCGTCCTGTCTGGTAAGAATTATCCAACTTCATTGTCCGTCAAGATCTATATGAAACTATGCTCCTTTAAGAGTTTCCAGCTGCTGTTTCAACTTTATTAAATATTTAGTTTTGAACACATGTGTGACTACTTTTAACATATTGTATTTTATTGAACGCATCTGTCATATTTTTAGGAGTTGGTACCTTCAGATGTGCAATTCAGAAACATGTATATGAATAATGCTGACGCCTAATAGTATTGTGTGGTTTTATATCCCTATTGCTCTTGTTCTTATTGTTTATGATTTATATGTAGTTTTGCATATTTTGTTATCAGACCGGTTATTGGGTCTTTTAGAACTAAACAAAATACAATACAATACAATACAATACAACGCACTACTTGAGGTAATGATAATGCATGTTTTAGATTATTTCACACCCAGGCAATTGAACGTCATCCAGCGCTGCGGTTGACACATAATAAAAATGGCAAAGATAAGATACTGTTTACAGAATATAACATTTATAATGCTGCGAAGGTAGAACACTCAATTTGACTGGAGTGTTTGGTTCAAAATATGTATTAATGATATTTTGACACATAGTTTTAAAACTAACAACGCTAAGCGTATTTGAACTATTCGTTTTGTAATTACTGTCTTGCCACTTCTCTCAGGCGACCACTGTGAGGCCGACTTTGACGGGTGTCAGGACAACCCATGTACCGAGGGCACAAACTGCACGGACCTGACGGCAGCAGAAGAAGTGTCAACGGGCCGACAGTACAACTGCAGCGTGTGTCCTCCAGGGACCAAGGAAGACGGCGGCATCTGTTTCCGTAAGTACGGCTGGTGTTTCAATCTCTCTTGGTGTCATTGCTCAATTTATTATAATAGACTATCGTGACTGTGATTATCGTTTCGATTAACGAATTCTTTTTTATTAAATTGTTTATCAAATAACAATATAATTTTTGCTGAGAAAATTACAGTGTACTACTTCTATAAGCATTGTATGTATGCAATATTGACTATTATACAACGGTTATCCTTGAAAACATCCACTAAAACATAATTTTAACATAGGATCTCCGAACGAATCGGCTGTGCAACAGCTGTGACGAATATAAAACCATTCTTTCTCGATAACATTCAGCAATAAATGTAACAAACACGCATAACACTGCGAACGACAGCTGTTCAAACTACGTAATCTTCGTCAAACGTACGTACGCTGACCCTGAGAGTTTTATTATTACGGGGAACTGCGAACAACTTGTTGTGGTACAATAAATGCACGTTTACAAAGATAAGTAGTAAGTATATACATCAAGAAGTTAAGCACTTAACTTACCGTTCCGTAATGGGAATGACATACGGTGTATGACAGTCCCTCGCACCTGCGACACTCGTGGACTGTCACGTGACGTCTACATGCTGTGTAAAATTCCATTCAACGTAAATGTTACTATCCTTGTTATCGCAATACCTTTGTTAATGTGATGATATTGTACTAGCGTATGAACTGTTCCAGTTGTTTTATATGATGTTGAATAATTCATTTAGGAGTTATTTTGTGAACCATCTCATTGATATTTTCTACAGCGATTAACAAATGTGACCCAAAGAATCCACAACATGACTGTGAACAGATTTGTATACAACAAAAGATCGGTTTCACATGTGCGTGTGAAGATGGATACCGACTGGCAGGGAATAAGAAAAACTGCAGTGGTAAGAGGCGTACAGCATGACATGCCTAATAACTAACAACTACCTGCGAAACCATATGGGAAAATTACGTAAGAGAGAAGAAGAAGAGTCCATCAGACATTAAAAGTAATATATATATATATATATATATAATGTATCCATGTGAAAGGTATCCATGTGAAATAATACTTTTAAAACTATAATCATGGTAGAGCAAAATATAGTCAAGAGATTCCACTAAAACAATGATAGCTGCTCTGTATGGTTCAGTTAAAAAAATACAAAATCTAACTATAATGGAGCTAGCGTATGTATATGGTTATGTTAACGTTTTCATCCGAGACGGCTTGCTCCTCGGACGCCAAACTTTCAGGGATTAATATACGACCTCACGAATGTAACGTAGCCACTTTATTTTTATAAATACCCTAAATGTCAAAGGTTCTTAGTGGTTTCACAGTAAAACAATTTCTTCGCAAGGTAAAACGTAACTTAACAATCGCAAAAGCCATGCGCTCGACGCAAATACTTTGGGAAACCGGCCTCTGTGTCACGGACTAGGTTGGTTGGATACAGGGAAAATAGACGCTTACACCGGCCATTATGCCATAGCTATACGAACACCATTTAAACATTTTACTACAGTTTCACGACAGGCCCTACCGATGACGTGAACCGCACTTTCTCTCCGACCTTCGTCATTTTGAATATACAACGAGTATTGCAAATATTATTAGATTCATTTATTCGATATATATCCGACACGTTAACGACTACATAATTAATTTGTTTGAGTTCACACCATGTTACATGTAATTTCATGCAGTGCATGTTTGTTTTGTGCCACAGAAATTGACGAGTGCATTGAAGGTACAGCCCAGTGTGAACAACAATGTAGAAACACAAATGGCAGCTTCGAATGTTTCTGCTTTGAAGGATATACTCTCAAGGATGACCATCTCACCTGTTCTACGGGTACGTCCATTATAATTTGTTCATGATAATAAGCAGAAAGACTGATATCCTCCGGAAGCTACTGCATGCAGACGATCCGGCAGTGATAGCGGTCGGGGAAGCAGATATCCAAGAGCAACTGACAGAATGGAAGGATATATTCAGCAGATGTGGACTGAAAATTAGTCTGTAGAAGACGGAAGTACTGTGGATGGGGCACCAAAACAAAGAGCTGGAAATACACTTGGAGGGGAAGAAACATAAACAATGACGCCGTTTTCTATACCTGGGTGGAACGATATGCGGGGACGGTAACTCAGACACCAAAATTTGCAAGAGGATAAAGGCAGGGGTGAACGCTTGGAGGAAAGTCGAAGGTGTGATTGGAGATAGGCGCATATCGCGTAAACTGAAAGGAAAGGTGCTCTATTCATTTGTTCCTGGCATACCTGCATGGCCTAGAGACGATGGCACTGACAGAGAAACAAGAAGAAAGGGTTCAGGCTTGTCAAAACATCCGGGTAAGAAGAATTGTAAGAGTGAGAAGAAGCGATAAGCGAAGAATGGAAGAACTTAGTGATGAGGTTGGAGTGAAAGAAAGCCTTAAGAAGAACCTGACTAGGAGTCGACTGAAGTGGGCTAGGCATATGGAGAGAATGGGAGAATGGCTGACAAAGAAAGCAGTTCTCAGAGAGTGGAGGGAAAAGGAAGCGAGGAGGACATAGACTGCGATGGGAGGACTGCGTAAAGAGAGACTTGGAAGGATTGGGAGAGGAGTGGAGAACGAAAGAGAAAGATAGAGGGTAGTGGAGACAGTTGGTGTGGAGAGAGCAGTGCAAGATCAGTGAGGGAAAATAATAAAAGATAACTGAAATCGAGGAACGGAATCGGGACCAGCCTCATGGAATCAAGAGGAGAACAATACACACACGCACACATTAGTACACACACACACACACACACACACACACACACACACACACACACACACACACACACACACACACACACACACACACACACACACACACATTAGTACACACACATATATACACATACACACACACACATACACATATGAGTGTATATATATATGTGTGTGTGTGTGTGTGTGTGTGTGTATATATATATATATATGTGCGTATATACATATGTGTGTGTGTGTGTGCGTGCGTGCGTGCGTGTGTGTACTACTAATTTCGCAGTTGCATGTGCATTTTATAATTTACACGCATTGAGGTTTCAATTAAAGTAAGTAGTAGTGTAAATGTGTATTTTGTATCATGTCCACAGATAAAGGCAACCTGGCAGAGAAATGTAAGACGTTGAATTGTGCACATGGATGTAAACCGAAGGGTGCCGCCTATGAGTGCTTCTGTCGAGCTGGCTATCGCTTAGCAAATGATTCATACAGCTGTTCAGGTATTTAAAATGGGGCTCGTGTATGTGGCTGGATGATATTATTGTATTGATGTAATAGTAGGTTTATTTAATTTCTTTGAATGAAATGTACACAAGCTGGGTTTTAAAACGTTTTGGGGTAGATACAGCAGGTGACAGCACAACAAATCATACAAAGTGTTGTTGGTGTTGATAACGTACATCGTCTTTCTTTTTGCCAATAATACACGGAACTACTTATACTATTAATAACAGGAAAGTTAGCAGAATGGTTCCGCGTGCAGCTGATTTAGTAATTCGTCTTACGCAAAACGAGGCTATTAACGGATGGTGATTTTGAATATCCATAGTTTGTACCAATGTTTGTTCCGCATTTTGTAAAAACAAAACCCACCATATTCAATTAACTATGACTTAAATCTTGCACGGTCAGTACTGCTCAGAATATGTTAATATCGAATATACCCCACGTATTTAGCCATGTATCTTCATATCTTCAAATTACAGCATTACCGTTCTAGTAACATTATAACAGTTAACAACTGGTTAGAGCCTAGGCTCCTCTGTCAACTTGGAATTGTATGTTATCTTACCATATTGATTTTTATATTAAATGTTATACAATTCCTAAATATTCTATATCTTTGGGTTTCAGTGTTACTACAATATATGTGTAAAGGAATTGTCGAATATATTAATATTGATGAACATCTGTTTTTTAAGATTTATCTTTGTTTTGTATGTATTTATATGAATTCCCATGTGACGATATAGTAAGTTTATTCAGATAATTAGTTATTTGTTATCTGCAATATGAAATAATCATCAGCACTACATAGTAATACTAGACATGCGAAAGACACTTTTTTGTCTTACTTTTGTCTTCCAGACGTGGACGAATGTTTGAGTAACAATGGCGGTTGTGAGCACAGCTGCACTAACCTCAATGGTACATTCAGCTGTAGCTGCTATGACGGCTTCCAACTAACGAGTGACAAGATCAGTTGCAAACGTGAGTATCAATGTATCGGAAGCAATCGTAGTGATTGCGAGAAACATTCTTTAAGCGTTTCTACAAATAAAGTAATTAGACAACGAACTTACCTCTAGAAATTAATAGCTATTGGCTGCACGCAATGTGGAAGTAAAGGTAAGTTCTCCTGTACCGGCGGTGTCCCATCCTTAGTATTTCTCAAAGTTCATTCGAACACCTTCTCAATTTATTCGGAAAGCATTCAGCTGCAATTACTTTTCAAATAGGGTAGCCACTATTGTCTTTAGTAAGGTACTCATTTATACAGTTGTTATATGGCAGAATGAACTGAAGCAGCGTGGACGAACGGCATTGTCCAAGCTTAGAAATGACAAGAGAATTCGAACCGGTATTCTCTTGATTTAAATCCGGCGATCTAACCTCTGCAGTAACACACCCCAAGCACGGTAATGCAGTGATTATAACCTTCTAGTTAAAGTACTATTATCATTCCATCACCAACTGCACATATGTTGTATTGTAATGTAACTATTGTATCTGTATTATAATGACCATTGGTATATTGTATTTGACAACTTGTTGTTCTAGTATTAATACATTCACTGTGGTAATGCTAAACGTATCCTAATACTGCATACATTCCTCTGCACACTGTTCCAGCATGCCTGAGTGGCACATGGGGCAAGGACTGTCAGCGAGACTGCAACTGTCGTGACAGTGACACTCTCTGCAATGACACAACCGGTTGTGAAGAGTGTCCTGCTGGGTTCAAGGGTGGCGACTGTCACGACGATATTGACGAGTGTGCCGGTGACAACAGTCCATGCGATGAACATGCCAACTGTACCAACACTGTGGGTACTTTCAAATGCACGTGTCATGTCGGCTACACCCAGTTCAACGCCACCGTCTGTCAAGGTACATCACTGACTCCCACTATCTCTCTTTCTAAAGACTCCAAATTCAGATATCGAAAGAAGGTACACTTGTACATAGGCAGAAAGCTGTGTATAAAACTCTAGAAATAGCGCGTAACTCAGAGTTAATTACGCGGCAATGATCACATATCCAAAAAAGTAGTGAAACTACACACTTGCAACATCCATGGCATTACAAATATTAGAAAAACTCAAATTCATACAAACAACAGAGATGATATCAGCGACATAGATTACTCGAGAAAGATGGTTGTACCTATAATTAATATTAGACCCTGCAAAGACGCCAACACTCTCAATTAGTAACTCTACACACATAGCAGCAACCGAAGTTAGTCAAACTGTTATCTTTGTACACCAGAAGGAGGAGAATAACGTGTGACACACAGTTTAGGAGTATGACTATTCTTCTTGATTGTAGATTTTGATGAGTGTAACAGCGACCCTTGCGAGAATGGTGGAGAGTGTCTAAACGGCAACAATAACTACACGTGCCTCTGTCTGGAGGGATACACCGGTGTCAACTGTGAGACAGGTAAGTGTTACAGTACACGTGTAATTGTCTAACAGGATACACCGGTGTCAACTGTGAGACAGGTAAGTGTTACGGTACACGTGTCATTGTCTAACAGGATACACCAGTGTCAATTGTGAGACAGGTAAGTGTTACCGCACACGTGTCACTGTCTGGCGAGATACACCGGTGTCAACTGTGATCAAGGTAAGTGTTATAGCACAAGTGTCACTGTCTGGCGGAATACACCGGTGTCAGCTGCGAGACAGGAAAGTGTTACAGTGCACGTGTCACTGTTTGGCTGAATACACCGGCGTCAACTGTGAGACAGGTAAATGTACAGTAAAAGTGTCACTCTCTGGAGGGATAAACCAGTGTCAACTGTGAGACAGGTAAGTGTTACAATACACGTGTTACAGTCTGGCGGGATACACCAGTGTGAAATGTGAGACAGGTAAGTGTTACAGTGTCATTGTCTGGCAGTCTACATCGGTGTCACCTGTGAGACAGGCAAATTTTACTAAATACATTTAAATTATCACAAATGTGAAGGTTGGATGATAACGCTAATATAATTATCTGGTCCACCTTTTAATTTGGTCCATGCCTTGTGCAAATTTTCATTAACAAACATGCGCCCAGAAAGGGGCAATATTAGGTGAACAATTTATTACACATTGTATTACACTTTAAATAGTATATTTGTTAGTTATATATGTTTATTTTTGAGCATATCAAAAATATAAATATCAGCTGTAATACAACACAAACAGATCAATATAAGTGCTTATGCTTTAGTCCTTACATGTTGGATTACATAAATTATTAATGTACGCACACACACATGTCTGTGTTCATCGCAACACAATCATTATATATTTTAATGTGATGCTTACATGATGAAGTGTGTTCAGAAATCAACGAGTGCGAGAGTTATCCGTGCAACAACAACGGAACATGTCAAGATCTTGTCAACAAGTACCGTTGTGCCTGTGCACGTGGATACACTGGCAAACATTGTGAGACCGGTATGTAGTCGTAGGATCTTTTCACAGATTGAACGCTTCCCATTTACAACATAGACCATTTGGGAAATGAACAGTCGTGTGTTAAATATGTATACAAACATACAAACTAAATTATACAGCTGGCATTGAAAACTTCATTAGATAGTTTATTGTGAGGCACCTCGTGTTGTTTACGTGATTAAAACTATCAAAGTATTAACTAAATTAACAAAATTGTCCATCCTCCGACGTAGCTCCATACACACAGAATAAGAAGGTAGTTGCCCAGAGTTTACGAAAATGAGGGTTGTTTGACATACATTTTAATAATGCTCGCGCTAATTCAAGCAATGTAAGACGTCCCCAACTCATTGGTGATCCTCGGATCAGTCGTGATAAGAACCTCTAACCAACGGCGCATTTCGAAAATACAAAGGCTTTATATTTCATCCGAAAAGTTATACATTAATCCCTGAACGTTTGGAACATGATATTCCAACCTACCAGGAAGACGTTTGCATACCGTGCTATACACATCATACTGTACTAAAGTTGTTTCAGGTGAAATTCAGGTGAAACAGTTGTGTATAATCTGTATGCGTACAGTTTTTAATGTGTGCGCGCGTGTATGGTGAACTTGTCACTTGGATGCTTACCACTGGCCGTCCATATCTGCGCTACAGGCTATAAATACACCTGGAAGCGTGACATGAAGATGGCGAGACAGCGGCCGATGATTTTGATCATCGGAGGTCGATCGTTAAGTCTGGCATGAGAAGAATAGAAGATAAAAGAACAACAGAATAGGACGAGAAGAGGGACCGCGGAAAGTAGAGATCTATCAATCCTGAATCCTTTCCTCAACCAACTGCCTATGTCTGCCGCAAGTGCGGCAGAGACTGTCACGCCAGAGCGGGACTTTTAACAGACGATGTACATCACCAAATTGACAGTCACGGCACAAACCATTGTCTTACAAAACATAAGGATGCGAGTGCGTTTGAATTCTGGTTACGATGATTTCTGGTGTAAGGATAATCCACTTAAAAAGAACGAATTTTGTATGAACGTTTTTTTAAGGAATGTAGCTGTTGTACTACTTGTTAATGTGCCAGTTGTTTATGTCACTGAAAGGGAGCCGAATTACACAAATAAATGAAATGTAATCAACACTCACAATCCTATTCTTCAGAGATCAACATCTGCGGCAGTAATCCATGTAAGCTCGGCGGAACCTGCCATCAATCTGTTGGCAAGTATGAATGCCAATGTCAGAACGGAACATCAGGACTCAACTGTGAGACAGGTGGGTGGAATATATCATCATCATCATCATCATCATCATCATCATCGTCATCATCATCATCATCATCATCATCATCATCATCGTCATCATCATCATCATCATCATCGTCGTCGTCGTCATCATCATCATCATCATCACCATCATCACCATCATCACCATCATCATGTGTAGCCGTAGAGTCCCGTGGTTGGGCGAAGACCTCAGCATGTCGTTTCCAGATCTGCCTGCCTTGCGCAATCCTCTGCCAGTTGGTGTTTTTCCAGTACTCGTGTGGAATATATATCAGTCTCAAACTAGTGATGTAACAGTGAAGTACAGAAAATTAGTCTTGCTATTATGGTAATCTCGCTAATCAGGTCGCTTGGTGACCTAAATAGTGAGTTTCTACTAAACAAAAGGTGTAATTATGTACTCATTGATTTAAGTAAATTCAAATACAACATCTTCGGCAGGACATAATATAGTATGATACATGTTTTCAAAGTTTTAGCAGCAGTGTCAACTAGAGGCTGTTTAGTGAAAATTATTATCTTTTAAACAGATCTGTACAACGAGTGCGCCAGCAGTCCCTGTGTTAATGGAGCCACGTGTGAAGACAAGGTGGGCGAGTTCTTCTGTCACTGTGTCCCCGGCTACAGCGGCGACATGTGCGATATCGGTAGGTACAGGCCTTGGTGGAACACCTGTTTCTGCTTACTATGTGTGATCACGTCGCTGACATGCAAGGGCGGTTAAACATATCACGTTTCACTTCAGGATTTGTTGTTGACATGAACATAATGTTGAGACGGTATCCCTTTTCGGCTGCGATGTCATGAACCAGTTACATAATATTATTAATGATGCAATTCCTAGTACTATTGTACTCTAAACACGGGTACCTGACTGTCTCTCACTAAAAAAATATTAATTGGATTTGACACATTTTAATTCATCGATTTAAATATAACAAAATGTGTTTATTGATATTTAGTGGACGTTCATTGTTGTTAACAGGGCTACTTCATGACAACAGTCGATTCGACAAAGTTGTTTTTACAATCAACATTAGGTGTATTAATTGTCCTATTATGGGCCCGGGGGAACTCCACGACAAATAGTGTGTCTCTGCCAAAGAACACATTCTACATCACTCTTTGTACAGTTCATATGGATGTTTCATCAGGACAGTGCTCTCAATTAGTCAGAGGGTAAACCCTCTCCCAACCTCTGTCCACACACTCTTTCATGTGGAAAGTCTAGAAAATCAAAATAAATGTTGTGACAAAATCGTACCAAAATCATACCTACATTTGTACCATACCTGCAATGGAATTGAGTAAGCTTGAGTAAGCTGTTTGTACGTTGGATTACAAAATATACAGGCTACACAGGTTTGTTTCACATGTTTTTTTTAATTGTATTGGATGTTCTAAGTGCGAGTCCCATGATCGAAGGGTCGCTATCGGGGGCTTCGGACCAACATCTGGTCAGCTAGCATTGTTGTGCTCATATTTTATGTATAGGGAAAGCCAATGATCTGACGCAAGTCGAGGCGGAATTATGAGTCCAACTCACTGATCTAGATATATTTAGATCTGTGGTCCAACTACGACAGTGTTATACCCCACGTGCCCATACTGTAGACCAACTCATGCAACACGACTGACGCGTAGATGGAGGACTGTAGCATCACACTGATATAAGTTTGTCTTAGCCAGACTATCAACATATTACACATTGCTACATTTGCGGCCAGCATGAATGATGCATGTTATAGAATACGAGAATCAGTAGTGTTAGGTGGAATTTACCATATCCAAGACACATATACTTCTAGCAATCAGCACAGTGAAACGGTGTGTTTCTATTTCACTTAGTACATTCGGGCATCAGATAAGATCGTATACTATGTGTCATGCAGCAAGTAATTTTGTAGTTATTTTTATAATCGAACGTTATGTTTATATAATAACACCATTATAAGAATATGACACAAATATTTCTGCCGCTCGTTGTAGATGTTGCTGAATGTTCGAGCAGGCCATGTCAGCATGGAGCAACCTGTTCTATGCCAACGCTTGATATGTACAAATGCAAATGTCTGGCTGGCTACACTGGAACCAACTGTGAAACCGGTAATTACGTGCTCTAGAAATTACTGCATATTAATTTCACATATTATGTTATTTTATAGCTCTGTTTTAAAGGGGCCCTGTATAGATTGCGCTATTCCACGGCAGAAGTATTTTGTCGGCCGACACTTGGCGTCGGCGGCTATTTATAGATCAGTCTCGTGCAGGCGATATATTTGTTGTCGTTAGTTTTCGGGGACACAAGACAAGTGTGCGCTGAGCTGGTTGTTGATAAGGATTTATTTATGACATATTCTGCAGCAAACTAACGTCACTAAATAAATAAATCGTTATGAACAACACAGTCACCAGATGCAGCGCACGCGTCTCTTGTGTTTCCGTGAACTAACGACAGCAAACATATCGCCTGCACTACACTGTTCTATAAATAGCCGCGGACGCCAAGCGTCGGCCAACGAAATACTTCTGCGGTGGAATAGCGCAATCAATACAGTGCCCCTTTAATTGTGAATATGATGATATTTGTCAAATTGGTGGCCCATTTGTAAAAAATATATTGTGTGAGAATGCACGATTGAATAGAATATGATACGACTAAGCATATGCCAATGTAAATGTTATAATACAAAATCATTTTAACTAGGATTGTTTTGCAAGTTAGTTTAGTATATGAAAGGATGAACCGAATGAATGTTAAGTTTGATGAAATTAAACTATGCATACCAGGAAACACATCGTAATACAAATCAAATCAAATCCATTGATACATATGATGATAACATTTCATGTACAACTTGTTATATATCTTGCTAATGTTGTGTTCCAATTTAACGGCATTTAAATGCAGTTCATGAATATATTCAGATTACGGGGTAACTAACTATATGTCTTCATTGGCCGGTCCATAACATGTTATTAATTGTGTTGTAGACATTGATGAGTGTTTGAGTAATCCATGTGAGAATGGAGGCACGTGTTCAACTCCACAGTTGAACATGGTTTCTTGCCAGTGTGAGGCCGGATACAAATGAACTAAATGTGCGACTGCTAAATGTTGTTGTCTTAAAAATACATTTGTGTAGACCAGGCACAGTATTGAGACCGAAGATATTATTAAATAGCTATATATTGCTAACGAAATCTACTATCAGCATCAATGCAATATGTAAAACAAAACTCTTGGATAGTATCATAATACTACCATATCAGAAAATGGCGTATGAACAAATTTCAAAACAATGTGTGAGTGTGGCTTCAAAGAGTATTTGTACGATCTCCTAGTGTTTCTCAAGCCACCCTATTTTCCAGTGATATATTGATGCAGTGCCGTTGTGCTGTCAGTATTGGTACATCACTGCTGTAGTTGTGTAACTGATACGTCACAGTGCAGTACGTAGATGTCAAGAACCGCCAGGTGAAACGGTCTTGCTAATAAATATCCGGGTTCTGAGATATATCAGAAGGGAAGTAGTTATACAAAATTAAAGAATTTTCCAAATGTATTGACTCATCTTTCAAACAACAAAATACAGCGATTCTTCAAGAAAGACTCGTCAACCTCCCTGGTCTCTTATCATACAAAGTCTTACGTACACACATCTCTATCTTAACATTTCATAGGTACACAAGGATTGACCAGTTCTTCAATCCTATACTATTTCACCAACAAATTTTATAACATAATCGCCATATAGGCACAAAACTTCAACACCCTATACGGCTGTCTGCGTGGCACTTGCAATGTAGAGATGCGAGAATATAATGGTTATAATGAACGATACCACATTTCGGCATCACCGTCAACTTGAGGATAATTTGTCCCTAAGTAGTCGAGCGAAGTAGTTCTCGCTCGGTTCGACCGGAATTCCCTCTTCGGGTGTGACTTCTCCATTGTCGCGTAAGCCGTCTACTCTCGCACTGTTGTTACACGAGGTGTTACTCGGCGTCTACCGCCCTCGAGTGCACTTTGTGAGACTTCACTACGCCCCGACACTACAATAAATGATAACTATAATAATACAATATTCTTAGTCCTTGATGTGTAACCTACACCCTTCTTATCATATGTTTTTCCACCACTTAAAGAGTGAAATTGAATGCATCATCGTCAAATTTGTTCCCTTAAAAAAACACGGGAAACGGTCCAAAAAGAAACACTTATCGAAAGAAGCCATTATAAAAATTAAGTATAAACAAATGATATGAAGTCATATAGACGTACTGGAAATGACGAAGACTACAACATTTATAAAGAAGCACTAAACCAAGCAATACATCAATAACCATTATCTGTGACATCGTAATGCAATCCGTGTTCGCTTCTTGTTACTATCTAACATTCACATAACAGAGCGATGATTCGCCACCCCGCATAAATCGCGAGATACCAGTATCATCGCGTTGACCATTTTAATTTATTATTGACCACACCCTTTGACACAATTATAACAATGTAAAAACCAGATGTTTAAACCAATACCTCTAATCTAACATTCACTCATAATATATATATATATATATTCCACATACCTGCGGTATTTTTTCTACTCTATATATGCATGGAGAAATTCAACGTCAAAGCCACCACTGGGTAAAGACTTCATGTTTGCTAACCGCATCGTAATTGTTTCTCTCCACCGAAGATACCAGATTACATTTCTTTGCTCTGTCGGGTCTGTTCTATTCTACCTTCAAGCCTCAGTACCTCCTCCCTACACCTAGCATCAGTCATATGATTCCTGCTGATGCTGACGCCATTGTAACAATGTCAACACCATCCAATAGGTGATACTCTAAATCAACAAATATAAAATCTTCATTATAGCTACATCTCTATACGCCGTAATATTATCCCATTTAAACTTACGTCCGTATCACCTTGTCTGTTCATACGGAACGGCCAATCATGTTATAAATATTACACGTTGTATTCGACAATACTACCTGTCTACCCTCTATAATGATATTTGCCCGGTTCTTTAAAATCTGTCCTTAGGCCACCACTCAGTTCCTTCACAGTATTGCATAACCACTGGATAGCCACCAATGGCCTACAGGGCAACCCTAACACTAGTCAGCCAACCATAGCTCTACATTGTAACCATAAATGCAGTCTTTCACCGACGCTACCAACCGATGTTAAGTTCTTAAAAGTGCAACATTGACAGTAGATACATGTCTATTTCCGATCAAACAATATAAATCCGTTCTACTTAGATGGTATACCAGGGCTGTAAACTATTATCACAAATGTAATAGTCGTTACATGTGAAGTCAGTAGGCAAACTGATGAAAATAAACACGAAACCCTGAACATGGAACGCTGTGTTTGCGTTTACATAAGCAAACGTACCAATCCCTCTTCCAGTTGAGGAATTCCAACATATTTAAGATAACGACATACAGTTGTTACACTTTGCAGTGCTGGTACAAATACTTCTGCTCCTGTCAATGTTGCCGTATAAAAGCATAACGCTGTGACGATGCTATATTTAATCCACTTGTTATTTACTCACACAGTTGTATTATCACCGTCCCCAACTTCATCATTATCACCGTAACATGAACACGAAATTGAAATTACGCTTATGACACAGGCATCAACATACAGAGATGTACATTGTTTGTTTGTAGACATTGACGAATGTATGAGCAGCCCATGTCAGCTCGGCGGGACTTGCTCCACTCCACAGATCAACTTGTTCTCCTGCTTGTGTCCGACTGGTGTCGTAGGGTCTACATGTGAGACAGGTATAATTGCGGAAGTATAGATATGACATAATATGACTTGGCAAATTGCGCATGTTTTGTGACATAATTAGTGTTTTTATAACAAGATAACTAACTACATCAATTGGAAAACCAACATTAGCTTGTCGTAGTAACAATACACCGTCTTTAGTTTCCTGCAACAACATGATTGCCAACTTGTTATAATAAGGTGTCAGTAGGTTTTGTTTTAATATGATAATTTTTTAAACTATATTTTTGCATTGAAACAAATGTTGTTTTCATAAAATTGGAATCAACACTAACAACCAAACCGTTTCCCACATTACACCGATATACTCTGTTCCATTGATCAGCTGATATTTGAGTGCATTAATGCATAGTCATGTGTAATAAGTATCACTAGCAGATCAAGGACCCTCAGCAATTGCGCTACTATTATTTATTTGACAGATATTGACGAGTGTGCAAGCAGTCCTTGTCTGAATGGAGGCACATGTGAAGACAAGGTGGGCGAATTCTTCTGTCACTGTGTCCCCGGCTACAGCGGCGACACGTGCTATATCGGTAGGTACAGGCCTTGATGGTACACCTGTTTCTGCTTACCATGTGTGATCACGCCGCTGACATGCAAGGGCGGTTAAACATGCCACGTTTCACTTCAGAATGTGTTATTGACATGAACATAATGATGAGGCGGTATCCCTTTTCGGCGGCGATGTCACGAACCAGTTACATAATATTATTAATTACACAAGTCCTAATAATAGTATACTCTAAACACGGGTAACTGACTGTCTCTCACTAAAAAAATATTAATTGGATTTGACACCCTTTATGTCATCCATTTAAACATAACAGAATGTGTTTACTGATATTTTGTAGACGTTCATTGCTGTTAACCAGGCTACTTCAAGGCAACAGCCAATTCGACAATGTTGTATATACAATCAACATTAGGTGTATTAATTGTCCTATTACTGGGCCCGGGGGAACTCCACGACAAATAGTGTGTCTCTGCCAAAGAACACATTCTACATCACTCTCTGTATAGTTTACATGGATGTTTCACCAGGACAGTGCTCTCCATTAGTCAGAGGGTAAACCCTCTCCCAGCCCCTACCAGGGTCAAAATAAGTGTGACAAAATCGTACCAAAATCATACCTACATTTGTACCATAAAAGTCTAACCAGCAATGGAATTGAGTAAGCTTGACTAAGCTGTTTGAAATTTGGATTACAAATTATACAGGCTACACAGGTTTGTTTCACATGCATCGTCGTTTGCACGTTTTTTTTAAATTGTATTGGATGTTCTAAGTGCGAGTCCCATGATCGAAGGGTCGCTATCTGGGGCTTCGGACCAACCTCTGGTCAGCTGGCATTGTTGTACTCATGCTATATGTATAAGAAAAAGCCAATGATCTGACACAAATCGAGGCGGAATTATGAGTCCAACACACTGATCTATATATAGACGACTGATGCGTAGATGGAGGACTGTAGCATCAAACTTATATAAATTTGTCTTAACCACATGTCAACATATTACAAATTGCTACATTTCCGGCCAGCATGAATGATGCAAGTTATAAAATGCGAGAATCTCTAGTGTTAGGCGGAAATTACCATATCCAAGACAAATATACTTCCAGCAATCAGCACAGTGAAACGATGTGTTTCTATTTCACTTGGTACATTCGAACATCAGATACGATCACATACTATGTGTCATGCAGCAAGCCATTTTATAGTTACAGTGCAATAAGAACATTATGTTTATGTAATAATACTATTACAAGAATATCCCACAAATATTTCTGCCGATGGTTGTAGATGTTGCTGAATGTTCGAGCAGCCCATGTCAGCATGGAGGAACCTGTTCTATGCCAACGCTTGATATGTACATATGCAAATGTCTGGCTGGCCATACTGGCACCAACTGTGAAACCGGTAATTACGTGCTCCAGATATTACTGCATACTACTTTCACATACTATGTTATTTACAGTTCCGTTTTAATTGTGAGTGGGGTGATATTTGTTAATTCGGTGGCTCATTTGTAAAAAAAAAATATTGTGTGAGGATGCATGACTGAATAGAATATGATACAACATAGCATATGCCAAATTAAATGTCTTAATAGTAAAACCGTTTTAAATATGATTGTTTTGCAAGTTAGTTTAATATATGAATGGATGAACCGAATGAATGTTTAGTTTGATTAAATTGAACTATGTATACCATGAAACACATCGTAGTACTGTGAACCAAATCCATTGATACATTTGAAGATAACATTTCATGTACAACTTGTCATGTATCCTGCAAAATTGCTAATGTTATGTTACAATTTAACTGCATTTAAATGCAGTTCATGAATATATTCAGGTTACGGGGTAACTAACTATATGTCTTCATTGTGTGGTCCATAACATGTTATTAACTGTGTTGTAGATATTGATGAGTGTTTGAGTAATCCGTGTGAGAATGGAGGCACGTGTTCAACTCCACAGTTGAACATGTTCTCTTGCCAGTGTGCGGCCGGATACACAGGAACTCAATGCGAGACTGGTAAATGTTGTTGCCTTCAAATACATATGTGTAGATCAGGCACAGTATTGAGACCGACGATATTATTACATAACTATATATAGCTAACAAAATCTATTATCAGCATCAATGCAATATGTAAACCAAAACGCTTGGATAATATCATAATACTACCATATCAGAAAATGGCGTATGAACAAGTTTCAAAACAATGTGAGAGTGTGGTTTCAAAGAGTATTCGTATGATCTAGTGTTTCTCAAGCCACCCTATTTTTCAGTGATATATTGATGCAATGCCGTTGTGCTGTCAGTATTGGTACATCACTGTTGTAGTTGAATAACTGATACGTCAGTGTGCAGTAAGTAGATACATGTGTATTTCGGATGAAACACTATAAATCCTTTCTACCTTGACGTTATAAAAGGGCAGTAAGCTATTATCACAAATTTAATCAACGTTACATGTGAAGTCACTAGGCAAATTGATTAAATTAATACACGAAACCCTAAACATGGAAAGTTGTGTTTCTGTTTACATAAGCAAAGGTACAAATCCCTTTTGCAGTTGAGGAATTCCAACTTATTTAAGATTACATCATACAGTTATTCCACTTTGCAGTGCCGGTAGTGTCGCTATAAAGACTACTGTTCATGTCGTTGTTTCCCATATAAAGGCATAACGTTGTTACGATACTACATTTAATTCACTTGTCATTTACTTTTACAATTGTATTATGACCGTCCCCAACTTCATCATTATCACCATAACATGAACACGAAATTGAAATCAAGCTTATGACGTAGGCATCTACATACACAGCTGTACATTATTTCTTTAAGACATTGACGAATGCTTGAGCTACCCATGTCAGCACGGCGGGACTTGCTCCGCTCCACAGATCAACTTGTTCTCCTGCGTGTGTCCGGCTGGAGTTGTAGGGTCTACATGTGAGACAGGTATAACTGCGGAAGCATAGATATGACATAACATGACTTGAAAAATCGCACGTGTTTTGTGACGTAACTAGTGTCTTGTTATAATAAGATAACTAGCTACTTCAATGACAAAAAACGAACATTATATTGTCGTAGTAAAATACACCTTCTTTAATTTCCTGTAACAGCATGATTGCTAACTTGTTATTATAAGTTTTTGTTTTAATAAGATAATTTATTTGTTATAACAACATAATTGCCTTGAAGCAAATGTTGTGTTCAGGAAATGGGAATTAACACTAACTACTAAAACCAAAAAGTGTTCCACAATACACCGATATACTCTGTTCTATTGATCAAATGAATTCCTATATTTGAGTGCATGAATGCATAGTCATGTGTAGCAGTATCAATAGCAGATCAACGACGCACAGCAACTGCGTAAATACTATTTATTTGACAGATATTGACGAGTGTGCAAGCAGTCCGTGTCTGAATGGCGGGAAGTGCCAGGACGGTCTGAACGAATATCAGTGCAACTGTGCGTCTGGTTACACTGGTACACACTGTGATACAGGTGCGTCGCACATATGCTGCCAACCTTTGTTTATTTTAACGTTGCTTATACAACACATTGCAGCAGGCCCTTGGCCAGAGACCCGTTGTCCCGTTATTGGAACGGGTTTTTAGAAATTCCAAATGGGTTTTTTTCTTCAAAATAACGGGTGTTTTGTATTTATATAATATGATTTTTATTTTTCAAATACCTCGATTCTGAATTGATCTTTAACTTGATTTAATTTTCCCAATAACAAGGTCAAAACAATGTCTGCATTATAAAAAAACGGACCTTATATTACGAATTATTAGTTTGCATCGTAAATATTAGTTGGTATTGACACTGGTTTCCGTGGGATGTTCGCGATACAGTTAATGTTATTTTGCAGTAATAATTATGTTGTAATATACCCCACAAGCAAATACGTCAACACTCACAATTAGTAACATTGCACACATAGCAGCATTCGAAGTTACTCAAACCGTTATTATTGTGCACGAGAAGGAGGAGAGTAACGTGTAACACCCATATTAGGAGTAAGACTATTATTCTTGATTGTAGATGTTGATGAGTGTAACAGCGACCCTTGCGAGAATGGTGGAGAGTGTTTAAACGGCAACAATAACTACACGTGTCACTGTCTCGAGGGATACAACGGTGTCAACTGTGAGACAGGTAAGTGTCACAGTACACGTATCACTCTCTGGCGGGATACACCGGTGTTAACTGTGAGACAGGTAAGTGTCACAGTACACGTATCACTGTCTGGCGGGACACACCGGTGTTAACTGTGAGACAGGTAAGTGTCACAGTACACGTATCATTGTCTGGCAGAATACACCGGTGTTAACTGTGAGACAGGTAAGTGTCACAGTACACGTATCATTGTCTGGCAGAATACACCGGTGTCAACTGTGAGACAGGTATGTTTTATTAAACACATTTAAATTATCACAGTAGTGAAAGTTGATTGAAAATGCTAATATAATTATCAAGTCTATGTTTTAATTGATGGAACTTTTCGTCAACAACCATGCGCCCAGAAAGGGGCGACATTAGTGAACAATTCATTACACAATGTATTACAATTTAAAGAGTATATTTGTTAGTTATATATTTATTTTTATACATATCAAAAATATATATACCAGCTGTAATACAACATAAACAGGTCATATAAATTCTTATGCTTTAGTCCTTTGTTGGATTATACAAATGGTTAGTGTACGCACACACACACACACATGTATGTGTACATCGCAACAAAATCATTATATATTTTAATGTGATGCTTACACGATGAACTGTGTTCAGAAATCAACGAGTGCGAGAGTTATCCGTGCAACAACAACGGAACATGTCTGGATCTTGTCAACAAGTACCGTTGTGCCTGTGCACGTGGATACACTGGCACACATTGTGAGACCGGTATGTAGTCGTAGGATCTTTCACAGACTGAACGCTTCCCATTTACAACGCAGACTATTTGGGAAATGAACAGTCCTGTGTTAAGTACGTATACAAACATAATAATTATACAGCTCGTATTGACAACTTCATTAGATTGTTTATTGTGAAGACACCTCGTATTGTTCACGTAAATAAAACTATCAATGTATTAGCTATACTAGCAAAATTGTCTATTCTCCCGACATAGCTACATACATGCAGAATAAGACGGTAATTGCCCTGAGTTTACGAAAATGACGGTTATTTTACATAAAGTGTAGTAATGCTCGCGCTAATTCAAGCAACGTAAGACATCCCCAACCGATCAGTCGCGATAAGAACCCCTAACCAACGGCGCATTTCGAAAATATGAAGGCTTTACATTTCATCTGAAAAGTTTTAGATTAATCCCTGAAAGCTTGGCACATGATATCCCAACCTAGGAGGAAGACGTTAGCATACCGTGCTTTACACACCATGCTGTACTAAATTTGTTTCAGGTGAAATTCAGGTGAAACAGTTGTGTATAATCTGTATGCGCACAATTGTTTCTGTGTACGTGCGTGTATGATGAACTTGTCACTTGGATGCTTACTGTTGGCCGTCCATATCTGCGCTACAAATACACCTGAAAAGGTAACATGAAGATGGCGAAATAGTGGCCGATGATTGTGGTCTTTGGAGGTCGATCGTTAATTAAGTCAGGCATAAGAAGAACAGAAGATAAAAAACAAAAGAACTGTCCGAGAAGAGGGGGAGAAAGCAGAGATCTACAAATCCTGCATTTCCTCCTCAACCAACTGCCTATGTCTCATAAATGCAGCAGAGGATGTTATGCCCGAGCGGGACTTTTAACAGACGATGTACGTCACCAAATTGACAGTCACGGCGCAAACCATTGTCTTACAACAAGAGTGCGTTTGCATTCTGGTTGCGATGAGTTCTGATGTAACGATACTCCATTAAAAAGAAAGATTCTTGTGTCAATGTTTCTTTAAGGAATATCGCTTTTGTACTGCTTGTTAATGTGCCAGACCAGTTGGGTATATCAATGAAAGGAAGAGCAGAATTACAGAAATGTAATCAACACACACAATCACTCTCTTTCACGTGGAACGTCAAGAATGTCAGAATACGTGTTGTGACAAAATCGTACCAAAATCATACATACATATGTACAAAAATACATTAACCTGCAACGGAAACATGTTTTTAGAATAAGCTGTTTGTATTTTGGATTACAATATATATACAGGCTACACAGGTTTGTTTCACATACATTGTCGTTTGCACGTTTTTCAAATTGTATTGAATGTTGTAAGTGTGAGTTCCATGGCCGAAAGTTAACCATCGGACTAACCGGTTGATCGGCTGGCACAGTCACCGACAATACAAGGTTGTTGTGCTCATATTATGTGTATAGGGAAAGCCAATGATCTGATGTAAGTCTAGGCGGCATTATTAGTCCAACTACCTCAGCGTCATACCCCACGTGCCCATGCTGTAGAGCAATATATGCAACACGACTGATGCGTAGATGGAGAACGGTAGCATCAAACTGATATAAGTCTGTCTTAACCAGACTATCACCGTATTACAAATTGTGACATTTGCGGCAGGCATGAATGATGCATGTCATAAAATACAAGAAGCAGTAGTGTTAGGCGGAATTTACCATATCCAAGACAAATATACTTCTAGCAATCAGCACAGTGAAACCGTGTGTTTCTATTTCACTTGGTACATTCGAACATCAGATATGATCTCATACTATGTGTCATGCAGCAAGCCATTTTGTAGTTACAGTGCAGCAAGAACATTATGTTTATATAATAACACCATTATAAGAATATCACACAAGTATTTCTACCGTTGGTTGTAGATGTTGCTGAATGTTCGAGCAGCCCATGTCAGCATGGAGCAACTTGTTCTACGCCAACGCTTGATATGTACAAGTGCAAATGTCTGGCTGGCTACACTGGAACCAACTGTGAAACCGGTAAGTACCTGCTCCAGAAATGACTGCATACTACTTATACATACTATGTTATTTTACAGTTCCATTTTAATTGTGAGCGTGATGATGATCGTCAATTTGGTGGCTCATTTGTAAAAAATACATTGTGTAAGGATGCACGACTCAATAGGATATGATACGACTTAACATATGCCAAATTAAATGTCTTAATAGTAAAACCATTTTAACTAGGATTGTTTTATAAGTTAGTTTAATATATGAAAGGATGAACCGAATGAATGATAAGTTTGATTAAATTGAACTATGCACACCCGAAAACACATTGTAATACTGTGAACCAAATCCATTGATACATTTGAAGATAACATTTCATGTGCAACATGTCATGTATCCTGAAAAATTGCTAATGTTATGTTACAATTTAACTACATTTAAATGCAGTTCATGAATATATTCAGGTTACGGGGTAACTAACTATATGTCTTCAATGTCCGGTCCGTAACATGTTATTAATTGTGTTGTAGATATTGATGAGTGTTTGAGTAATCCGTGTGAGAATGGAGGCACGTGTTCAACTCCACAGTTGAACATGTTCTCTTGCCAGTGTGAGGCCGGATACACAGGAACTCAATGCGAGACTGGTAAATGTTGTTGCCTTCAAATACATATGTGTAGATCAGGCAGAGTATTGACACTGACGATATTATTAAATAACTATATATTGCTAACGAAATCTACTATCAACATCAATGTAATATGTAAAACAAAACAATTGGATAGTATCATAATACTACCATATCAGAAAATTACGTATGAACAAGTTTCAAAACAATCGGGAGTGTAGTTTCAATGAGTATTCGTATGATCTCCTAGTGTTTCTCAAGCCACCCTATTTTCCAGTGATATATTGATGCAGTGCCGTTGCGCTGTACAGTATTGGTACATCACTGTTGTAGTTGAATAACTGATATGTCACTTTGCAATAGGTAGATACATGTGTATTTAGGATTAAATATATAACTCCGTTCTGCCTAGAGCTTATACAAGGCCCGTAAACTATTATCACAAATGTAATAATCGTTACATGTGAAGTCAGTAGGCAAATTGATGAAATTAACACACGAAACCATAAACATGGAACGTTGTGTTTGCGTTTACATAAGCAAACGTAAAAATCCATTTTCCAGTTGAGGAATTCCAACATATTTAAGATAAAATCATATAGTTATTACACTTTGCAGTAATGGTAGTGTCGCTACAAAGACTACTGCTCCTGTCAAAGTTTGCTGTGTAAAAGCATAACGCTGTTACGATGCTATATTTAATCCACTTGTCATTTACTTACACGATTGTACTATCACCGACTTAACTTCATCATTATTACCGTAACATGAACACGAAATTGAAATCACGCTTATGGCATAGGCATCAACTTACACAGTTGTACATTATTTCTTTGTAGACATTGATGAATGCTTGAGTAACCCATGTCAGCACGGCGGGACTTGCTCCGCTCCACAGATCAACTTGTTCTCCTGCGTGTGTCCGGCTGGAGTTGTAGGGTCTACATGTGAGACAGGTATAACTGCGGAAGCATAGATATGACATAACATGACTTGAAAAATCGCACGTGTTTTGTGACGTAACTAGTGTCTTGTTATAATAAGATAACTAGCTACTTCAATGACAAAAAACGAACATTATATTGTCGTAGTAAAATACACCTTCTTTAATTTCCTGTAACAGCATGATTGCTAACTTGTTATTATAAGTTTTTGTTTTAATAAGATAATTTATTTGTTATAACAACATAATTGCCTTGAAGCAAATGTTGTGTTCATGAAATGGGAATTAACACTAACTACTAAAACCAAAAAGTGTTCCACAATACACCGATATACTCTGTTCTATTGATCAAATGAATTCCTATATTTGAGTGCATGAATGCATAGTCATGTGTAGCAGTATCAATAGCAGATCAACGACGCACAGCAACTGCGTAAATACTATTTATTTGACAGATATTGACGAGTGTGCAAGCAGTCCGTGTCTGAATGGCGGGAAGTGCCAGGACGGTCTGAACGAATATCAGTGCAACTGTGCGTCTGGTTACACTGGTACACACTGTGATACAGGTGCGTCGCACATATGCTGCCAACCTTTGTTTATTTTAACGTTGCTTATACAACACATTGCAGCAGGCCCTTGGCCAGAGACCCGTTGTCCCGTTATTGGAACGGGTTTTTAGAAATTCCAAATGGTTTTTTTTCTTCAAAATAACGGGTGTTTTGTATTTATATAATATGATTTTTATTTTTCAGATACCTCGATTCTGAATTGATCTTTAACTTGATTTAATTTCCCCAATAACAAGGTCAAAACAATGTCTGCATTATAAAAAAACGGACCTTATATTACGAATTATTAGTTTGCATCGTAAATATTAGTTGGTATTGACACTGGTTTCCGTGGGATGTTCGCGATACAGTTAATGTTATTTTGCAGTAATAATTATGTTGTAATATACCCCACAAGCAAATACGTCAACACTCACAATTAGTAACATTGCACACATAGCAGCATTCGAAGTTACTCAAACCGTTATTATTGTGCACGAGAAGGAGGAGAGTAACGTGTAACACCCATATTAGGAGTAAGACTATTATTCTTGATTGTAGATGTTGATGAGTGTAACAGCGACCCTTGCGAGAATGGTGGAGAGTGTTTAAACGGCAACAATAACTACACGTGTCACTGTCTCGAGGGATACAACGGTGTCAACTGTGAGACAGGTAAGTGTTACAGTACACGTATCACTGTCTGGCGGGATACACCGGTGTTAACTGTGAGACAGGTAAGTGTCACAGTACACGTATCACTGTCTGGCGGGACACACCGGTGTTAACTGTGAGACAGGTAAGTGTTACAGTACACGTATCACTGTCTGGCGGAATACACCGGTGTCAACTGTGAGACAGGTGTGTTACTAAACACATTTAAATTATCACAGTAGTGAAAGTTGATTGAAAATGCTAATATAATTATCAATTCTACGTTTTAATTGATGGAACTTTTCATCAACAACCATGCGCCCAGAAAGGGACGACATTAGTGAACAATTCATTACACATTGTATTATAATTTAAAGAGTATATTTGTTAGTTATATATTTATTTTTATACATATCAAAAATATATATACCAGCTGTAATACAACATAAACAGGTCATATAAATTATTATGCTTTAGTCCTTACATGTTGGATTATACAAATGGTTAGTGTACGCACACACACACATGTATGTGTACATCGCAACAAAATCATTATATATTTTAATGTGATGCTTACAAGATGAACTGTTTTCAGAAATCAACGAGTGCGAGAGTTATCCGTGCAACAACAACGGAACATGTCAGGATCTTGTCAACAAGTACCGTTGTGCCTGTGCACGTGGATACACTGGCACACATTGTGAGACTGGTATGTAGTCGTAGGATCTTTCACAGACTGAACGCTTCCCATTTACAACGCAGACTACTTGGCAAATGAACAGTCCTGTGTTAAGTACGTATACAAACATAATAATTATACAGCTCGTATTGACAACTTCATTAGATTTTTTATTGTGAAGACACCTCGTATTGTTCACGTAAATAAAACTATCAACGTATTAGCTATATTAGCAAAATTGTCTATCCTCCCGACGTAGCTGCATACATGCAGAATAAGACGGTAATTGCCCTGAGTTTACGAAAATGACGGTTATTTGACATAAAGTGTAGTAATGCTCGCGCTAATTCAAGCAACGTAAGACATCCCCAACTGATTGGCGATCCTCCGATCAGTCGCGATAAGAACCCCTAACCAACGGCACATTTCGAAAATATGAAGGCTTTACATTTCATCCGAAAAGTTTTAGATTAATCCCTGAAAGCTTTGCACATGATATCCCAACCTAGGAGGAAGACGTTAGCATACCGTGCTTTACACACCATGCTGTACTAAATTTGTTTCAGGTTTTCACCTGAAACAAATTTAGTACAGCAGGTGAAACAGTTGTGTATAATCTGTATGCGCACAATTGTTTCTGTGTACGTGCGTATGGTGAACTTGTCACTTGGATGCTTACTGTTGGCCGTCCATATCTGCGCTACAAATACACCTGAAAAGGTAACATGAAGATGGCGAAATAGTGGCCAATGATTGTGGTCTTTGGAGGTCGATCGTTAATTAAGTCTGGCATGAGAAGAACAGAAGATAAAAAACAAAAGAACTGTCCGAGAAGAGGGGGAGAAAGCAGATATCTACAAATCCTGCATTCCCTCCTCAACCAACTACCTATATATCTAATAAATGCAGCAGAGGCTGTTATGCCCGAGCGGGACTTTTAACAGACGATGTACGTCACCAAATTGACAGTCACGGCGCAATCCATTGTCTTACAAGACATTAGTATGCCAACAAGAGTGCGTTTGCATTCTGGTTGTGATGAGTTCTGATGTAACGATACTCCATTTAAAAAGAAAGATTCTTGTGTCAATGTTTCTTTAAGGAATATCGCTTTTGTACTGCTTGTTAATGTGCCAGACCAGTTGGGTATATCAATGAAAGGAAGAGCAGAATTACAGAAATGTAATCAACACACACAATCATGTTCTTCAGAGATCAACATCTGCGGAAGTAACCCGTGTAAGCTTGGTGGAACCTGCCATCAATCTGCCGGCAAGTATGAATGCCAATGTCAGAACAGAACAACAGGACTCTATTGTGAGACAGGTGGGTGGATTATATATCAGTCTCAAACTAGTGATGTAACAGTGAAGTATATCAAATTAGTATAGCTATTATGCTAATCATGTGACTTCGGCCCAGTCCCGAGGGTGACCCAATTTGTGAGGTTCTGCTATACAAAATGTGTAGTTATGTTGTCATTTATTTTAGTAAATTCAAATACAACATCATCGGCAGAACTTGATATATTGTGATACGCGTTTTTCAGGTTTTAACTGCAGTGTCAGCTAGAGACGTGTTAGTGAAAATTATTATCTTTTAAACAGATCTGTACAACGAGTGCGCCAGCAGTCCCTGTGTTAATGGAGCTACGTGTGAAGACAAGGGGGGCGAGTTCTTCTGTCACTGTAACCCCGACTACAGCGGCGACACATGCGATATCGGTAGGTACAGGCCGGTGTACTCTGAGCAAGGGAAACTAACTGTTTGACACTAACGAAACATCAATTGGATTTGACACACATTTTTTCATCAGTTTAAATATAAAAACTATATTTATTGATATTTAGTGGACGTTCATTGCTGTTAACCAGGTTACTGATTAGTGCAGGTCTTTGTTCATATCAGCTGCTGATCCGCCAAGGTTGTATATACAATCTACATTATAGGCATTAAAGGGAATAAAAACATCTATTGCTCGAATTCATGTTATATTACATCCTGCTATCTATTTCCACGTCCACCAAGCGAAAAAAATCAAAAAAATTCAATGAATTAGAAATTCCACATTTTATGGTGTGCATCCGGACATTTTCGAATATGCATATTTTTGGTGCGCTTTTCGGGATGCCGAGATGTGACGTCACTTATGACTCGAACTCGCATCAGGCCGATCCTTTCCATGCATTCAGAGCATGTTTACAAGTATAGCTTTTGGGTCGAAACGAGCGTCAGAACGAGTTATTGTGCAATATTCCGACGACACTAATCATCATAGAGGAACAAACATTTATCTTACGGTTCCACATGAATCGAATTTTATTCAAAACAACGAATGCGAATGGGCCTACAAGTCGACTAGGTTTCGCCGAGCTTGGGCTCGTTTTTAAAATAATGATATCGAATGCAACCAACGGGAGATAATCTACACCAATAAACATACATAGTAAACATATATTGTATCCAGCTACATAAAGTAACGTGTATAATCTCATAATATTACTAGAATATCGATATATGACGGAGTTGTATAATTTATCATAACAACTTAAATCAGTCAGACAGTTTCCGTTGGTCCCGCTAGCTCAGTGGGTAAGCGCGTTGGTTACTAGTCAATTTTATTTTACAATCGGGCGATGCTGGTTCAATCCTGACAGCATGCAAACCTTTGATTTTCTTTACACTTTTTTTGTTTATGTTTTCACGAAGTAATATAAACAAAATCATTTTATACTATATTGCACTGTTTGTAAATAATTTTTATTTTTGTAGTAACTATTTATTCACCACAAAAATGAAAATATGGTCATTATATAACGATGTTTCTAAATTGTATTTATCCAAACAAATATAATGTAATGGATATATAATTTATTAATTGTAAATATATTGTACGGTAATATATTGTAATTATATATTTGAAAACAGATTGAGATCTGTCTGGATAAATACAATTTAGAAACATCGTTATATATAATGACCATATTTTCATTTATGCAAGCAACAACACAGAGTCCAATATAGTGATGAAAAAAGGCCAAATGAATGACGTTTATTTATTAACGTGATAATAGAGAAATGTGGGCTCGACATCCCAAGGCCAGGCCTGTGACTGAGCCCATGCTAGTCTCCTGTACCTCAGGTTGACCGAGCCCACATTTCGGCACATAAAACAAGCAGTATTGGTATACATGATATCATATATCAAACAATGTCATTACTGCTAAAATCACCATAGACCTACTGCACAGTATAATACTAGCCAAGCACACCAGTCAACCACACCAAATCTAAAACCAACACTACCCGCTGACGCATTACACTATATATAACTGAGGCTAAACCTTAAAAGTGGGGTCGATTATGCCTGTCCTACCTAACTAAAATCATCAGTGGAAGAGAAGCGAGCTGTCTCCGCATCAAAACCCCGTGAACACATTGTCCACCTGAACTAAGAAAATGGGGAAAGCATTGAGATATGCTGACGACCCCTCTTCCACTAATGATGCACATGTGTTATTAATGCTAAACTCTATAGAAGTGGGTGGGATGGGAGGGACGCAAAACTCAACCGAATAGTTTGCTCTCTCAAACCAAGGTGGCCAACTTCTAGCGCGCGCTACAACTGCGCGCTACTACTATGCGCTGATTGGTCCTTTGCGCCCACGGCTAAGTTGAATTAGCATATAATTAGAATAATCCACTGGGCCAATCATCACTTGTCTGCATTGTTGCCCGCACAAAAACATGTATGCCGCATCGTGCCGGTGCAGCATACTCTCATTTATGCAAGCAACAACACAGAGTCCAATATAGTGATGAAAAAAGGCCAAATGAATGACGTTTATTTATTAACGTGATAAGAGAGAAATGTGGGCTCGACATCCCAAGGCCAGGCCTGTGACTGAGCCCATGCTAGTCTCCTGTACCTCAGGTTGACCGAGCCCACATTTCGGCACATAAAACAAGCAGTATTGGTATACATGATATCATATATCAAACAATGTCATTACTGCTAAAATCACCATAGACCTACTGCACAGTATAATACTAGCCAAGCACACCAGTCAACCACACCAAATCTAAAACCAACACTACCCGCTGACGCATTACACTATATATAACTGAGGCTAAACCTTAAAAGTGGGGTCGATTATGCCACCGGTCACCTCAACCTGTGACCACCCCACGAATATAAAACTGTAAAAGGACGACAACGCAAACGCTCTCATTCAAGCAATCCTAATGTATTTCTTAAACGCATCCGATGTCCATCTACCTGCCGCCCTGATCTGTGCATCTGATTCGCCTCTCAGAGCCGCAGCAGTGGCTGCCCCGATGCGGAAGCTGTGCCCCTTAAAGGCGCTAGTCTCATAACCACAGAAAACCAACAGCTTCTTTAGGAACCCATCAAATTCCCTACGCAACATGGGGGAGCCATCGGGGTGCGCAAAGAGCAAACCTGGAAGTGCACCTCTAGCCTGCTGAAATTCCCGGAGGAAAGCAGCCGGATGGACCTGGAGAGATTGCGGACCCTGCCGAGCGCTATGTTTAAAGCGCCGGAAGGAAAGCATAATCAACTCTCCTGACAGTAAAACGTCGCCCACCTGCAAACATCCGTGGACCATCTTCCGGGCCCGAGGCACCATTTCCCCAATGCGCAGATACGCTTTGAAGGCACGTACCATCATTGCCCGGAGCACGAGACACTTGTAATGCGATGAAAACACCGTGGGTAACGCCTGTATCCAGCGTGCAAGCACTGGTATGGTGACAGGCAGACGGACATCAGACACTGACCCGAGATTACGTGCACCTGCTAACAACTTAGCTACCAGGAAACAATTGGATGGGTCGGCAAAACCATTAGTCTTATGGAAATAAGCGATAGCTGACACGGTTGAAACAATGGATGTCGGAGCAGCGCCCGTAGCATGGAGGTGGGCAATAAATAGCAACATCATAGGTATAGAAACAGAGATACAAGTTGTGAGAAATACTGACTCATGGAATGCAACCAACTTTTTCCATGCACGCTCATAATGTAGTCGAGAAGATGGTGCCAATGAGGCCTCCATCAACCTGCTGAAAGACTGTCTAAGCCGGCTGGGGACACACTGTGGGGCCCTTCCACTGGGTTGGCATTCGCCCATGGCGCCAGTGCGTGTAACTCTTCCACCTGTGAACGAGATAGTTTATCAGCCAGCGTGTTAAAACGGCCTGGGATATGTCGTGCTGTAAAGTTGATATTAAACCGCAGACATGCCAATACCAGGGGACGGACTAGGGCCATGATGTGGGGTTCCTGCGATGTCTGGTTATTAATCACAGGTACCAGGGCCTCGTTATTCGTAACGAAGCATACGCTTTTATTCTCCCAAACATTACCCCACACATGTACTGCTGCTACTATAGGATACAACTCCAAAACCGTGACATTGAATGAACGCCACTCCACCGGCCAGAGACCACAAAACCATTCTGCATCAGTGTATAGTCGGAGGTAGTCACCTGTCAGAAATTTCTCATCCAGAAAAAAGGCCTTGCCATTAAAATGCTGGAGAAATTCCAACCATACTCCTAGGTCAAGTTTAGTTTGTCTGTTTAAATGAATGTGATAGTGCGGTTTAAGCTTACCCATGGTTTGGTCGATTAAATGCCTGAGAAATGGCCGATTAACTGTTGCAATTCCTTAAGTGTGACCGTCTGCTTAGACTGAAAACTCAAAAGTAATGCCCTAGCTTTTTCAACCTTATCATCTGGAAGTCTAGCATGCATTTGGACGGTATCCAGGATGATACCCAGAAAAGGGAGTGCGGTGGATGGGCCCACCGTTTTTCCCGGAGCAAGCGGTACCCCAATCTGTTCACACATTGCAATAAAAGCCCTAAGGTCATCATTGCACTTCTCAAATGAGGATGCCAGCAGGAGAAAATCATCGATTACATGTATCACTTCAGTTACCTGTAATTTAACCTTGGCAGCCCATTCTAACGCTGTACTAAAACGCTCAAAGATAGCCGATGCACTCGAACAACCCATAGGAAGCACTGCGTCCATGAAAAACTGGCCCCTCCACTTAAAACCCAGTAACGGTCTGTCCGCTGGTGAAATTGGAATTATCCAAAAAGCTGATTCAATGTCGACCGTAGCCATGTAAACAAGCCCTGCTGAACGCTTAATAAAATCAATGGCATCATAAATCGTTGCATATTGGACGGAAGAGAATTCTTTAGGAATAAAGTCATTGACTGAAGATCCTTCCGGGTACGATAGATGATGTATCATGCGAAATTCACCTGGTGTTTTCTTAGGGACAACGCCCAGAGGTGATATTCTATAATAAACATCAAATGGTGGAACAGCATATGGACCAAGTATTCTGCCTAATCCAAGCTCCTTTGCCAATTTACTGTCAATAACCCCCGGAAATTCATCAGGTTTCCCATGGCGGTCGTCCCATCGACACCGGAGGCAGATACGAGACAGTGGCGGCTTCGAGGCGCTGCGCTGACCGGGGGGCGAGACGGTCTCGACGTAGCCCCGGACGGCCGACTCGGCAGTGGCGCGACACTTTGTGGTTGATTTGACTCAACAGCCCGAGTGCGTGAACGGGTCTGTCGTGTGGTCGCCTCGCTCCGTGGTGGGCGCCCGCGTCCCGGTGGTGCTGTGGCTGGAGGCATGCTACAACCGCAAAACACTGCATAAGGAAAAAAGATAAACAATGACCAACCGCACACATCCCAACCTAAATGGCAATAATGTGTGTGCTGACCACTGTCAGGTTATGAAACATGAGCCACCCTTAGTACGCACCAACCAACTGTCACAGCAGCTAATCGTGACAAGGCACTCTATGAGTGTGTAAATTATACCAGACGTGTGAGAGAGTAAGACAGTGTGTGTAACTGTAAAACCTGCCGGAGCTGCAAATTGGAAACACGCAACAAACTGCACCAAGCAGCAAAACAGTGACGTAGCACTACGTTGCGTGTAACCATACCATCGTGTATAAAACCGTATACTGTGTGAAACAATGGTATACTATGTTGACACGCAACAAACTGCACAAGGCAGCAAAACAGTGACGTAGCACTACGTTGCGTGTACCCATACCATCATTTATAAAAACCGTATACTGTGTGAAACGCAACAAACTGCCAAAGCAGCAACCAGTGACAGAGCACTACGTTACGTGTGAGAGAGCATGACAGAATGTGTAACTCCAAAGTCTGCCAGAGCAGCAAAGTGGAAAAGAAGGTATACTGTGTCGACACGCAACAAACTGCACAAGGCAGCAAAACAGTGACGTAGCACTACGTTGCGTGTACCCATACCATCATTTATAAAACCGTATACTGTGTGAAACGCAACAAACTGCAAAAGCAGCAAACAGTGACAAAGCACTACGTTACGTGTGAGAGAGTAAGACAGAATGTGTAACTCCAGAATCTGCCCGAGCAGCAAATTAGAAACAATGGTATACTATGTTGACACGCAACAAACTGCACAAGGCAGCAAAACAGTGACGTAGCACTACGTTGCGTGTACCCATACCGTCATTTATAAAAACCGTATACTGTGTGAAACGCAACAAGCAGCAAACAGTGACAAAGCACTACGTTACGTGTGAGATAGTAAGACAGTGTGTGCAACTCCAGAATCTGCCCGAGCAGCAAATTAGAAACAATGGTATACTATGTTGACACGCAACAAACTGCACAAGGCAGCAAAACAGTGACGTAGCACTACGTTGCGTGTACCCATACCGTCATTTATAAAAACCGTATACTGTGTGAAACGCAACAAGCAGCAAACAGTGACAAGAGCACTACGTTACGCGTGAGATAGTAAGACAGTGTGTGCAACTCCAGAATCTGCCCGAGCAGCAAATTAGAAACAATGGTATACTATGTTGACACGCAACAAACTGCACAAGGCAGCAAAACAGTGACGTAGCACTACGTTGCGTGTACCCATACCGTCATTTATAAAAACCGTATACTGTGTGAAACGCAACAAGCAGCAAACAGTGACAAGAGCACTACGTTACGCGTGAGATAGTAAGACAGTGTGTGCAACTCCAGAATCTGCCCGAGCAGCAAATTAGAAACAATGGTATACTATGTTGACACGCAACAAACTGCACAAGGCAGCAAAACAGTGACGTAGCACTACGTTGCGTGTACCCATACCGTCATTTATAAAAACCGTATACTGTGTGAAATGCAACAAGCAGCAAACAGTGACAAAGCACTACGTTACGTGTGAGAGAGCATGACAGAATGTGTAACTCCAAAGTCTGCCAGAGCAGCAAAGTGGAAAAGAAGGTATACTGTGTCGACACGCAACAAACTGCACAAGGCAGCAAAACAGTGACGTAGCACTACGTTGCGTGTACCCATACCATCATTTATAAAAACCGTATACTGTGTGAAACGCAACAAGCAGCAAACAGTGACAAAGCACTACGTTACGTGTGAGAGAGCATGACAGAATGTGTAACTCCACAATCTGCCAGAGCAGCATTTGGAAACGAAGGTATACTGTGTTGACACGCAACAAACTGCACCAGGCAGCAAAACAGTGACGTAGCACTACATTGCGTGTAACCATACCATCATTTATAAAGCCGTATACTGTGTTGAAACGCAACAAACTGCCAAAGCAGCAACCAGTGACAGAGCACTACGTTACGTGTGAGAGAGCATGACAGAATGTGTAACTCCAAAATCTGCCAGAGCAGCAAATTGGAAACGAAGGTATACTGTGTTGACACGCAACAAACTGCACTAGGCAGCAAAACAGTGACGTAGCACCACCTTGCGTGTAGCCATATCATCATTTATAAACAAGGACTACTGTGTGAAAACGCGACAGCACTACGTAGCGTGTGAGAGAGGGTTACAGCGTGTGTGACGATGTAAGATCTGAGCAGCAGATAGTAAAACGACAAATTAGTGTGGATACTACAACATATTGCACCAAATAGCAAAATAGTGACGTAGCACGACAGTGCGTGTAACCATACCATCATTTATAAAAAAGGACTACCATGTGAACACGCTACAACGACCGACAATTGCGAAACATTTCATTCAAAGTGACCTATACTATTTCTTTTAGCCTAGGAATGCCGCCCGGTTATGCTAGTTCCGCGTGGTCAGAGCGATGTTTTAACCAAAGATTTGCCCCACTAACCAAGGATGTGCCCCGCCTACCAAGATTTACCCCATTAACCAAAGATCTGCCCCACAGCCTTGAATATCGCGCCCCGCCGACTACGGTATAGCCGGTAGTTGCCGGTGTCGGAAAAATGCACCCCATCCCGTCGAAAAACGTCCCGGACACTGTTCCACAGGCGCTTATGCCTCCAGAAAATTATCCCCTCAGAATCCTGGCAAAACGCCTCCAGGTACCGATTTATCTCCATAACCTGAGCGGCACCCACCTCATAGCTACCATGGCGCCATTTCTGCCGCCGGCAAACCTGGCAAATCACCACACGACGCACGCCCGAACTGATCAGCCGTCGCGCCAGACGCTGAACGTCCAGTGCAATTAGAATGGGAGTCCCAGTAATGTCATTCCCTCCAATGTGCACGACTACAACGTCCGCACGACGGGCGACAATTCGGGCCATCGTCGCCGGAGCCAACAGGCAACAGTGTAGCGAACCGAGCCCCGCGAATGCCCTCATATGAGATATCGCAGGGTCGGCCGTGCACCGCGAACTCGGCAAACAACCCAGTCGGACTTGCCGACTGCACAAATGCGCCCATCCAATATACATGACTGTGGCCTAAAACTAAAACTTTACACGCGAAGAAGCGATCTCTGAATTCGCCACTGACATGGTAAAGGCCAGCGACGAACTCTACGCACAAAATGGCGGCCAACAAAGGGAATTACAAACAACGAAAATACTCAGTTGGAACCGGCCGAAGTGTCCCGCAATCACCTTCCGTGGAAGATCCGACGCAGAGGAAACGCAACGCAAAACTTGGTGATGACGATGTGAAAAAATGACGCCAATGAAAACGCAGTAACAGAACGCAAAACTCAACCGAATAGTTTGCTCTCTCAAACCAAGGTGGCCAACTTCTAGCGCGCGCTACAACTGCGCGCTACTACTATGCGCTGATTGGTCCTTTGCGCCCACGGCTAAGCTGAATTAGCATATAGTTAGAATAATCCACTGGGCCAATCATCACTTGTCTGCATTGTTGCCCGCACAAAAACATGTATGCCGCATCGTGCCGGTGCAGCATACTCTCATTTTTGTGGCGAATAAATAATTACTACAAAAATATAAAAAATATTTACAAACAGTGCATTATAGTATAAAATGAGTATAAAATGATTTTGTTTATATTACTTCGTGAAAACATAAACAAAAAAAGTGTATAGAAAATCAAAGGTTTGCATGCTGTCAGGATTGAACCGGCGTCGCCCGATTATAAAATAAACGACAAGTAACCAACGCCTACCCACTGAGCTAGCGGGACCAACGGAAACTGTCTGACTGGTTTAAGTTCTTATGATAAATTGTACAACTCCTTCATATATCGATATTCTAGTGCTATTATGAGATTATACACGTTACTTTATGTAGCTGGATACAATATATGTTTGCTATGTATGTTTATTGGTGTAGATTATCTCCCGTTGGTTGCATTCGATATCATTATTCTGAAAACGAGCCCAAGGCTTGCTCGGCGAAACCTAGTCGACTTGTAGGCCCATTCGCATTCGTTGTTTTGAATAAAATTCGATTCATGTGGAACCGTAAGATAAATGTTTGTTCCTCTATGATGACTAGTGTTTGTATTACGTCGGAATATTGCACAATAACTCGTTCTGACGCTCGTTTCGACCCAAAAGCTATCCTTGTAAACATGCTCTGAATGCTTGGAAAGGGTCGGCGAGTGTGTGTCATAAGTGACGTCACGATACCACGTGATCGCCTAGCTCATTACAATTTCATTTTCCGCGGGAATCGCTTCACAGACGGGCTTAAAATCGAATTTATGCTACAAATGTATTTTTCTGTATTTGTTTAATGTTGTCAAATGTTACATACAATGTTAAACTTTGTGTACACATGGAAAAAGGATTTTAGCTAATGCCTTATTTTTATTTCCTTTAAGTAGCCTTATATTCAGCACAGGGGAACATACAGCAAATAGTGTGTCTCTCCCAAATAACACATTCTACATATCTGTCTGTATAGACCATATGTATGTCTCAAAGGACAATGGTCTCGATTAGTCAGACTGTATATCCTCTCCCAACCTATTCACACTATCTTTCATGTGGAACGTCAAGAACGTCAGAATACGTGTTGTGACAAAATCGTACCAAAATCATACATACATATGTACAAAAATACATTAACCTGCAACGGAAACACGTTTTTAGAGTAAGCTGTTTGTATTTTGGATTACAATATATATACAGGCTACACAGGTTTGTTTCACATACATTGTCGTTTGCACGTTTTTCAAATTGTATTGAATGTTGTAAGTGTGAGTTCCATGGCCGAAAGTTAACCATCGGACTAACCGGTTGATCGGCTGGCACAGTCACCGACTATACAAGGTTGTTGTGCTCATATTATGTGTATAGGGAAAGTCAATGATCTGATGTAAGTCTAGGCGGCATTATTAGTCCAACTACGTCAGCGTCATACCCCACATGCCCATGCTGTAGAGCAACATATGCAACACGACTGATGCGTAGATGGAGAACGGTAGCATCAAACTGATATAAGTCTGTCTTAACCAGACTATCACCGTATTACAAATTGTGACATTTGCGGCAGGCATGAATGATGCATGTCATAAAATATGAGAAGCAGTAGTGTTAGGCGGAATTTACCATATCCAAGACAAATATACTTCTAGCAATCAGCACAGTGAAACCGTGTGTTTCTATTTCACTTGGTACATTCGAACATCAGATATGATCTCATACTATGTGTCATGCAGCAAGCCATTTTGTAGTTACAGTGCATCAAGAACATTATGTTTATATAATAACACCATTATAAGAATATCACACAAGTATTTCTACCGTTGGTTGTAGATGTTGCTGAATGTTCGAGCAGCCCATGTCAGCATGGAGCAACTTGTTCTACGCCAACGCTTGATATGTACAAGTGCAAATGTCTGGCTGGCTACACTGGAACCAACTGTGAAACCGGTAAGTACCTGCTCCAGAAATGACTGCATACTACTTATACATACTATGTTATTTTACAGTTCCATTTTAATTGTGAGCGTGATGATGATCGTCAATTTGGTGGCTCATTTGTAAAAAATACATTGTGTAAGGATGCACGACTCAATAGGATATGATACGACTTAACATATGCCAAATTAAATGTCTTAATAGTAAAACCATTTTAACTAGGATTGTTTTATAAGTTAGTTTAATACATGAAAGGATGAACCGAATGAATGATAAGTTTGATTAAATTGAACTATGCACACCCGAAAACATATTGTAATACTGTGAACCAAATCCATTGATAAATTTGAAGATAACATTTCATGTGCAACATGTCATGTATCCTGAAAAATTGCTAATGTTATGTTACAATTTAACTACATTTAAATGCAGTTCATGAATATATTCAGGTTACGGGGTAACTAACTATATGTCTTCAATGTCCGGTCCGTAACATGTTATTAATTGTGTTGTAGATATTGATGAGTGTTTGAGTAATCCGTGTGAGAATGGAGGCACGTGTTCAACTCCACAGTTGAACATGTTCTCTTGCCAGTGTGCGGCCGGATACACAGGAACTCAATGCGAGACTGGTAAATGTTGTTGCCTTCAAATACATATGTGTAGATCAGGCAGAGTAGTGACACTGACGATATTATTAAATAACTATATATTGCTAACGAAATCTACTATCAACATCAATGTAATATGTAAAACAAAACAATTGGATAGTATCATAATACTACCATATCAGAAAATGGCGTATGAACAAGTTTCAAAACAATGTGAGAGTGTGGTTTCAAAGAGTATTCGTATGATCTCCTAGTGTTTCTCAAGCCACCCTATTTTCCAGTGATATATTGATGCAGTGCCGTTGCGCTGTACAGTATTGGTACATCACTGTTGTAGTTGAATAACTGATATGTCACTTTGCAATAGGTAGATACATGTGTATTTAGGATTAAATATATAACTCCGTTCTGCCTAGAGCTTATACAAGGCCCGTAAACTATTATCACAAATGTAATAATCGTTACATGTGAAGTTAGTAGGCAAATTGATGAAATTAACACACGAAACCATAAACATGGAACGTTGTGTTTGCGTTTACATAAGCAAACGTAAAAATACATTTTCCATTTGAGGAATTCCAACATATTTAAGATAAAATCATATAGTTATTACACTTTGCAGTGATGGTAGTGTCGCTACAAAGACTACTGCTCCTGTCAAAGTTTGCTGTGTAAAAGCATAACGCTGTTACAATGCTATATTTAATCTACTTGTCATTTACTTACACGATTGTATTATCACCGACTTAACTTCATCATTATTACCGTAACATGAACATAAAATTGAAATCACGCTTATGGCATAGGCATCAACTTACACAGCTGTACATTATTTCTTTGTAGACATTGATGAATGCTTGAGTAACCCATGTCAGCACGGCGGGACTTGCTCCGCTCCACAGATCAACTTGTTCTCCTGCGTGTGTCCGACTGGAGTTGTAGGGTCTACTTGTGAGACAGGTATAATTGCGGAAGTATAGATATGACATAATATGACTTGAAAAATCGCACATGTTTTGTAATATAACTAGTGTCTTGTTATAACAAGATAAATAACTACTTCAATGACAAAAACGAACATTAGCTAGTCGTAGTAATGATACACCTTCTTTAGTTTCCTGCAACAACATGATTGCCAATTTGTTATAATAAGGTGTCATTAGATCAATGACGCACAGCAGTTGCGTTAATACTATTTATTTGACAGATATTGACGAGTGTGCAAGCAGTCCTTGTCTGAATGGCGGGAAGTGTCAGGACGGTTTGAACGAGTATCAGTGCAACTGTGCGTCCAGTTACACTAGTACACACTGTGATACAGGTGCGTCGCACATATGCTGCCAACCTTTGTATATTTTAACATTGCTTATACAACACATTGCAGCAGGCCCTTAGCCAGAGACCTATTGTCACGTTATTGTAACGGTTTTTTTGAAATTCGTTATGTTTTTTTTATAATGGGTGTTTTTGTATTTAGATAACAGGATTTGTATTTTTCAAATACAAATACCGCGATTCTCAATTGATCTTTAACTTGATTTAATTTCCCCAATAACAAGGTCAAAACAATGTCTGTATTATAATAAAACAGACCTTATATTACGAATCACTAGTTTGCATCGTAAATATTGGTTGGTATTTCACTGCAGGTAAGCATTGACATTGGTTTCTTTGGGAGACACACGATACAGTTAATGTGATAGTCATTGCTGGCCAGTATCTACAAGCTTATTTTTTATCGTTGGATACAATACATAGGTCAGCTTTGCAGTAATACTTACGTTGTAATATACCCCACGAACATGCAATATTATTGTCGGCTTTGTTATTGTCATTGTTCTGCAATTGATTTGTCACTGTTTACTTCCGACGTTTTGATAAACAAGTCATCGATGCTTTATCAAGTACATGCGAATTTGGACATAACAACATACACCAAATAATATGCTTTGCTGTAATATATCTGATTCAGTGACAACGTATGCATATATTTGTGTAAATCAGTGTCTAAGTCAATAAGACGAAAGTGTTTGTGTCACTAGTACATCTGTGTGCATGATATAATGTTGTTTTTAGGAGAGCTGTGTCGAAAATCGCCATGCAAAAACAGCGGCACGTGTACTGAGATTGGAAATAAGCGAACGTGTAAATGTGCTGGGAGTTTTACAGGGGACAGTTGTGAGATAAGTAAGTATGTGCACTTGTAGATTGTGACATGACGTCATGTTGAGATGTGGTTGTACCAAATCATGACTCTCCTAAAAGGATATCCGCAATGTTTGCCAATTCGTCCGAAGAGTTGTAATAACGTTTTTTTGTTACACTCCTGAAACAATAATAGTCAAATTGTCCCATGACATTGCGATGATGTCAATCCTAGTATGTAGCGAGCAGTTTTACAAACAGTTACAGCATTTTAAATTGTTTTATATTTCCTTAGCATAAAACTTGTCGTCAGGTTCACTGTGTATTTTCGCTCTTTGAAATTGCTATCCACCAACCTTTTCAAAAAAACATTTTACGGCTCTATGTGACATAGTTGTTAAGATATCGTGACATTTGTATTAATGAACGCCATGTTTAAAAATGGTGGATGTTAACTTCGGAGAAGTCCAAATGTAACAAATCTTTGATCCATAGAATATATATCTAGCTATGCACATAAAGTATATCTCTAGGTGACGCAGTTATTAAGATATGTCGACATTGATTTTGGCGGCCATGTTTGAAAATCGAAAATGACCTCCTTATATGCATATGGGAAAATTGAAGAAACGTTGGTTTTCGGGTTTCTCATTCCAGAATGTTTCCAAAAATGCATTGGTTTGCTAATATCCACAAAGCCATCGAATATATATATATATATATATCATAACACAACGAACGTGACTATTGTACGTTATACGTGGATTCTGACAAGTCTTCAACATCTGTGACAGGTTTTGTA
The DNA here is from genome assembly GCA_020002185.1 of Paraescarpia echinospica. NCBI lineage: Eukaryota > Metazoa > Annelida > Polychaeta > Sabellida > Siboglinidae > Paraescarpia > Paraescarpia echinospica. Next base: position 46,570,483 of record CM034538.1, on the reverse strand, counting down.
GAAAGGTTACCTGCTTCACAGAAAACGCGGCTCATCGTCTCTGTTAAACTGCTGGATAAAAAGTTTTCATACGACCTGACGGATAAGTCTTCAAAGAAGTACAAGGAATTGAAGAGCACAGTGGTGGAAGCAGTAAGTGTCGCTCTTATTTTCCTCCTAAAACATTTCCGTGCGTGTGTGTGTGTTCGTGTGTGTGCGTGTCATGAAACTTTATCTACGGATATGAAGATATATTATAATTTGATTGTACCCTGAGCAACATATTACAGATGGTATACGACTGTTCTTATTCAGCTGCACACTGTTATTTCATCACATCGTCCGTGTGAGTAACATGGTTTGATAAAGCATAATTATTTTAAGTTAATTTGTTTGATATGTGTGTGCGTGCGTGCGTGCGTGCGTGTGTGTGTGTGCGTGCGTGCGTGCGTGCGTGTGTGTGTGAAATATAAATTCTTACATAAAAGAAACGGAAATGTAGCCGAAATAATATAGATAGGCGGTACTATATTAAGAACAAATATAAAAGATGACCACGAATACCAATTAGTGTCGACATGAAAGTGACACATCAACGTGAGATTACTGCCGAAAAGATTTAATAATAATAATATTTTATTTTGTTCACAGCGCTTTACAACAATATACAAGATTATGTTAAAAATAATGCATTTGAATAAAAAACAATAGTTATTATATCATAGATAAAATTAACTAATAACAATAGTAATTAAAACAATAAATATTGTAGAAGTAGAAAAGGAATGTGATATAAAATATCATAAAATAAAATATTTAAGATCATATTATTATTATTTTTATATAAATAAACTAAAATTAAGGTAAACACCAATACATTAGGCTAAAATGTATACGAAAAGTAAATAAACAGATAAATAAATAAACGTTAAACATCAATCAGCTATGGTAAAACTGTGTTGGTAAGGGTCCAAATTACATTTATGCTGCAGTTTATAGGTGAGTCTTCAACACAGATTTAAATGATACCAGTGATGTTTTGCTGGTAACACTTGATGGCAGAGCGTTCCACACTGCTGCCGCTGCGTGAGAAAATGTACAGTCACCGGCTCTGCTGCGTGTTCTCGGAACAACTAGTGCGTTTGAGGCAGCAGACCGAAGACGTCTGGCTGGCATGTAGACACGCACGAGTTTTTGCATGTAGACAGGCGAGGGGTCTTCGTGCAGCGCCTTGTACGTAAGAACAGCGCTATTGAATAGGTAGCCAGTGCAGTTCGCGAAGAATAAGGGTCGCACTTTCACAACGAGCCTGTCGAGTAATAAGGCGAGCTGCAGCATTCTGGAGTCGCTGCAATCGACCGATGTTATTGGTAGAGGTACCGAACAGTAGAGAGTTGCAGTAGACCAAACGGGATGTAATCATGGGATTGACTACCCGTTCCGCTGTCGGTTGAGTGAGGTAACGGTGAATCAACCCGATGTTGCGCAGGTGCAGCGAGCAAGTGCTGATAGTACGTGCCACTTGCATAGTCATATCGAGGTGTCTATCAAGGTGAACGCCGAGATTTCTAACATGATCAGTTGCACAGATTTCATCTGTCCCGACGCGCACACGAAGCCCACTTACGGTGGCAGATGCTGATTTGGGGACAACCGGTAGAATTTCTGTTTTCGTGTCATTCATGAGCAGATAATTCCAAGTCATCCACTCCTTCACGTCATCAATACATCGCTCGATCCGACGTACGGCAGTTACCAGAGAAGATGCATCCAGGTCGAAGTGACAGAACAGATGTAGATCATCGGCGTAGTGGTGATATTTTAAGTCGTGTTTGTGAATGATATCACCGATCGGCTGCACGTATAGTGAAAATAATAGTGGTCCCAACACTGACCCTTGTGGCACCCCCGTTAACAAAGTCGTCTCGCTGGATTACATGCGGTCGATGACGACACTGTGCTTGCGATTAGTTAAGTAAGATTCCAACCAATGGAGAACCACTCCGGTGATGCCGTAGCGTCGTTGTAGGCGATCCAGCAGTATTGCGTGATCTACTGTGTCAAATGCGGCGCTTATATCGATGAGTACGACGATTGTACCTTGTCTACAGTCCAGCGCGGTCCTGATTTCGTTGACTACCCACAGTAGGACTGTCTCGGTCGAGTGGTTTCACATGTATGCGGACTGAAATGTGTCTGTAAGTGATTCACTGGCTAGGTGAATGTTTATTCTGTTGCCCACAATCTTTTCAATCACTTTCGAAAGTTGGGACAGATTGCTGACTGGGCGGTAGTTACTTAAGGTATTCTTACACAGTGACGTCTTCTTCAGAAGAGGATGCACAAGTGCTCGCTTTAGTTCACCCGGCATTGTTCCTTCTGCCAAACACGCATTTGTTATATCGGCAACAATGATCGCAAGTGCGTCAGTGTTCTGTTTTACATGATCGGATGGTAAAGGATCAAATGTGCAAGACGTACACATTCTAGAGATGGTAGCCGTTATTTCATGTGTTTCACGCGGCGGTGTCTTGCGATGTATGGCAGCATGTAAGCCGAGTCGAATTTCAGTTACCTTGTTGTTGAAATAGTCCGAAAATGAATTGCAACAGGCAACGACGGAGTCATATTCGGGATACGAACGTGATGGCTTCCCAGTCAGTGATTTCACGATGTTGAACATGCTTTTGTTGTCATCGTTCTGAAGTTAATCTCGATAGTAGTTGGTTTTCGATAGGGCAATGAGCTTGTTGCACTCATCGCGTGCATCAACGTACAATTGTCGATGAATCTCAAGCTTTGTGCGTCTCCACAATGTCTCGTTCTTTCGCCGTCGTCTCCTCGCGTCATCGATGTTGCTGTTGTACCACGGGTTTGGCATATTACCCCACATGGCAGTCCGTCGCTCTGGTGCCTGTTTGTCGATACATGTTCTTAGTGAATAATTGTAGCCAGTGACCAGTTCCGGTGCGTTGGATGTTGACACCATGGCAGATAGTAACTCACAAGTTGATTGAATGTCATTGTTGAAAGAATCGGCATAAAACGAGCGGTAATTGCGTTTTACTATATGTGTCGATGTCTTAGCTGGTCTTTGGATGTTCATGACGTAGCGCACCACATGGTGATCAGATATAGACATCGGAATAACGTCAACAGAAGTAGCGAGATTGTCATTTTTGAGGTTATTACAAAGTCCAATGTGTGACCTGCAGAATGTGTAGGCTCTATGACGTGTTGAGTGAAATTGTATGATTCCAGTAGTTGCACGAGCGGCCGGGCCTCTGCCTCAAACGTCGTATCTGATGCTAAATTCACCAACAATGCACGTTGGTGTTATACATGTTGGCAACTCTCGGAACAGGTGTCCTAGTTCCAGGTAGAACTCCGCCATCGGCTTGGGAGTCTTAGCCGATGATGGCGGGCGGTAGAGCGTGCACAGATTGAACGTTCTAGATGTGGCTCCAGTGAACAGGATAAGCATCAGTTCGAAAGACTCATAGTTCGTTTTAGGGAGCATCTTGCACGGTAACGCGTTCCTGTGGATGACGCCGACACCACCACCACGTCCAGCCGTACAATGATGAACGTATATCCGTTCGGCGTCAATTCAGCGATTATCGGTTTGTCGCTGTTCTTTTTCAGCCACGTTTCCGTTATGGCTAAGATATCAATGTTGTAGTCGGTCACGAATTCATTGATACATTAAGATCCCGGGCTAAGTGGGAGAAACAAGATGATGTATTATTAAAGTGGTAATTAAAAATGTGTGAAAACTAGTACCTGTGAATTGCTTAGAATATGCGTACGACCATAGTTGCGTTTGGTAAGAAACACGTTGTTACACTAGAAACAAATTTAAAGAAGAATACGCTCTCATAGTCAAGAACTGCGCTTACTTAATTGTGAAAAGTACCTAATAGTGCATGGCTTGGATACCAGGAAATTCATAGTTGACCACGTTTTATTTTTACAAGACCACGTTTGACGTTTATATGTTTTATATTATTTTGAAGATATTGGTAGAAATAGTTCTTCACACATGACGCTTATATCAGTTAGACTGTTGGACGTAACATTTGTAAAAAAAAGACAGTGTTAGCCTATATTGGATATGACGAGGCATCTATTCTTACAGAGGTTAATAAGGTAAGAGATAGAGCCACTGATTTACTGATCGTGTAAATCTCAACGATGTCAATATTTCTAGACTTACTTGACACACAAGTGTCAGAAGTAGACCTTAACAACGTCTTGTTAAAATACAAACTAACATTCATGTATTTAAAAAACATTGATAATATGAAGTGTAACGTAACATTACGACAGGACTGTATGTCTTCCTTGCAGTTGAAAGCTGTACTTGATGGGAAGCTGGGACCTGGGAAATACGAAATTGATGGAGTCACTTTCAGGTAAGTTGCAAAATTATTGCTGAAATAAGTGAAACAAAGAATGTGTCAAAATAAGGAGATACATTATAAATAAATATATATACATACACGCACGCACACACGTACGCACGCACGCACGCACACATACACACACCACTTGATTTGTGCGGTTTGAAATATGTAACTGTTGCAGTTCACTTACAGTTTTAGCAGAATTGTTTTCATATTTGAACTAATTACACCAAACATTGTTTTACTGCTATATTGATATCACAATGGTTATCATTTCTTTCCTGTGCAGTTCTGGCAGCATTGTTGTCAAATACGAAGTAGTTGTGCCGAAGAACGAATCCACTTCCGTTCAATCAAACATTGTCACAGCATTTAAGAAACACAAGGGTTCGTTCGCTGGTTCCACCATAGATGGCAACTATGTCTCCACTGCAGGTAAACTGTTTAATTAATAATTCGCTTCTCTGATTTATTTGCATCCAAAGAAGTAGAATGTCTCACGTCAATACATCTTTTTTATTTTGATAGTAAATGTAATAAAATAAATAATGGCCGCTGCTTGTTTGATGCAACAGTACCAACACTTGACAACAGTTGTAAAGTTCGAAAAAGGGCAAATTTTATTGCTGGATCACCTCACCCAAGGCCAGTAGTAAGTAGTGTTCGATTCGGACCATAAATCCTGAAAATTGTGTAAAAGTTGCAATTTTCCCCTACCAAAACTCGACCAATGTCCAGATCAATTTGAAGTTACGCTGAAAAACAGCTTACCATATATATCGACATTTAGAATAACCGCCAATAAAACTAAATAAGTGGCAGCACAAAAAGCGAATAGCGTTTTGATTGTGGTATTACTGGCATGTGTACATAGATAATTTTCTACTGCGGCCTTTCACTAAATTTGTAACACACACACACACACACACATACATATAAATAAGTAGTAAGTAGTGTTCATTTCGGAAATCCTGAAAATTACATAAAAGTTGCCATTTTCCCCTATCTTTTAACTTGACACAATTTTCAGGATTTAGTTTAACCCTACTTATGTTTAGACTGACTCTACCCTATAACATCAGTGGGTCCCAGACACTACTCGGTGTGGGTGTGTCGGTTGGATAGGGTAGCTTTTTGCCATGACACCTGTGGGTAAACCGTCCTGTGGCGATTCGTATTTCTCAGGCGAATATCGCCTCTGATTGGTCAGATTGAGATCACGTGACTGTTGTCGTGCATGCGGGGAACGTGGATATCTGTAGAACTCAGTCGAATTTTCGATCGCACAGATCCAGCGTATATGAGAGTAGGATTCAGCCGAATTTTCGGAAAATTATGCAAAGTTAAAATCGGCACAGATCCTACGTAGACTACACTATATAGTTAGTTAGCGCGAGCCAATCATTCACGAACTTCGAAATAAGGATTTTATAGCTGATTTCGATATTTCACGCCTGTACACAATATATAAGGTATCCCAATTCGCCAAGGCCAGGCGGCTGCTCACATCATTATCAACCACGTCAGCCCTCCCTCACAGCGAACGACTTCCCCGCTTGCACGACAACAGTCACGTGACCTTAAACTGATCAATCAGAGGCGAGATTCACCCGAGAACTACGAATTTTACCCCCAGGTGTCAGGGTGAAATAACTACCCTATCCATCCGACACACCCACACCCAGTAGTGACTGGGACCCACAGATGTTATAGGTTAGAGTCAGTTTAAACACAAGTAGGGTTAAACTAAATCCTTAAAAAAATTAAAAGATGACAACTTTTACATTTTTCTGGATTTCTGGTCCGAAACGAACACTACTTACTACAGATATATATATATATATATGTATATATATATACATATATATATATACATATACATACATACACATATATATATATATGTATATATGTGTATGTGTGTATGTTACAAATTTGGTGAACGGTTGCAGTAGAACATTATCTATGTACACATGCCAGTAATACCAAAATCAAAACGCTATTCGCTTTTTGTGCTGCCGCTTATTTAGTTTTATTGGGGGTTATTCTAAATGTCGATATATATGATCAGTTGTTTTTCAGCGTGTAACTTCAAATTGATCTGAACATTAGTCGAGTTCCATTGGTGGCGCTCTCTAATATGATACATAAATGCGAAGTTCTAATTAATTAGAATGATCTTTATGTAGATGTTAGGGAGTAACCTGTCTTCCCCAAACAAATGGACTGCTCCAGCAAGAGCATGCTGGGAAGTACAGTTGGCTTGGTCACTTCGATTTCTCATCTAGCAAAGACAGTCCATTATTATGAGAGAAATTTCAAACCTCCACCTCCACTCCGCCTCCTCTTTAGACAAGTCAGGTTAATAGTTCGTTCTTTATGTTTGTAAGTTTTATGTATAACTGAGTTTCAATGATTTATGATTCCTGTCATATGGCGTGCCAGTCATAACAGATTAGTGAGGTGCTACATTGCTTTTATTGAACTGTATTTCAGCGTTGTTGTGGTCACTGATGCTAAGTAGTCTTGTTTTAGTATGAAATCGCTAGATGGCGAAACCGCTCTGAACGTTTATGTGTTGTCACTGCCATTGAATAATTGCTATCTTAGTAATTGATCGCTAGATGGTGATACCACTGAGAACATTTACCATGGTATGGCCGGTTGGTCTCTCTTCTTTGATGCGTGTAAACAGCAATATTTGTAATGCTGGCTTTAATCCATACGCTGTTATTATAATGCATAGATCCAGTTTCTCATTTCTGATTACCAAGAGGTGATCCGGCAATAAAATTTGCCCTTTTTCGAACTTTACAACTGTTGTCAAGTGTTGGTATTGTTGCATCAACAAGCTGCGGCCACACAAAGGTACACAGTTAACTCGCTCTCTAATATGATACATATATATATTTATATATTAGGGTAGGTTTTACATTTTCTGTCGGAGAACGGCAGAAATCAATCTGTAGGTATGTTTTATATATTCAACCTGTGTTGGTCAAATTAAACAAACTAATTTTTCCTGTCTTTGTTTGCCTTTAGTTGCCTGTGGAATTATCGATAGCAACTTGTATTTTGCCAGTATAATGGTATAACTACCTCTTAGCTTGTTACAATTGCAATAGACGCAGCGACACGTGCGCATGATTTACTAATGTCCAGGTTTTATCTTTGACTGAATAATTATAATCATATATACATATACACGCACGTACGCACGCACGCACGCACGCACTCATGCACACACATATGTTGAGGATAAATGCATATCGCGGGCAATGGTTTAGTCAAGCTCAATTAACTACCGATATATGTGTAACTCGATGTTTCATGTGGATAACTGGTAAATATAAAATAAGAATGGGTAAATTGGAAAAATGACAGTCCTTGCTAAGAGTCTGAATACCAATGTATGCAGAGCAAACTAAGAAGTCATATTCATTTGTGTGGCTGCAGAAACAATGGCAAAAATGTACCACGCACAGTTCCGAGTGCCTGACCTAGATTATATAGACAACTATGGCGTCAACACATCGGATGAGTACGTGAGGTTGGCAAAAGAAGTCAGAACCAAAGTAAGTTGTGCATAATACATCGTGAGTGTACATGCATACACATGTATGTGCATGTTTGTTTAACTCATCACAGGTTTGTGTCACTGGAGCATGCAGACACAAATGCATCAAATAATAATTTACATTTACATATATATATTGTTAGTGTCAATATATATTTCACACAAACACACAAAAAACACACACACAAACACACACACACAAACAAACACAAACAAACACACACACACGCACACACACACACACACATACACACACGCACTACTATACTAATTGTGGTAGCAGTGTGGGAGCAACCCCTCCCAGGTATCGCTGCTGATGGTCATATGTTCCGTCTTGTTGCTGTTTTCAGTTGAGTGAGATCTATGAAGCAGATGAAAATGTCGGCTCAAGACTTGTCAATGTGACAGACATTACATTCACGTTAGTATTATTGTCCCGTTCCTAAGAGGCAACTAATGTCCTTGTGTCAAATAATTCATGATTTAACATTGCTTTATTCCTGTAGACCAAATTATGATAACATTAATATATTATGTTCAGTAAAGATGACAAGGAAGATGGCATCCATGCCCATGATGTAAGTGTATTTAGCGTAATCATCTCGGCATCTATGACCGTGATGTAAATGTATTTAACGGAATCATCTCGGACATACTTTTATAGATATAATAACACGTATAGATGTTTATGCACAAACAATAGCTGTTTAGCTTACATTTGTATTTGAGTATTCAAAATGTACATGAGACAAAACATAGTTTTGTTATTCGTGAACATCCAAACTGTTCCTTTAGTTCCACACAATATATACTCATGGGTGTCGGAAGGTGGTTAAACCTATATTCAGTCCTATTCAATATGACGGGACTCACCCCCACCCCACCCAACGCATATGACACTACGTCGAACACCATCTCTCTTTGGAGAAGCAAATCGGTAGTATGAGAATTTCACAGTTTATTTTATATATGTATTGTAATGATTCAATATAAATTATTTACAGGAAAGGGAGCGTCGTTGTTGACTTCGCCCTGTGGGTGGATTCAACAGTCAGCAGTAAGGATGTTCTACATGACATCCTTGTGAATGTCCCATTCAGTATCGGAGGACACCGTGTTGATCTGGACAGTGTCAGGGTGTCAGGTAAGACCAAGCTTAAATTACGTGAAGTGTAACGCGTGTTTGAGTTGTCCCAAGGACTGGATACCGCGTTATCTAAACATTTATATCAGTATCGTCCTGACATTGATCATACTTCTATCATGCTATTCACTAATTATGTTTTTAAATATCTTTAATTATAGCATTATAATTGATTAATGAATGAGAACATATAGAAGGAATTGTTTGCACTTCACGTATTCATAGTTCAGTAATCATTTCACTCAAACACAATTTGTTTACAATTTGACTGCAGATTATTGTTAGCAGCGTTGAGTATCAAAATATTGCATTAGGATTTCTCATTGGGATTGTTTTGTAAATATAGTGCTTCAATCCAGCCTACTATACGTAGTACAGATTATAACCTACAAAATAATTACACATTCTGAAGACAATCATATTTAAGTGACATTTTATAGACAATATGTACAAAAACGTTTTTATTGATATGTTTGAGGGTGTCAATCACATAAACACAGTATTGAAATTATGTGATGCGATATGATACTTCATATAATAAAATTATTTAATAATGCTCCTCATAATTATTTTATTGACAGTAATTTTTTGTTTCAGATAAAGAGTTAGAAGACCAAGGTAAGAGATTTTACAATCAAATAAAAATACGATACATTTTAACAGTATAACGTTTTTTGGAATTTATAATATTACGGGCATCGCTGGGTACCTCTTTTAGTTAATAACACATGTTTAAACATTTAAATTATTAACTAAGAGAGTCACTCAGCGAAGCCCGTACAGAACAGTAAGGGATACCAAGGTTTTTGGTGTTTCCATTGTTCTTGATGTTGGTAGGTTGTTCAGTCTTGTTCCCTGGTTATGACTGATTATATTATACTAGTGATTCGTTGCAAATAATGTTCGTGAATCACGCACGTTGCAGCGCCTCGGCATAAGCGTACTTTTGTTGTTGTTGTTGTTGTTGTTGAGTTGAGTGGGCAGTCGGGCCGTTGAGCGTTCGGGAGGGCGGGCGAAAGGTTGGACGGACGGACGGACGGGCGGACGGAGGGGCTGATGGGAGGTCGGATAGATGGATGGATGGATGGATGGATGGATGGATGGATGAACTCACCCTGAGATTTATAGATTAGATAACTGATTTAGTATTGCCATTGTACGGTGTTACTTTTTGTTGTAATTACCCAGACTTCCCGTGGCTGCCGGTGATCCTAGGCCTTGTGACTGCTGTCATTGTGCTCATCGTTGTCATCATCTTGGTCGTGCGCAAGTGCAACTTCAACCGTGACTCTGACACTTCCCGTGACATTGACAGTCACGTCTGCAGGTACTATTAAGAACTGTCGAAATAATAAAAGCTACTTTCAGAACTGTAATCGCAAGTTCTAATAGAACTTTTTGATTTTGTACTCATTAATTATTAGCTTCAGTCGTTTCAAATATCCAACATATATGTAAATATATTAGCAAGATTCATAAGTAGGCCTATCATATTTTCTTTTACAATATACAGTAATCATTACGGCAGTAAAACACGTGTATTTACAACCTTAATAACTTTATCTGAATCATGAAATATGATCATGTTACGCTGCAGTCCAACATCCGCAAGGCGAGACAGATTGTGGCGCCAGACACGTCCAATAATTCCAGTCAACCCCAAAATCGAACCACGATACCAGGTTTGTGTTATGCACAGAGTACAGTTTCATATGTTAATGTATTTATGTGTGGTAGGTTAATCACTACACTAAGTACATAAGGTGCATACACAATGTAAAGAACAATTGTGCGTTCTAGTTCAACAACCCCCTAAGTCCATTTTTGGAAAATTATTTTTATTTGATTAACAGGTGCCGCTACTTTCTATCTGCACTGCCATATACACTAATATTAATGATTTCATGCACCAAAGTCCAGATATCCTCGTTTTACTGGGGGCCCTGAATGGTAAAATATACTGGGTAAACAGCCTCTTAAGTCCTTGCGGATATTGCAGGTTTCTAGCCAATGAACAAGCAGGTAAGACCCCACGTGACCTATCTGTCGTTCACAACAACAAGCGCAGTCACAATTTTTCTTGTTATTTTGATCGGTTTTAATAGTATATGAGTGCAATTTTTTAGCAGTTTTATAATGGATACTGATCAAAGTAGAAAGCTTGTTAGAAACCCTGAAACCTGGGCGAAGCAAGTGCATCAATGGCGCAGGAACATATGGAAGGAATTTGATGGGCGAACTGGGAATGAGAAAGCGGGCGCTCGATTCGACTTTGGACGGCTGGAGTCGGGGGGGAAAAAACTGTCTGATGCACAAAAAAGCATTTTTCGCTAATTACCTTATTAATTGTTGAACTAGACAACTCAATTGTGTAAGCTCTTTATTACTCATATTTATACTACTGGTGTTTAATAGCCATTGTGTAATGACATGATAATTAATAGAACTGTTCCTTTCTCCCAAATTCGCCTAAATTACAGTCGAGGTATGTCATGATTGCTCTGTGGCAGCTCCCGGCACATTGGACCCACAACCCGGCCGCAGACTATGACAGAAGTCAGAGAAGAGACAATCAATGGGTGAGCTACTGTTCTCTATAAAAAATATAAAGTAAACACAAAAAACATTTCAAAATTTTACGTTCCAATACTGCTGAAAACGCAATGGCAACGTGTTGCCTTTTATGAAAAACTACCAGAGACATCTCAAGTTTCATTGTACATCTAAGCAATATGCACAATCCTGACGCTAGATGTCATTGACACACGAACGGTGTTGTTCAAGACACAGTGCAATCTTGCTGTCTGAACATTGAAGCTGTTTTACTTATATGTTGCAGTGATTATATTTTGGTACCCGGCTGTTATCTCATTTGTAATACACATAAGTAATATATTAGTGTCGGGTTTTGCAAATTATCTAAGAGTTCAAACGCTTTGTTAACGGAACTGTGGATATGATCATGGATATGTGTCAATAACTTCTCGCATAATGCTTTATGGTGGAATGCCAAACCAGAAATACATATAATTTATGTTTTTGTTACTGCTTGAGACATGTATTTTTGTTGTCCCCCATGGAAGATGTAAACTCGCAGTTAAAATGTTCAAATACGTAACACGTTCTTGATACATCGTCCGTAATATTAGGTTGAATGCTAATAAACAATCATATATATTAGCATGTAGGTTGCTTCCGGGTTCAGTTACGTTCATATTTTGGAAGTCCTTCTGAATCCTTGGCTACTCTCTAATGGAGCTTTCAGCATCTTCACAGTGTACTCGTAAGCATTATATATCCACTCTCGGTCATCGTGTGACGTTGTTGGTTTTTGTCACATGAGAGCAGTTACAGGAAAACGCCCAACCCTCCATCAGTTTGGTACAGATATGTCAAAAACAGGTCCCCCCAGATACATGAATACCACATGGAAGGTTTCACTTCAAATCTCAACAGCGTGGACCCCGACAGCAAATTCACCATGGAACTGCAACGAGAAGGTCAACTGCTATTACTGGACACATGTGTACATATGAGTGACGACGGCATCACACGGCTCATGGTCTACAGACAACCAACACACACATACCAGTACTTGATCATCAGCTCGATCCACCACCACTAACACAAGCGACCAGTGGTCAGTACCCTGATAAACAAAGCAAACCTACTTATAACCACCGATGACGGCAAAGCCACAAAAATTGCACATGTCGGAACAGCACTCAAAGCCAGCAGAGCAGAGAGTGAATGTTCAACATCACCAAGACAAAGAGAAAGACCTCAAGTTCAGAAAAACAGACCAGCCACACACCGAAAGTCCCACTATCATCTTTATACTGTGAGACATACCTCAAATCCTATAGCACCAAAGACAAACCCCCAAGAACAATATGTGTGGGGTAATAAATAAAAAACAGCATGTCAGGATTGTAATCAGACATATGTAGGCGAAACGAGCAGATCGCTTCAGGCCAGACTCAAAGAAAATACGAACGCCAAGACCCCAATCACAACTGTAGGGAATACCAAATGAACGAGGGCCACAACATCACGGCCAAAAACGCTGCAGTGCTCGCCAGAGAGAAGAACTTCTGGCGAAGAAAGATTGGTGAAGCCACCGAGATCCTAGAGAGCAGACACGTAATCAACAGAGACAACGACTACAATCTCCCCGCGATATTCCTATAAATGATGTCGGACGACGAACATCAACAATGTCACATAATGACCGAGAGTGGCACTGTATAATACTGACGAGAGTATCATGAAAATGCTGAAAGTTCCGATAGAGTAGCCAAGGTTTCAGAATGGTAACTTACCACACCTCACCATAGGCGTGTCCGGGGGTGGCTTGGTAGCACGTGCCCCCAGACATTTAGAATTTGGCGTGCCCGCAGACCTTTTTGTATGGGCCCTCGTGACTGAACATATGGCGGCGCAGCGACGGAAACTTGTCAACAGCACCTCCCCCTTCCCCCGTCTTCCTATGTCACAGCCGAGTCAGCAGAAGGTGAAGAAGAGGTGAAGCTATGGTGGCGAGAATTGTTCAACTTTCAACGGCATCCCTCCATACCCACCCCCTCCACCCCCACACACCCCCCCCCCTCTACCTCTACCCCCGTCTCGCGGCAAGGAAAATTTAGTTCGGCCACCAGTTGAGGTTTTTGAACCCCACATACTACCATCCCTGGACGCCCCTGTTACCAACCTCCTCGATATCATTTGTTTGTTGCCATTGTTCACTGTTACCAAGCATAACGTGTGTTTGCAGTCGTGGTCGACAACTCGATAAAAGATAGCAGCGAACGTGGATGGACAAACGGCAAATAACAAAAGCAAAGAATCACATTGATCTCATTTGAGATTATGTATCAAATGGTTTTGATTACTTGAATCTATTAATTAATGTTTCTTTCTACGTAACTGCATCGTGGAAAGCGACTGCAACGCACGTGGCGTTTTAAATTAGCACACATAACATTATTAAAAATACTAATTGGTATGTATACTTTGATTTACCTGAACATGTTTGTCAAATTCCATATATTAATTGTTCACTGACAACAATTACCTCAATTCATGGTTCCTCACTTGGACACGCTGATCAGTGGACTCATATTGTCAAATTCAAATTTCCTCTGATGGCGGTACACCCTCGTGTAATGACACGATTTGTTGGGTGGATGTTGAGTCACTTGAAACAGCCGAATACATAGAAATAGAGAACAGCCAGTACAGGATTGGTTATATGTGTAGCACCTAAATACATCTAACAAGTTATTCGTTTATTCCAGGAGATGTAACTGCTAATATACACCTTTAGATAAAATTAATGAAATGTATATCATGAATATCATTGGGTTATGGTTTGGCTAAATGTAAACAAATACGTAGCAATAACATGACTGGGTGAAAGTGTGATTACATATATAACATATATGCGTGCACAGGTTTCTATGCGTGCACAGGTTAACTATATATATATATATATATATATATATATTCATTTTCTATATCACGTTAGTAATTCTAGTTTTACTCTCTACTGATATCACACTTATAATATTATATTAGGTCAGCGTATGTAAACTGATTATATACAAACACCTTTTTGAACCTAAGCACCTTCTCATGCAATGCACCGTGAACAACCAAGTGCACAAGTAAGGCGTTACTCTTGTTGTAGATGTTATGAAGCTACTGTTTTAATAAGTCCAGTCGGGCATCTACCTACACTAGACTAATCTGTAGGGCACACATTGGATATGAAACGCTCTCTCATAAATGAACGGTGTAATATTTAGCTACCCTCATAATTAAGTCATAGATCGCACAGATTACATGTGTGTGGTAAGGACACATTAAATTGCACTTTAATATGTACGTTTAAATATAAATTTATATATTGTGTTATTAATACTATCATATATGTATATATATATATATATGTATATATACATATATATATATATATATATTTAAAGATATTGAGACGTACAGACATGTGTTTGTGAAGGGTGTTATGGTATAATAACTTGTAGCCATATGCATGTAGCAACGTATATATTTAAGCACGTGTTTGAGTGTACAATTATAAGCACTGCAATTAATCACATGACGAGGCGTGACATTGGCATAACCTGTAAAATATATTGGCTATCATGTATGGAATCAGTGAACTGCTATGCTAAAAATGTACATAATGCATAGTAATTGGTTGAAAATGGGTCTCAAAATGACGCCAACTGGTTATGCAGTGTCGCTTTCGTTATTATATATAAGTAAATTACTTCCATCATTGTTTACGGTGGATTAAAAAATTGCTTAAAAGTATGAAACTTAAATACATTTTCTTTATATGATCTATGCAAGATTGTTGTAACTGAAGAAAGTTGCTACAAGAATGTACCAAAATTGGTTATTGTCAATTTATCCCAGAGTAAACGGGAGATAGACTAACACATATATTTTAGTGTGTAAAACGAAAAAAAATAAAAAAAATTGTGATGGGACGGTCGTGTTATTCATTTATTGGCATTATGTTATGGGTTGATGCAGGGACGGACGGACGGATGGATGGATGAATTGGATGGATGGATGGTGGGTGGGTGGGTTTTGTGGTTGGGTGGGTGGGTGTATGGACGGACGGACGGACGAACGGAAGGATGGAACGAGTGGGAAATGAAGAAGGTGGGAGGAACAAAACATGGTCTTCCAATTTTTTTTTCTTCATAAAACAGAAGAACTATTTTAGGTTACGTTTTTACTCAAATCAGTTGTTGAGTAAACAAACTAGTTTTTAAATTCCACCTACCACCCGCGTTGAGGCTAACACCCAAATCCGGGTACAGATCAATTAGCTCTCAGGCCAAATGTGATATAAAAAAATCACTGAGAATAAACATTTATCAGGTAATACTATGCTTTCGAAATTATTCAACAATTAACTTATATTGAAACAAATCACAGAATTTTGACCAATATTAAAATTGTGCATTGTTAATTTGTCTACAATATCACCCGCCTAGTCATGTCTCGCACAGTGGAAATGTGTTCATGTTCTCTTATTTTAAGGTATTTTTTATTTAGTGCAGTGCGATTTTGTAGCAAATTTTTGTATCCAAAACATACATAATAACAATTCTCTCTCTCTCTCTCTCTCTCTCTCTCTCTCTCTCTCTCTCTCTCTCTCTCTCTCTCTCTCTCTCTTCGTTTTGGTGACTGTTCAACTGGAACGAACATCGCGCGTGAAACACTTCTGCCAGAGTGTTACAAGTACGTGCGACCACGTTGGCTGTGTTTGTATTAGTTGCATGGCTAACCCTGTTTTGTAAACATTATGACATTAACCGGCTCTCACCTGCTGGTCATTGTGCGCCAGTGGTGAGGAGAAAGATTGTATAAACTCTCAGGTCACCACATGTCCGTGCTGCAGCAACTCACATATAGGAACCAGAGCAGGAAAGTCACGTTATTCCAGTCTGAAGACGTACCATTATGTAATTGTATGTGAACATTTGTACTGTGACACCGATTCGCATCACACACACGCATGCACGCACGCACACACGCACGCACGCACACCACACACACACACACACACACACACATAGATAATTGCGATAGCAATGCCACATTACGAGCGTGCAATTGATGTCGTCGTCTTTTAGCAACAGAAGGGCTTTGGAGCATGCTTTGCGAACACACACTTAGTCGGGAGTAAACCATTGCCACTCTCGAATATAGTTTACTGTCTGGCACTGATTAGCATCCGATCAGCTTGCAACAAAGTTGAAATAAAAATGTGGTTCTTGGAAAGTTAATACAGTTGTGTGTGGGCCGCGGTTACAAATACGTGCGACCACGTTGGCCGTGTTTCTATATTAGCTGCGTGGCTATAACTCTGTTTTGTAAACATGTAGACATTAACCGGCTTTCACCTGCAGGTCATTGCGGGCCAGTGGTGAGGTGCAAAATTGTATAAACTCTCGGGTCACCACATGTCCGTGCTGCAGCTACTCACATATAGGAACCACAGGAAAGTTATTTTATTCTAGTCTGAAAATGTACCATTATATAATTTTATGCAGGACAACATTACCAAATAAAGTTGTGACTCGGTGATTCGGAAGCGTGGCTTGTTTGCTGATAACACAAGTCAGATGTATGTTTGTATAAGAGCTTAATAGTAAGCCAACCCTTTATGTATAACTGGATTACATAACTACAATAATATACAATGTCGATACCTAGTTATACATGTCATAACAAATACACAAAACTGACAGCAAAGGTGGGGGAACCGGCCACACCAGGCCAATTCTGTAATGACTAATTTTCAGAATGGCTCCTCCCACCCCACAGCATTCCGTGTCACTAAGCAAAATTACAGCAATTACACTCGGGATGTAACAACTATTCGACAAAAAGTACCTATCATGCCCCACCTCAGTAGAATGCATGGATGTTACCTACTAATACTATGAGCTTTCGTGTAAAAACATTTGTATCCAATGTAACAACACATTAGTCCACATGTGTTTCCAATGGCAATTAGCGCGAACTCAGATAACCTGTGTTAATGCGAACACTGTTACTTCTACTTAGAATGCCTCACCTAAGCAGAAAGCATTCATGCTATACATGAAAACCACACGAAAGTATATACCGGCATCTTAAGTGCTAAACATTATTGCTATATAATATCCATCATGTGTGTAAACAAAAATGTTATGCTACATGGAATGCCCCACCTCAGCAGAAAGCACACGGCACAACATATTAATCCTACAATGATTTTGTACCTGAAGCGTTACGCATTATGCGTATAATTAACATAACCATCGGTTTGTAAACAAAAATTGTGAAGGCTAAATGTAATGCCCCGCCTAACACATTAGGAATCCACACATTTCGGTAACTGAAGTGCTACACGGTATTGGTCTATAGTGTATGCAAAACATTTCTATTTCCCGTGCAACATAGCCAAAACAAGGAGTATTTCTCTACCAGGAGTGTAACACAACACTGATATTTATCGGTTTAAGTTGACATATTAACTGTGTGGCCAAAATATTTTGCTTACATTACATGGAATGCCCCACCTCAGTAGAAAACATTCATGCAACATTTTGCCGTTTTTTGTCCGAAATGAATGAATACAAGCATTGCTGCCTCATATGCACCACCTAAGTAGAAAGCATATTTTGTGCACCTGCCACCTTATGTGAGCATAACCACTGCAAAACAAAAATAGGTCACTGCAATTGCAACATTGGAATTCGAATATATTTTTGAAAAGCTTGGGATTTCCACCGTCCCATGCACTGGATTTCGTCGTCCGAGATCCCCTGCATTGCAGTTGCTGTTGCAGCGCCTATCCGAAAACTATTACCTTTATAGCATAAAGTTGAGAGACCTGCCCATGTAAGATACTTTTTAGCTGAGTAGCAAAGAACGATTTTGTAACTGGAGCCCCTCCTGGAAAAATAAAGAGCGGACCTGGAGAGTTGCCTCGTAATGTAAAATATGATCGCATAGCTTTAACTGAACAACATGGTGACTTTGTATGTGCTGGAATAGCTAAAGTCACAGACGGGCCTTGATAATGCTTAAATGTATGCATAAAACACCACTGTACAACCATTCGTCGTCACTGCCAGCTGGTTCACCTGCAAGACTTGACCGATTTTTGCAGTAGAAGTCACTGCAATTTCCCCAATTCGTACAGAGGAGAACGACTAAAAGGATACCAAAACTGAGGGATCTTAGTTATGAAATACGCCTAAAAGAATGTGGTTTAACAACACCAGAGATCAGGGGATTGAGAGGAGATCAGTTAAAAGTGTTTAAAATATTGAATGGTTATGACAATATTGATAGAAATAGTTTTGTGTGTTTCTCAGTTAAGAAAGATAGAAAGACTAGAGGATATGAAGTTACATTAGCAAAGGAGCAGTGTAGATTATATATAAGAAAGTTCTCATTTTCACAAAGGACTGTAAATGAATGGAACAGATTATCTGCTGATTGTGTGGGTGCTAGTAGCGTGAATATGTTTAAAAATAAAATCGACATATACCTCAGAAGGGGATACACATAAATAAAAGTGTTGGACTCTCGATAAGCCAAAAGGTTTCCTTGTCCAACTGCCATCTAGAGTTAATTCTCTGAGTGGCAATCTTGTTAATTCTAGTCGGGAGTAAACCACTGCCCCTGTCGAATATAGTTTACTGTCTGGCACTGATTAGCATCCGATCAGTTTTCAGATGAAATAATATTCGTGATTACATCGACGAATGCGACACAAAAATGTGGTTCTTGGAAAGTGATTGTGCTTCTGAAGTTGCCCTTAGTGCTGACGGATAAAATGGTCTCACCTCCCGCGAAACGATGAAAGAGGTAAGAGTTGATGTGGTGTTTAACTTAACAAGACTTAACGAGAGTTAAGACTGCCATCCAAAACAGGTACCACAGATGGCAAGTCAACAAAGAAACCTCTTTCGCATCGAGAGTCCACCATTTCCTATCTGCAAAATACGCCCATCTGAGGTATTTGTCAATTTGTTTTATAAAAATATTTACGCAGTCAATATT
>CM034538.1:46285778-46545778 GCA_020002185.1 Paraescarpia echinospica | reverse complement strand
ACCATTTCGACTTCTCTGGGAAGCATTCATCCAATTCAATTAATGCGCGACGATATTCTTACGCAAATATTAACCACAGCCTATAGCCAGGTACTCACTTATACAGCTAATTGAACTGGAGTAACATAAAATAAAGGAACTTGCCCAAGATTCGATGCGGCAATATAGGATTCGAACCCGGGTTCTCTCGATTGAGAGTCCGATGATCTAGCCACTGCGCCATTGCGCTCCACAAATATAAATTAGTTTTCATAGTCAGTTCGGGTGACGGACCCGGGTGGGCATACGCGATGTCCTTTTCTAAGGTGCCTGCATTAAAAGAGGTAATAAATCAAACTGCATTTGCACAGTAGGCTGCTATTGACGCAACATTTATCAATATTATCATCATCCTCCTTTTCGGTGGTTGCCCAATTTCTCTCTATCATTACAACAATTCGTTCCCGGTTTGGCCAACTGCACGATGAAGCTGCCTCTTAGTTAACAGAATTTCATTTCACACTCATATGCCTGTTTTATTTGTGATACAATTTCAACTGAATGCCTAATTGCATAGCGCAAATGTCACACAGTAGGTTGACCTGATATGTTAAGACCACTCCCCGGAAACTCTGATGCCCTTTAGCTAGAATCTAGTTCTTGACCCACGATTCAATGATGAAATCATGAACCAAGACGCCCACCCTTGATCATATCGATGGCTATGCCAGGTCGGCATGACTACGGCTGAAACGCACCCTGACCACCCGCATGACTGCACTACTGAACCTCTGCATGCGTGGGTTTATTCATTGTTAACTTTGGGAATGTTGCTTTGTTGTAAACAGGTATGTTTGTGACAGAATAACTGGTAATACGTCACATTGGGATTGTATATAGCATATGATGACAATATATTGCGATCAAATATAGTAATCAGTTGTTTGCTTGCATGTATACAAGGTCAAGGACATAATATAATGCATTCATGACTTGTCAGTGAAATTAACTGAGATTGTCCATCATGTGTCCAATTTGGTGTCCGTATTTTGCTACATTTTCATATTATAATGATATCAACGGTTCCATGTCAGCGAATGCAAGTCATCTTACTATAATCGAGATTGCTTGCAAGATCTCTTAGACGGCTTACATTTCGGGCGCCAAACTTTCAAATATTAATCTATGATCCACGAGTGTAACGCCAGACCTATATTTTACGGCATGCCAGAGAAGATTGTGAGTGCTATTGAAGTCCTATACAAAGACACGACAGCATCCGTTATTTCGGAGAAACCGAGTTCTTTGACATTAAGGCCGGTGTTTTACATGGTGGTACATTAGCTCCATACATATTTACTATAATATTGGACTCTAAATAAATGATAACATCAAGTCTGCACACAGAGGTTACTGCAAATATGGACGCAGGAACTGTTGGACTGACTATAGAATTGTGAATAAAACCAAGATAATCATCATCAACATAGAAGATGAATGTAAGGAAATAAAGACGGCTAATGGTGAAGTATTTGAGGAAGTAGACGTCTTTCGGTATCTAGGTTCCTGGATACGCACTACATGCAAAGAAGTTCACTGACCCATGACTACCCTAGCCTAGCAAGCATGTAACACATTAGATCATCTATGGAAGAACCTTAAACTGTCAATCCTCAGTGCCACTGTTGAAAGTATATTGTTGTACGGAGCAGATACCTGGATCCTCACAAAAGAACTGGAAAGAAAACTAGACGGGAGTTACACCAGAATGTTAAGAAAGTGCCTAAATGTCCACTGGAGCAATATGCTTACAAATGAAGAACTCTAATTATGGACATGTAAACAAACTCACAAACAACATTCCTAGGAGGCGCTTACAACTAGCTGGCCATTGCTACCGTAACGCCGAAGAACCAGTATCAGTATTCATCCTGTGGACACCCATACATGGGAAAAAAAAAGAGGAAAACAGAAGAAAGCATACACCAAGCTGATCTGCGAAAACTTTGTTATTGAAGAGACAGACCTTCCACCCTTGATGAATTATTGACCTATATGGAAATGTCTCATCTGTTCTCCGGCCCCGGCCGACCGATGACGATGTTGAAATCTCTACAATTAATTTAATCAAATCGTGCAAGCAATGTGTTTGAATAGTTGCTTTATGTGAAGTACTTACAATTTTAAGACGGCGGAATTGGGTTGCCGCAAAAAATACGCTAGCGCAATTGTTTGCACTGTGTACATCAAAACTCTGACAATAATATCCAATAAGTAAGAAACGTTGGTTTATATTTGTGTATCTTAATGTTCATTTCACACGTGTATTTTACTGACCTAACTTTTGAGATTATTTCAATAAAACGCATTCTTTTTGTTGCTTGTATTAACTGATATAAACACAGAGAAGTGCCACCTTTAGCGCGTGATCACAACGTTTTCAAGCGATACGGTAATGCTGTAGCGACATCCAAAGGTACTCAAAGGAGACACTGGGGCACTGGTGGATGCCTTTTGAAGGCTGGCCGATTTGTCCATTGTTCAGTCCACCATGTAACAAGCGTGAGTAATCCAGGCGCGGCTCAGAATAAAAGAGGGCGCCAGAGCGTGACTGGTATCGCTCATTAAGCGGGTGAAGAAATGTGTCGGTCTGACTCAGTGGTAGTAGGCATCTCCATTTACTTTACAGTAAATGGAGATGACGCCGCCTGATTGTAACGTAAATCCAGGTAGTTCGACATTCGGGCTGGTTATGTGGTGATTTATTCGGGGCGTTGTGGTGAGGTGCTTAGAACAGTCGCAGTCGAGAGTATCCGGGTTGGAATCCTCTTGTTGCCTCCTCGAACTTTGGACAAATTTGTTCACTCTACGTTGCTCCAGTTCACTCAGTTGTATGAACGAGTTTCTGGCTATCGACAGTGGTCGATATTTGTGTAAGAATAGTATTCGCACATTAATTGCAACGTCGCTGCAAGTCTCCCAGAGAAGTCGAAACGGTCTGCCAGGGAATAAAGCGTAAGTCGCTTTGAACTGGCCAAAGGACTGGACATTGCGCTATATAAGAACTTACTTGTTTTTGATGGTATCAGTTGGAACCCATGCAGAAGGATGGATGTTTTCTATTGTGTCTATTGGTTGTCCCACTCAACTCTATCTTTCGCTCTTGTTCCCCACTCCTTTCCCAAACCATGCAGATCACTCGTTACACAATCTTCCCATCGTAGTCTAGGTCGTCATCGCCTCCCTTTTCCCTTCCACTCTCCGATCATCTGCTTTCTTTGCCAACCGTTCTACTCCTATTTGCTTTATATGTCCAGTCCACTTTAGTCGATTCATCACCAGTTTCTTAAAACTTTCTTTAACATCAACCACCTCTCTCAGCTCCTCCATTCTTCACTTGTCGATTCTCCCCACTTGTTGATTATACGTTGCTCCAGTTCACTCAGTTTTATGAATGAGTACCTGGCTATAGACAGTGGTGGATATATGTGTCCGAATAGTCGTCGCGCATTAATTGTAGCGTGGCTGGATGTTCCAAGAGAAGTCGAGATGGCGTTTGATTGAACAGGTCTGCTAGGGAATAAAGTGTAAAGCGCATTGAGCAGTCATGAGGACTGGATACTGCGCTATATAAGAACGTACCTTTACTTTACTTTACTTAACTTACTTTTCCCACAATTCTTCTGATCTAGTTGTAAGCGCAAACCTATGCCCTACCATCTCTTGTTGTTTTTCGGTCTTTGTCAGAGTCTCTGGGGCCTAAGCCACACAGGTATGCTGGTGTCGCGCATGAGCATAGCACCTTTCCATTGAGCTTACGCGATATGCGTCTGTCTCCCATCACACCTTCAACTTTCCACCACCCCGGTATACAAAGCTGCCCCTTGTTTTAGTTTCTTCCCCTCCATATATATTTCCAGCTCTTTGTTTTGTTGCCCAGTCCATAGCACACCCGTCTTCTCCAAACTTACTTTCAGTCCATACCTGCTTAACCTTGCCCTCTGTCAGTTGTTCTTGGGGGTCCGCTTCCCCCCCCCCCCCGATAACACTGTCCCAGCGTCAAGGCCGCTCTCCAAGCCAACACCCCTCACCCCTTGTAAAATTATCGTCGGCGAAAAGACCTAAATTTGGAAAAATATGCATTTGCAAAGTGTTCTAGACTCAATTGTAACACATTGCACATCAATTGATCAAGAGTGATATCAGAGCAATGACAGAAACAACAACTAGGGACCTAATATGTTGTACTTACGAACTATAGACCCATTGCGCCAATAACTTACTTTGATTTGAGGGTTCTTTTTAGTGCCTCGTACAATTTTCTTTTTTTAGTGCCTCGTACAACCAAGGATGCAAATAATTAGAGAAGCAACATGGCTTCTGTTGCTTCTTGTGGGAATCATCAACGTGGAAGCAGGTGTATACGGTAAGTGTAGTACTCTTTTATAAATATGTTTCTTTCCTTCACCTCAAACTCTCCATGTTTCACAGTCTACTAGTTTATTTTTCTTCGTCTTCTTTCCAGAACAACCAGCAATCGCATGTTTCATTTGTTCATTAAACAAATGACACATTAAACTGATCATTATTTATTAATACGGACATGCGCTTAGCAGAAAAGCTGCATGACTACCACATTGAAACATCCATAGAAACAATGATTGTTTATGATTACGGAAATATTGATGGAATTCACAAATTCGATGGTTTGATACGGAATTTAACAATTCAAATAGAAATTCAATTTATGGGCAACATCAAACAAAGTAGAGGATGAAGTATGACACACAAACATCTAAGCTGCGGTTTGTTCAGGTGTGATGTTTAAAATCACAACATCACTTATTTAAAGCCCTTTGTAATTTAATGATGATATTTAATACATTTAATACATTTGCCGGATGGTTTACAAAACGCATTTAGTCAAAATCATCAGACGATTGCACAAAGCAAAATAATTACCGTTTTTCTGCTGCCAAGAACACCCAGTGGATTATCATTACATATTTTTGTCATTATGCTATATGATATTTAAATTGTACTTAGAAGCCTGGAAAGTATATTGTGTGTGTTTATAAAATATCATTCAGAAGTGTGATCAATGCCACAAAAATAGAGTATATAGAGTTACTGAAATGAAAGTGGACGGAATGCATACCTAAATACTGTTTCTCTCATGGTCAGTTCCATGTCGAACTGACAAGAACCTCTTCATCCTTACACCAAATGGAAAGACTAAACGAACATTAATTACCCCAAGCCATCGCAGATCGACACACCTGGACATCGCTGATAGTGACTTGTATGTTTGCTAAGTACATCAACACTGAAATCAAAACAGGTGAGTAAAAATAGCCTATAATTTTAATCATATTTGGAATGTGTTTTGTGCTGCTTTCTACAGGTGGTCTGACAGAAGACAACTTTCTGCTTCTTTGGGACCGGTCGTCTAGGACATTGCGGCAACTGAATTTGGAAGACAACTCCGCCACAAGAATCACTATAAGTCACCAAGACACCAAGTCGCCAGCGTATGACCCAGTACAAAGACGAGTGTATTGGATTCGTTACAATTATATCAAAAGAGGATACTTAAATGAAACACACGATGAAGAGACCATTCTGAATGACTACGGTTAGTGTTACAGTAATTTTATGAATGTTATTTTACATAATAAAACAATACGCATATCGGTATGTACGTACGGTTGTCTGTATGTCTGCCTCTCTGTCTGTCTGTCTGTCTGTCTGTCTGTATGTCTGTCTGTCTGTCTGTCTGTCTGTCTGTCTGTCTGTCTGTATGTCTGTCTGTCTGTCTGTCTGTCTGTCTGTCTGTCTGTCTGTCTGTCTGTCTCTGTTAGTTTTGCATGAATGAGGTTGACATTTTGCTTTGGCCCATTCATCCCAGCCATGCTCCTTTACCATCCCTCCCTTCCCCAACCCTTCATCCCACCCATGTTCCACAACCATCCCTCACTTCCCCAACCCTTCATTCCACCCATGCTCTATTACCACCCTCCCTTCCCCAACCCTCCATCCCATCCATGCTCTATTACCACCCTCCCTTTCCCAGCCCTTCATCCCACCCATGTTCTATTACCACCCTCCCTTCCCCAACCCTTCATTCCACCCATGCTCTATTACCACCCTCCCTTCCCCAACCCTTCGTCCCACCTATGCTCCATTAGGTTACCAGCCATCGCCGTCTCAACCTTTCAGTAACTGTTCTCGTATTGTTTATGACAATACCAAACTTGCTGATGACGATCCACCTATTTCCATCCGTAACAACTTGTTTGACTGTTGATCCTTGTCTCTTGTTGTAGGCACATATCCTTATGGTCGCAACACTTACGCACTTGCGATAGATCACATATCTCGACTCGTGTATTACACTGGAGGAATGTACTACTCACAAATAAATGATAAATTCATTGCCGCAATGACACTTGATGGTCTTCACAAATTCCTTCTAATCACAACAACAACAGGGAGTTCAATACAACACATTGCATTGGACCCAGTTGCAGGGTAAGTTGACTAATTTAGATGAACTGTATGTTGTCTTCAGTTATAATAATAATACTTTTTACTGCATTTCTCTGCGCCATACATCTGGCAATTATTAACATTCAGAGGCGCATTACAACCCTTAAACAGGGCATGTAGCTGTTAAGATTATTAAATAAAACCATTAAAATATATATCAATAATGAATAGATAATGATAACAATATTATAAACAATTAGCACTAATTTAAACAAGTTAAGAAAGAATAACAATAAATAATAAAAGTTAAAGGTAGATACTAAAATGCTCAAAGTTCGTCATTGCGCACACATTTCATTTCAGCAGAAAAAGCACGTTTAAAAAGAAGTGTCTTTGATTGCTTTTTGAACATGTTGAGGCCTGTCTGTAGCACGCACGGCATTTGATCAAGGCTTATGTTTTTATTAATGCCTTTGGTGTGTCGTGACAGTAGCAAATGTAAATGGCATCATGGAGTGTTATATGTGTTCATATCACTTATGTCAATGGAACCGTTATTTGAAAATTCAAAATAGATGTGATAACATTTGAGAAAAAAAACATCATTAAACATATGGTAAATAATTGTTGTCGAGAAATCGTCGTATGTCTAGTAAATATTGTAAAACAAGGCAAGCACTTATATTTAATTTCAAAAGCACTATTACATTACTACAATGGTGTGTACTCGCGACGGTGCGTTATCTCGATTCAGGAGGATGTACTGGAGTGATGGGAATGGTATCGAGGTGGCGGCCATGGATGGAAGCCAACATCACAACCTGGTTAATAGGCAAATAAGACTTCGTGGTATAACCGTAGACTCCGCAGGTATGAACTATTCTTTCATTATTGCGCCAGGTAGATGTCGCCAAACTATCGTACAATGCCTTAAACTCCATAGATGCATTCAACAAGTAAATGCTATCACTCTTTCATCGTGGTCGTCCACATTTGTCGACATACACTATCCGTGCAAAGCGTATACAAACAGGAGCGAACCAAAGGACGCGTACTAATATAATAATGTTGGTTGTATGTGAATTTTATAAACATTATAATGGTTGTTATTATATGTCCTTTGTAAATACCGTGTTGTAGCACTGTTACACACATACATGTTTTTTTTCAATCTGAAAGCACGATAAGAATAGGTAAATGTCTACATTTGTGAACAAGCCCTTAGTACATAGTTAAATTGCATAAACTTTATTTTAACTTTTTGTAATTATTCTTTAGTTTATATTTTCTAATCTATTTATTTAATGATTTATTTATTTGTGCATTTGTTTTTAATATACATGTACCTTATTGCACAGTGCGTCGATCCGCTAAGCGTGATTTAGCATTTAATAAATACAGTATTACTAGTATTATTATTATTATTATACTGTCGACCACGACGTTTTATGTGATTTTCCTCTTCCATCCGTTGTCTCAACTTTGTGTGTTGCCTTTGTTATGAAATTTCACACCAAATCAACCAGAAATTGTTTTCATCCAGGCCTATTTTGATGGAATTTAGCAAAAGCATTACGTCTGGTGTGACCTCAGCTATACTTCAGTTATGAGTTATGGTGTTTTAGAGTAATTGTTTAAGTAAATTACAAAAAGTCGCGTTACCCCAAACTGGGGACACAGCAAGTGGATGTTATCGAAGCCGCGTTAGTGTAATTCTTTCAGGTCAACATGTTCAGTTGGCCGCAATAATTAAAACATACCGACTATTGTTTCATCAGATCCCTGTTTCCATGGTACAAACACAATGGCTGCCTATAGTTCTAAAACTGGCAACACATAAAAGTTAATGGGTATTATATCATAATACTTTCCCAATCATCATTGGTTTATTTAACTCTACAACTTCGCCAGACGTTTTAGTATATTTTGAACATTTATATTTTTCTTCAAAATCATTGTAAACGCATCATTTGTCGACACATTTTGTATACTTTATTCCCTAGATATTGCCCCGAAAGGTCACGTTGTGGAGAATAATCAGTTTTAGTTGGTCTAAATACCACCTAGCCTATTCTGATATGTACATAGCAAGCCCGAGTGAAGGTGTTTGAGACTTGTAGAATCTATGCTCACCCGTGTGATGTCACGTAGGCAAGAGAGTGTACTGGAGCGACAGTTACAACATTGAATCCGTGGCCTACGACGGCAGCAACAGGACACTGCTCATACACTCTCAACGGAGGTACCATTTCGAAAAGATAACGTTCCTTGGAGGATATGTGTACTACACCGTTGACAAGTAAGGCAAACTTGATTTATGACATGCTAGCCGGGTAACCCGTTATGTCCAGCGATATAATTGTAGGTGGCATTATAACCTTTACTAATAACACAGATAAAAATATAATTCGGTGGCAGCCGCCTGCGCTAAGACTGTTTTGAAATTGTGACCCCCGAGATTCCCACCGCCCAGGACAAATTTCGAAAAAAATCGAAATCTAGGAACCACTCCAATGGGCCCGCTAGATCGAAAGGAAAACAATTCAGCCCCGTACACACAAAACTAACAGATATATGGATCCATAGAAAAATAAACAGACAGAGAACCGTATTGTTTTATAATATAGATGACTGGTAGTGCTTTGACGGTATTGGTGAAGTGAGTGGGTGGGTGGGCACGTGAGCGACCGAGCGAGCAGGCGGGCGGGTGGGTGAGCGATAGGGTGGTTGGGTGAGTGAGTGAGTGAGTGAGTGAGTGAGTGAGTGAGTGAGTGAGTGAGTGAGGGAGTGAGGGAGTGAGTGAGTGAGTGAGTGAGGGAGTGAGTGAGTGAGTGAGTGAGTGAGTGAGTGAGTGAGTGAGTGAGTGAGTGAGTGAGTGAGTGAGTGAGTGCGTTAATAGGGCTGCTGATCGGGTACTGTCGTGTACCGTGTTAGTTGACATCTGGCTAGATCTCGTTGCTAGTTATGTGAAGCAATGTCAATGAGACGCGAGAGTGGGCGTGATAGCTAGGTGACGTCACCAAGTTAATAACTGTCGTTCATTGGCTAATAACCGCGAGCACGTTGGTGGTGTTTTCGCGAAGCGCGTCTACATTGTTGATAGTTGTAAGATTTTCACTAAAATCAGCTATTTTAAACGGAAATAAAAGGCAACGTTTTTATGTCAATATCTAAAAACAGTTAACACAAACTAACCATTTGTAACTACAATCGATATTTTTACATCAGTCGTTTACTCAGAATGTGGTCTCAAAGTGCAAGATTCTAATGAAAAGTTCGATATCCTGAAGACTAACATATTGCTCATGACACGGAAGTTTGATTAATAAACGACCAATAAACGAGCAGCATATTTTTACCGCGAAGCGTGACGCTGCGTGTTCTTTCAAAGACTTGGTTAGAAGTTCACAGACGTCATGACATCCGTTTCGGTGATTTTTTACAAGATCGGTTTACAAATTAAGGAAGCTAGCTATTTTGCAAAATGCAGGGCTGCCTACCATTACGGAAATTGACTGCAGATTACGGAAACTGTCGTCTTATTAGGGGAATACAACTACCAAACACTTTACATGTTACAGAATATAGGTATATCTATAAAGTATGCCAGTCCAGATGCCCCGACGAAGTCAGACCTCCCTTTGTTTGCACAACGTTAAATTAAATAACTGTTAGAGAATATGGATCTCTATGGTAAACATTTACTTAGTCTTAGGTATTTGTGAAAACGGCATGTATATATATATATATATTTATATATATATTTATATATATATATATATATAAATATATATATATATATTGCTTTTAAATGCAAGACACTCTTTAAAACGTTGGCTAGGTTATATGCAAGAAGTTGCATGACAATGTTGATTATATGAAAATCTTTGTATATTCTATCAAATAATATATCAAGTTATCCAATGAAACAGTTTGGCTGAATAAAAAGAAACTTATTTTAGCATAATTTAAAAACTAAATTGTAAACTGATTTGGGAGGTTTTACTTATCCACAAAGTTGGGGCACGGGATATAAATATAAATGTTGCCGTTTTGGGGTCAGTTTTGAACTGCCAATACTAAGTTTTTTGTCTTTGTTATTGTTACTTGTTTGTCTGTACTATTTGTTGCTATGAATGGCAATAATAGGAATGTTAACGTTCTACTTCCTACTTGCAGATACGTTTGGCGACTAAATGTTTCTGAATCAACACCTACAGCACAACGAATCGGCCCGCAATTTATCAATCTGGATAGAAAATTGGGAGGATACAGTAGCCAAGATTACAACCATGGTAAGAATGACGTAACATTAGCAGGGTAACAATGTCAGTATCAAGATTACAACCATGGTAAGAATGACATAACATTAGCAGGGTAACAATGTCAGTGTCAAGATTACAACCATGGTAAGAATGACGTAACATTAGCAGGGTAACACTGTCAGTGTATCGAAATACATATTCAGGGATATACAATTAATAAAATTGTTCATTCACAGTCTTACTCGTACTGTATTTGTTAATAACGGCAAGTTTGCATGAATAGCAGTTATATTCCTGTAATAGTAGTTTTAGTTGTCAAAATGTTTGTGAAACATCTTTTTGAGGTTTTTATGTATTATCTACCACTATTTTAATGTAGTGCTTTATAATGTGGGCCTTTATTAGAATGTATAGGCTAAGTAAACGGGGCAATGTTTAAGACCTCAAATGGCCCACATTTGTTTGTAAATATTTGCATGTTATAACTCATCCAATAATCTGGTGAGTAATAAATGTCAGAAGGTTATTCTGGCCATATTCTACCATATCTGTTGTTGACTTGTTGCATTGCGTAAATGGGGTTATGCAAATACATTGCATAATAATTTTTACGCGAGGCAATCAAAGTCAACATTTAAGTCATGCTAGGTAAACAGGGGACACGGTACCGAAGAGGTCAAGAGTCCAGCATTTGAATAGTAACAGGTTTTCCCGCGCTTTAGCGTATGAATACAGTGAAAAGAAGTCCCGTCGCGCAGGGTATAAAAGGCCAGAGCGGTCCCGGCGGCGGCCATATTCGAATTTATCGGTTGTACGAACTCGTCAGAATTCAGCGTCAATTTTAGTCCACCTCCCTCCCCTCCTACCAGTAATTAGTGTGTGATTCCTTGTTCTTGGCATGATTTGTGAATACATGTGTGTGATATGGTATATGTACTTTTTCTGTGACGCTTTTCCCTGCTCTATTATACACGAGGTTTTGCCTGAAGGCTTTTCTCCTCCTTACTGATAATACAGTAACAGTGTACGCAGGGTTTTTAGGGCGGTAAATAAAGTAGGATAGATTACACGTGGGGCGGAATGGCCCCACCTCTCTTTAGTATGTTTTAATAAGTAGTAGGGCGGAATGGCCCCACCTCTCTTTAGTATGTTTTAATAAGTAGTAGTTTTAGTTGTCAAAATGTTTGTGAAACATCTTTTTGAGGTTTTTATGTATTATCTACCACTATTTTAATGTAGTGCTTTATAATGTGGGCCTTTATTAGAATGTATAGGCTAAGTAAACGGGGCAATGTTTAAGACCTCAAATGGCCCACATTTGTTTGTAAATATTTGCATGTTATAACTCATCCAATAATCTGGTGAGTAATAAATGTCAGAAGGTTATTCTGGCCATATTCTACCATATCTGTTGTTGACTTGTTGCATTGCGTAAATGAAATTATTAACTTTCATTCAACTTCAGGCTTAGAGTCCAACAACTCTTGCAGTCAGAACAATGGAGGATGCGAACATGTCTGCTTCTCAACACCAAATGGACCTCGATGCGCATGTCCTGGTGGATTCGGGTTACTTGTTGGGTCAAAGTGTTCAAACGCCAGCAGTGAGTTATTTTTCCTGATGTTTAATCTGATGAGGACAACAGCAGTTCTATTTTAATATTGACTATATCTATTGGATATGAATTATTTACTAACTATATAATGAATTACACTTAATTTGTATGGATGCAGCTATACATATAGGGAAACTTCTAAAGTGTGTGAATTGTAAGATTGTGTCAGACTACCTGTGTGAATATATAAACACCATACATATATACTGTATTGTTTTTAAATTGTTCTCGGCGTTGTGAAATAATAGTTTTGACAATGGCACATTGATTGATTCCATCTTGCTGGTGTTATTATATGATATGTTTAAAATAAATTCCTTATAAGATCATATACCATGTATTTACTAATTTGTTTGTTTGATTTCTTATATACATAGGTTTGGTGTATGACAACTTCTTGCTCGTCTCCGATCCATTCCGTCAGAGTTTGCACCAGGTTAATTTGGCAGATGAATCTGTGTGGACATTTCCAATGGCCAGTAAACAATTAAAATATGTAGCTTACGATGGAGTTGAAATGACAATTTACGGGAATGACAACAGACTCTTCCGGAGAGCAGTTTTGAATGGGACACATGAAGAGCCAGTCACTGCAAGTTACCAAAGTAAGTCGTTGTTTTAAACATTATTATGAAAATGGTATGATTGGTTTATAACGTAGGGAGGGAGAACAAGACCACCTAAATATGGCTACATCTACACTTCCTCTCCATGAATGCGGACTTCCCCTATTTCTTACAGCAGGGGTTGTCAACAAGGGGAACGCGATAGGTTGTCTAGGGGGTACACGTGGGTTGGTTGAAACTAGGTTTGAAACGGTTGCCACATTGTGTGATCCAACAAGGAGAACAATAAATTATTTCAGTAATATTATCAAATTCACAGGGACATATTCTTTTGTTGCAAACAATCACTTAACTCTTATAGAAATGCATTGTCACCCAAATAAAGTTGTTGATAAAAAATTACCCACTTATGAATGTTTTTCCACTATGGGGAGGATGGACGCACATCAAGTTTTTATACTCTGTTTAGGACCCTTGCGTCCGAACGCATACTTAGACATTGCTGAATTGGTTGGTTGTTTGACTTATTGGTACGTGGGTAGGCAGGCAGGTAGGTAGATATAGGCAGGCAGGCAGGCAGGCAGGCAGGCAGGCAGGCAGGCAGGCAGGCAGGCAGGCAGGCAGGCAGGCAGGCAGGCAGGCAGGCAGGCAGGCAGGCAGGCAGGCAGGCAGGCAGGCAGGCAGGCAGGCAGGCAGGCAGGCAGGCAGGCAGGCAGGCAGGCAGGCAGGCAGGCAGGCAGGCAGGCAGGCAGGCAGGCAGGCAGGCAGGCAGGCAGGCAGGCAGGCAGGCAGGCAGGCAGGCAGGCAGGCAGGCAGGCAGGCAGGCAGGCAGGCAGGCAGGCAGGCAGGCAGGCAGGCAGGCAGGCAGGCAGGCAGGCAGGCAGGCAGGCAGGCAGGCTGGCAGGCAGGCTGGCTGGCTGGCTGGCTGGCTGGCTGGCTGGTTATCGAACTGCAAATTCAAGATGAAAATGTTTAGCTCTTTCAATGAAATTTAAATGTGTTGGTGGATTACAGGCTAATCATCGTATCTATAAAGGGGTGCCGGGGTGTTCAGGGAGAAACACATCCATGTCTTACAAACTTATGATTAAGTGACTGTATGGTGACAATGTTGACGCAGTGGAAAATGTTAGTGTTTATGATAACCTAAACGAACATCTGTCCTGCAAGTTACGGCTGCACACTGATAACTGCTTTGTTGCAGGAACATACATCTACAACCATGGTATTGCAGTAGACGTCACTTCTCGACTCGTGTATTACACTGGCAGACTATATAGAGCATATGCAGTCGAGAGGATTTTCACAGGTTTCATTGCTGCAATGACACTTGACGGTCTGCATAAGTTCCTTCTTATAACAACGCAGGAGGATGTACTACCCCGGGACATAGCGCTCGATCCCATCGGCAGGTGAGTTGATACAGCAACACCGAGGGTGCAACAGGAGTAACACAGGGTACGTGATAGCATGAGTGGTTAACTGAATCAGGGTTCGGAATGGAAAATACAACGACGGAGGGTTACACGCTCTGCTCGAGTATCCTAAAGCCGAACCGAGTGACCCGATCGGGACCGGGAAGGGGTTGGATATTGAATCGCTTGCAGACACACACTCTAATGTCAGACGTATTTTGTGTTGTATCACATAATTATATTATGTATTTGTTATTATGTCTTATGGTCGACATCATACTGTATGTTTGCGATGTAGTGATTGTTCATGTTTGTGTCTGATCTATAAAATGCATCATCCCAATTGGAATATTTCCATAATCTGACATACAGTCAGTATTGAAGCGTTTGAAGAAATGAAGCACATATACAGTACTAAGTCAAGCTCAGTAGAGCAACAATAAACCATTTAAATCAATTAGTAAATGTGTAATAGTTTCGCAGCCTTTGATAATTTTAATACATAATTTAAATACATAAATAATGAGTCCTACATCTTTTGACAATAAGTGTAAAATTATATGCGGATTGAACTAGAACGTAGACAACAGCCGATATGCATAAAGAACAGTGAAACACTCTGAGATAGCAACACACATCTAAGCAGTAGCTAGTATTACTGTGTCTTTTTGGTGGCAGACTGATGTACTGGAGACTAGGAACTAACATCGAGACAGCTTCCATGGACGGAACACAGCGGAGAGTTCTGGTCACTGAGGCCGGCAACTCATTGGGTCTAAGCATAGATGTTAAAGGTTTGTGTTACACTTGAGAGTTGGTTACCCCGCATTATATCCTGGGATGTTTAAGAAGACTTAAAGCAAATCTGACATGTTCATGATCTCGTTTTATATATATATATATATAACGAGATCATGAACATATATATATATATATATTCCGGAGACATTTGACAACGTACAAAACCCTGTCAGAGTGAGATGATTTTAGTAATTGTCTAGCTGCTTAGAAACAAAACTTACTTTGCTATATTTATATTCACTTTGTATGATGGTTTTATTGCAACATGGAGTACCAGTACACAGAATTGTCAAGCCTTTTCTTTGAACGACAGATTGTGGAGTCAGATTTTCTGTGCAGTATCTCAAGCAGCGCGTATGTATACGTTAAGCAATGTTCCGTTGATAGAGCAATGTCATTTGTGTGCCTGTCAGGAGTCACGATAAGTGTGAACGAACTATCCGGTACATTTTACATGCATAAATCTGCATATACATGAATGAGTGTAATAATTCCACAACTGAATGATTAGTGGTGGATATTTGTGTACGAATAATTTTCGCGCATTAACTGCAGCGTGGTCGAATGCTTCCCAAAGAAGTCGAGATGGTGTTCGGTTGAACAGGTCTGCCAGGGAGTAAAGCGTAATGCGCTTTGAGCAGTCCTAAGGGCTTGATACTGCGCTATAAGAACTTGCCTTATTGGCTCCGCTACATGTATATCACAGTGGCTATGTTCATTATGTCTAACGAAACAAGCTACGTAACCGGAACTTCTATATATCCAAGCACCGAATTATTGTCTGCTATATTCGGTTCCACATGTTGACAATGTTGTATTATGCAGGACGACGACTATATTGGTGCAACAGTGACTTCATTGAATCAGCGTCCCTTGATGGCAGCGACAGGAAAAGACTGTTAAACACAACACAAGAATTATTCTTCACAAGTTTGCTTGGGGAGAACTTGTATTTCACCGACCGCAGGTATAGGCAAATTTGAAACATGGAATCATATAATATGAAAGATAAGAAATTGGTGTGAACTCTTCCCCTTCCACAACACATGTCGAGCGTGTATCTTTGAATTGCAGTTGTGTTAAATCGGGTTAGATCTTGTTAAAAGTACTATGTTGCTAAATGTTGTGTCTTTCAATGACCGTTATTGTATGATTGAATTTTTGACTTGTTGCGGTATTTGCCATTTATCACTGCACCTCTTCTTGCAGACACATCTGGAGAATCAACGTGTCTGAATCAACACCAACAAGACAACAAGTAGGACCTGCCTTTGTCAGTCTCATCAATGGTCTGGCTGGCTACAGCAGTCAACAGGACATCCATGGTGAGGTGTTCATTAACTGCTCTCCTGAATGTAAACTAATGTTTAGGTCCTGCGAACTGTATCCAGTAAGCATGTATGGTGCAGTATCTCTATATTAGTACGCTAACTTTGAAGCACTGTAGGTGTATCTCCACCATGGTGGCAAGATCCAATCGCCTCTTTCTTTCTTCATTCGCGTCCTTCGACCATTGGCCTCTGAACTACCAATTAAAAACACAAAGGTAGTTACCTAGAGTTAATTGTCTGTTAATTATTAATTACTTGTTTCAGTGGACAAACTGGGTGGTGTTGCATTCAATGTCAAAACTAGTGACAGCAGAAATGAACTGGTCGTGGAAAAGAGTTAAGATACCGTACTGGTGATCACTATTGCATGGCTGAATGTTTGACGAGTAGTCGGGGTTGTGTTGGAATGAACAGGTCTGTCAGGGAACAGTTATAAGGCTGGACACAGAGCCATATAGGAACTCGCCCTTTACCTGTATTGTCATATGATCAGTGTCAGCCATTGCAACCATCCAACACTTTCGTGGCTCAAATTTATGGTTTTAGTTTGAAGTCGCAGATACTGTGATAATGTTTCTCTAGCACTCATTGGTGCTGTTGTCTAATTGTATCATACGAATAATAATAATAATAACTCTCTTAATTCAACTCCAGATATTGCGTCCAACAAGTCTTGCAGTCAAACCAATGGCGGCTGTGAACATATATGTTTATCAACACCGAGTGGATCTCGTTGTGGGTGCACTGAAGGTGTCATCTTACAAGAAACCACACCACGATGTTCCACGGTAATGGGTATGTATTTTTATCTCCAGTATTTGACTACTATTATAACATATTTGGGTAGTAACATATCACAAGAACATGTGTTTCATTTGATGAACATGCTCACATGGGTGCTATTTCTATTTCCAACTGATCCTATTTTAACAAGACAACAACGTTCATTTAAAATCGAATAAATTAACACAGGATTTATTATCTTCAAAAGATGAGGAGTCACTCAGAATACTACCGAGATCATATAAGACATTTAACTCCCGAGAAAACCGAGTATATATGTCAAGTATATTTACTAAAATAATTGTTCGTGTTTTATGATATTTTAATAGGTATGATAGATGACAACTATCTGCTTGTGGCAGACTCATTCCAAGAGAAATTGTACCAAGTTAGTTTGGCGAATGGCTCTATTTGGAAACTTCCTATACGAGTAGTCAAGTTCTCACACGTAGCGTATGATCCCGTCGAGGAGAAGGTTTACTGGAGAGAAAGCACAACCGTCTCAAGAGCAAACCTGGATGGAACAGCAACAGAACGCATTACAGGTTCGTGTACTATTTCAGTGAGAAAGATCTTTCTTGTGGTGTGCTTGAAGGTGACAAGGTTGATGGTATTGAGGTGACATTTAATAATAGTATTTGTATTTATGAAGCGCCAGATACAAAATTGTTCATGGCGCTTCACAATATATCATTGTAATCGAACAGGCGTACTTGTGAGTGCGCACGAGCGCATGTGTGTTAGTTTGCGTGTGCTTGTGCGTGTGTTTGTGTGTGTGTGTGCGTGTGTATATGTGTGTGTTTGTGTGTGTGTGTGTTTGTGTGTGTGTGTGTGTGTGTGTGTGTGTGTGCATGCATTTATGTGTGTATGTATGCTCGCGCACGTGCGTTATGTTTATGTGTATTTGTGTGCGTGTGTGTTTGTGTGTGTGCCTACGTGTGTCTCCTTCATGATTATTTCCCAAACAGTACAGTTATTTTCCAGGCATTTGTTACACTTTCGGATATATTATGGTTGTTTTGACCACCATTAGTTCTGATTTAGGAGGATCCTACTACACATACGGTATCGCTTTCGATTTTATCTCTCGGCTGTGGTACTACATGAAAAGCCATGATAATCGTCGTTCGATCGTTGCTGTGACGTTGCACGAAGAACACAGTTTCCTTGTCGCCACACTGAGAAATTACTACGTGTACAACATAGTGGTCGATCCAATCAGAGGGTAAGAGTGTTAACTCAAGTGAATGTAATCGATTGTGTACTTTATATGTATAATGCCTGTGTGTTTAATTACATTATACCTTCAGTTTCCATGCAGTTGTGTTCCTTTAACTATTTTTTTACTGTTACTATTTATGTATGCAAATGTCTTTGCCATTGTCGTTACCTCTATTAGTTGTTTGTAAACTTATCATGATAACTTACCAGATACATGTTAATAAATAATGATTATTACTTTGCTTTTAAAGCATGTATGTGTATATACTAAAAAAATTACATCCTGCTTGCGCCATCTCTTTCCACCTCTCTGTGCCATGTGTTTCACGGCCTTCCCCTGTTCCTGCTCTGTGGGTTCCATGCGAATGCCTGTCTTATAAAAATGTAATGTGTCGTTTCTTGAGCGTATGACCTATCCAACTTGATGATGACGATAGTTTATTACTGAACCTATGGCACAATACTTTCGATATTTGATGCACAGTAGACACATACATTGTTATAATTTATATAATGCCATGAGTGGCTGATGTTCCCTCTCAATACATGTAATACGTATGTAATTCCATGATGAACGTGAATAATTTTTTTTTAATAAGAAAGAGAAGATACAGATTGTGCAATTGAAGAAAAGAAATCAGCAACACAAATCACAGCAATACTATTGTCATGAATACACGCATTAGAATGCAACAATGAATGTTAGTTATATAAATCACTAATATTATTTACTGACACAAATCTCTTGAGTTGACATTTAAACGTTGCAAATGCATATGTACAATCAACTGTTGTTGTTATA
Source organism: Paraescarpia echinospica (assembly GCA_020002185.1). Classification (NCBI taxonomy): domain Eukaryota; kingdom Metazoa; phylum Annelida; class Polychaeta; order Sabellida; family Siboglinidae; genus Paraescarpia; species Paraescarpia echinospica. Next base: position 46,526,511 of record CM034538.1, on the reverse strand, counting down.
TAGTTACATAGCTTAATACCTCGAAGTCTAATAGTTTTATATAATACGTTGGTTTTAGAAATCGGTACATGCAATAGCTCCGCATGGTGTGTCCTATAATTGTGGAGTTCGTTATTTCTAATGAACATCCTTGACATAACCGATGGAAACATATTCTTGCCAATTTGTATTATTTGATCAAGGAACTAAAATACGTGTTACAGGCTCCTCCCCACACTTCGATGCAATAAGTTAGATACTTAAATTCTGTTACTTGTTTACTTTTGTTGCTCCCCTAACCCACTCGTATGAATGTTATCTGTGTGGTTGATATTTGTGTATGGATACTCTTCGAACAGCTATTGCGGCATGGCCGAAAGCTTCACAGAGAAGTCGAGACAGTGTTTGACTGTATTGGTCTAAGGGAGTGTCTAAAGCGCTTTGTGCATTTCGTAGGGCTGGATATCATGCTACATAAGACCTTAGCTTAACTGTTTAACTAACACAATATAGACATTGACGTTTTATAGTAGAATATGTATGTATTTCTGTTGCCAGAATGTTATATTGGAAAGACAGACAGACCTTGGAAGCTGCGGCCATGGACGGAACACAACGTTCTGTTCTCATCTACTACATGCCTCATCAGTCCATTGGTCTGGCTGTAGACTCGGATGGTATGTAGTAGCAGTAGTGGCGGCGGCGGCGGTGGCGGTGGTTGTCGTCGTCGTCTTCGTTGTCATCGACGTGGTGGTGGTTGTGGTCGTGGTCGTGGTGGCGTTGATGGTGGATGTCGTGGTCGTGATGGTAGTGTAGTAGTAGCAGCAGCAGCAGCAGCAGTAGAATGACCTTTTTCGTGCCCATTTACTGCTATTATCTCTGCTTATTATCAAACTCTTTCAGGCGCTGGAAATGTGGATCGCGATGAATTTGAACGAATCAAACTATAGTGTAACTTTGTTGGTTGTGTAAGGGATAGTATTAGGTCACATCGGGTTGCAGCTGTATAGTTCTAGTAAAACATTGTTAAGTGGAATGTTTTATTCGTGTAACATTTTGTTGTAACTTCATCAAGGTCGGCGGACACTAATAGAAGTCTGGTAATAACAGTGTTAGGTGGTTATTGTTATTGTATTAATATGTGCTGGATACGCTTGGTCATGTCTCTTACGAATCACGTCTATAGTATGAGTTGCGTTGTGTACGAGTTACCTTTCGGTACACCATTTGAGTACGAATGTAGCCTTGAAACTACATCATTGGACATACTTTATAAATCATCTATTTCTAAATCTGCAGTAAATTATATATAATGCTTCGCTTCAAACTAAATTAATGGCCTGTAGGTGGCCGTCTCTACTGGTACAACGATGAGACAATCGAATCAATGGCAGTCAACGGCAGTGACAGGAGGGTCTTCTTACGCACTCCCAACATGATGCCACACGCCATCACTCTACTTGGAGAGAGATTGTTTTACACTGACAACAGGTATTGTTCATGGTAGTTGCATGCAGTCATTCACGTGCCTTCGTGCATAAGCAAAGAGGTAACTACTTATGTGTGGTATCTTGGCATATGCATACATAAAATACATATATTACAACTAAGTGTACGTATGTATCAAAAGTGCTTAAATTCAAACACATGTGTGGATGAGTGTATAATGTTACACGCCTATGCATGTACACACCAAAGCGATACATACAAACATGCACACTTTCACATGTAAAAATACATCAATAAAAATTTATACTCGTCTACACGATAACTGACACTAGTTTATATGCTGGACCATATGCATATGCACAAAACACACTCGCGCACACACCACACACACACACACACACACACACACACACACACACACACACAAACATGCATAGGTATTTAACAAGCTACCTCCAAAATAAGTTCCAGTGTACCTGTGTTTATATTTCGCATGTGCAAAACTTCCAAGGATTTAGGAGCAATAGAAGCTACCTTATTATTATTATCTATTAATACGCTGCCCTCCTTGGTACATTGTAAGTGTATTCCCTCTCTTGTGTCGTGGTCCAACTGCCTATTCTATAAGCGCAGTGACTAGAACTTCGGACCCTCGACCGAGAAAACCGGGCTTCAAATACCGTGCTGCGGTGTCTCTATATTGTTCTAATTTACTCAGCTGTATGAATGAGTACCTGGCTATAGACAGTGGTGTATAGTTGTGTACGAATAATCTTCACACGTTAATTGCAGCGTGGCTGAATGCTTCTCAGTTCGATTGGATAGGTCTGCCAGGGAGTAAAGAGTAAAGCGCTTTGACCAGTCCTGAGAACTGGATACTGCGCTATATAAGAATTTACTTGTTTTAGAATACAGCTACAAATTGCAGTGAGACCGAGTGTAAAATGAAATTAGTGTAGTGGTGACAACAGCTGCCCTTGGTTTGCCGCTTAACGGGTGGGTATAGTCTAGTATATCACTGAATCAATTTGTCGTTAACCTTATATTACTGGTTCTACAGTAATAATTATGATTTATGTTTTACACAGATATATCTGGAGTGTGGATATTTCTGAACCGAACACGACACGCCAGCAAGTCGGGCTAGCCTCTTTCAGTGCTATTCAACACATGGCACCATATAGCAACAGTTATTACATGAAAGGTGAGGTCACAAATACTGATCCTACTAGACAACGGTCATCCCATGAACATTTTTGATAATCAGCGGTCTCTCTCTCTCTCTCTCTTTCTCTCACATACATGCACACATACACACACACACACACACACACACACACACACACACACACACACACACAAACACACACACACCCACAGTTACCTACATAGAAACACATACACACACACACACATACACACACACACACACGCACACACACAGTCACACACTACCTCTCTCTGTCTCTTTCGCTTTCTCTCTCTCTCTCTCTCTCTCTCTCTCTCTCTCTCTCTCTCTCTCCCTCCCTCCCTCCCTCCCTCCGTCCGTCCGTCCGTCTGTCTGTATATCTAACTACCTATCTTCTATCTATCTGTATATCTAACTACCTATCTTCTATCTATATCTATTTATATCTATCTATCTATATATATATATATCTATCTATCTATCTATCTACCTACCTACCTACGTACATACATACATACATGCATACATGTACATACATGCACACATGCACACATGCACACATGCACACATACACACATACACAACATATCTGATACTGGAACAATGCCAACATAGTAGCACTCTGGATGCAATATGCTTGAATTTCACTCCTCTCATAGTTAATCACTTTTTACACTGGCACCGCTGTGTCTCTGTTTCTTGACACTGTTATTTTTACCACAGGCAATGACACTGTCACCGCTTGCGATCTTGACAAAGGAACTTGCAAGAACATTGTCTTCCCAACACCCGATGGGGTGGTGCACACATTTCAAGACGGTTACAGTTTCGGCATCAGTTCAAAATGGTCAATAGCTGACAGTAAGTTTTCTCTTTTTGTGAACTTTTCTGTGTTAACACCTGGAAGGAAGTTAACATTGCGTATCCATATTGTCGTGAGTTAGAGCTTCTACTACCTGCCACATAATCGTATACATGAAAGCAGTACACATATTATTCTAACGTCATTGAAGAGTAAACAAACTGCATAGATATTACCTTTGATTATATATGCCCTCCACACATTTTGGTGGAGCACACACAAGGACCGCTTTAAGTCTATCTTTTAACATTGGTTACTATACATCTTCTACCCCCATCGCTGGTAACCTTTCTTCAATGTATAATTCGTTGATAGGTGAGTCGTACAGCCACTGTGGAACCATAACTAGGTAACCTAAATGTGCTTGTCTCCAACACAGTGTCGCATGATTTCTTGACATTCAGCCAGCAATCCTTGTTTGCGAGATAGCGTGGTGCCGTCTGGTGTTGAACAGTTCCCTCGTCGTATTGATGAACAAACGTTTTTGTATTCTCATTAGAACAGATTTCGTGACATTGTCTCTCAAAATGTGTTCAAGCTTAATAAGTGGAATATGCTATATTAGTTAAATCCTTAAAATATTAGAAAATCCTGATGTATAACGTATCCCTTAAAGGATGGTTATTGCACTTTGGCCATGAATTTAAGGCAGAATGGACAAGCAATACAACTGTTAAATTATGCATAATATATCCATTTAATCAAAATAGCCATACCCGTATAAGATCCTTGTTGTAGATGTTAAGCAAGATGACTTCTTGATCGTCACTGAGTCATTCCGCCAAGCAGTTTTCCAATATGATTTAGCAAGCAAGTCTGTTTGGAGAGCACAATTCCAACACGCAGGAGATCGCATGACCTTTACCTACGATCCTTCAACCTTGAAGATCTATTGGACGAGCATATACACGACAGCCATCAAAAAAGCAAATCTGACTGGAACGAACGAAGGCACATTTACGAGTTTACGTGGAAGTATGTGTTATATACATATTTTGTATAATTCTTTCCGCAGCTTAATTTGCAAAATATTTCTAAAGATGACAATTATTTGATGATAACTATTATAATGGTAAAATTTGTGTTCTCATTAAAGCGCTGTATCAGTCCTTTGGACTTCTCAAACCGCCTTACACTTACCCCTAGCAGAACTGTTCCTACGAACACCATCTCGACATAACCGGGAAGCATTCAACCACGCTTCAATCAATGATAAAGTGATTACATTTTTAAGATGAGTGTTTGAAAAATATGTTATATTGCATCGGGTGATAAAAAATTGTTGTTTCCCTTGAGCTTGGATATCTAGCAGATTAACAATCTAATCATGTCGTGTGAACTTCTTGGGTCTGCTACATTTGAAGGATTGAACAGATAAGCGGACACACATATATTTTGAAAGGAAAACCTTACAGTCTACATGCGATTCAAAGTGAATCATGTGACCTCTGTTGTGACCATAATAGGGGCAGAACGTGCTGTTGCGATTGATGTCGTCTCTCAACTTATGTATTACACGGATGGTGGCAGCATAGTTGCTATGAAGCTTGGTGGTGGGTACCCCTTCCCTCTCGTCACATCAGGACAACCTTTGAAAGCCTTGGTACTGGATCCTCCACGAGGGTGAGTGTCTGCTTCTCGTCTCGATAAAGTGATTTGAGTAATATAATTAAAACGCCTATGATATGGGTACTGAAATGTGGCTGATATCCCAGCATGCAATTAAAAACTATTTCGCGTGTTTTCAGGAATTTAGATGTAATAAACATTTGTATTTTTTTAAATGGTTGCACTTACTGCCAGGAAAGGAAAGTTTTCTTTTTGCGTGAGAACAACAACAAAAATGTTGTCGGACAATATATTATTACTTACAGTTGTTCACAGTGGTATTATTTCCTACTTACATAAATTAGCTAAATGCCCATCTTTAGTACAGTACTACATAGACACTGACACAGTAAACCGTTTCCCGTCGCATTCATACTTGACGTTTGCTATGACATACATTTTATCATTTTCGCAATGCAAATTACGCAAAACGTCCCGAACTGATCGCGTAACGTTACTAACAATTGATAAACATTCATCAAACCTCCAGTACGAACCCCTAAAACCAGTAAGAAACCCTAACCAAAGGGGAATTTCGAATTTTTAAATGAGCTACTGTTTTTCCGAGGGCTCAGTGATTAAACCCTGAAAAGTTTGCGCCCATTTGTAGGTAAAATTCCGTCTAGGAGGAAAACGTTAAAATACACGCACGCATACACATACAAAGTAACACACAACACACGCGCCCGCATGCGCACACGCGCGCACGCACATGCATTCATACATACACACACTAGCGCACACACACGCACGCACACACATGCACACATGCACACACACGCACACACACGTGCACACACGCGCACGCACGTGCACGCACACGCACACACCCACTCTCTCTCTCTCACTCATTAACCCACTCACAAACTCACTCACTCACTCACTCACTCACTCACTCACTCACTCACTCACTCACACACTCACTCACTCACACACTCACTCACTCACACACTCACTCAGCTTTATGATCGTTATGAATTATTAAACACAATTTGGCGGGCAGTGTACTTTCAACATACTTACTCAAATATTTAGGCTATTATATTTTAATAATATGTGAGAACAAAGAGCTTTGGTTTAATGTATTTCACCTCATTCGAATTGCATGTGTTCACTGAGAGTGCATTGTCAGGATGATGTACTGGCTAAATGGGCGCAACATCGAGACGGCAGCCATGGACGGGACACAGCACAAAATACTCATCAACACTGGCAGCTATGTCAACCGGCTAACCCTAGACTCACAGGGTAAGTCCCATTACAACGAGGTTTAAGTACTTTCTGAACATCAGTCATGTTGCTTTGTAATATCAAATGTAACAAAAAGATGTTTTTAAAATCAGTTTATTTTCTGTATACACTGGCTATAACTATTTAAAACTAAATCAGTATATAATATGTTGAAATGCTATAATTTACCCTGACATCACAATGTTGAGCGATGTCTAGTTGAGAGAACACCTGACTATCAATGGAGGAGACGACGGTTCGATTCCTCCAGTCACCATTTCAAAGTTTGAGCCATATTGTTCATCCACTTTCTCCGTGTCTTTCTGAAGAGACACTAATCACCGGTCAGTCCTTTTTGCCTGGTCTTTATCCTCGGGCAATTTGTGCAGTGAAATGTTAAAACGTACAGTGGATTCACCAACTTTAGAGTAGGACAATTTGTTAGCCAACGATAGGGCTGTTTGGACAGTTAAATGTTATAAGCCTAACAACACGAATTTGGTGAGCCCATAGCATTTTCGTGTGAAGCTACTATTAATGTGTTCCTTGGCAAATGACAATAAGTATTCTAGTGGTATGAATGCAGCCTTCCGTTAGTTTGTTCATCTTGTTGAATCATTCAGGTAAACGACTATATTGGAGCTACAGGAACAAGATTGGATCAGTGACACTTGACGGCACTGAGTCGAAACTTATCATTCAGCATGCATATTTGGACATCAGGGGCCTAGCTTTCCTCGGAGGAAACTTGTACTATGTGGACACGTATAGCAGGTATAAATGGATAGGATGTGACGTTATCTTATTATAATAGTAAAACATTGTGTAGGTTAGCTACAGTTACAAAGCACTGTAGCGAATAAGCTATAAGTACATTATGTAAAATTTACAATGAAAGTACGATTGTCTGATTATCGGGTGACCTGCGCTTCAAGAAGAAGTAGCCTGGTCAAAATGGGGTGTTACCCTAAATATCACTTATATCAGCAATTTCATATCCTCTGTTTTACACGAAGTAAATCCAACATCTGTCGTAACTTTTTAAACTGTGTATTTCAGTTGAAGATATTGACTTTTTTTTTATAAAAATCACCTTAAATACAAATATAACATTTACTCGATGTGTCAGCAGCCATCAAATATACTGACGTTTGGTGGCATTCCCGGAACATTTCAAATCAGATATTATGTGTTATTCACAACATAATTGTAGCAGCCACTGATGGTATCGCCATTGTTGTTTACTTGCAGACATATTATGAGGCTTGACGTGTCTGAATCGAACCCAACACCTCAACCTATCGGGCCTGCCATTTATGGATTCATAAGCGGCATCTCTGCCTACAGCAGTAAACAACATAGCCAAGGTGAGTAAAGATCACGTTATATTATGTGAACGTTTCCTTTATTAAGGATGATGTCAACATATTCTTCCCCTGCTGCACTGTTTTGATGGTTGTCCGTTCCACTGAATCCTATCGGCAGCTTGTCCATGTTTCCTCCTCCATTTTTCATACCCTGCCTCTTAGCGCATTCTTACCAATTTATGTGCGGCCTGCCCCTTGTCAGCACCCTTGCTGGTTCACCGCTTCTGCTCTCTACGGTGAAATAGCGAGGCATTCTAATCTCTTCAGTCAGGTCATTCGTCCTCATCTTCTCCGAATCCTGCTTCTTCTTGCAAAATTACAGCTTGTATTGTTAGTGCTGTGCCAGTGCCTCCGTGGTACTACCGTACCGGTATGCCAGTGTTACTCTTGCTCTATGGATCTTCACGTTTAGCTTGTCAATCAATCAAGAATCTTTGTTTGCCCGGGAGTAAAATGTCAAGGGCTTTGAGCAGTCCTGAAGACTGGGTACTATGCTATTTAAAAATTACCTCTACTTTTAGCCATCCATTGTTTGAACTCATTCCCTTCCAACCTGGCATCCCACCCCTATATCAGGTGTACCGTTTATAGTATTCTGTTACGTTAGTATCGTCCTTCAAGTAGGAACATTTGATAATAGGCTGATGTTCTAGTTCTAGTTCTAGTTGTTTCCAGCACTCGGCAACGTTCTATTAACTGTCATCTGTTTTATACAAATGTCATACATATAATTTATGTAAAGTGACACAGTAATTTTCATATATCTTATATCACATATTGCATATTCCTTCATTGATAAGCATCATGTTTATAACCACTGTCGATATCAATATCACTGGTCTTTTGTGTCAGGTGCTCAAACAAACGGTTCTTGTGGCGTTGACAATGGTGATTGCAAGGACATCTGTCTCTCTACTCCAAGTGGACGTCGATGTGCTTGCTGGATTGGGAAAGATTTTGCCTTCGGGTCTGAATGTACTGTCACAAGTAAGTTTACTTGTATAGCAAGCCACTTTCAAACACTGACTGTAATATTAACTGAATGTAGTTTATTCAAATCTGTTCAGGGTTGTATCTGTCTATATTTTTAATGAACATTCGTATTTCATTCTGCTTGATGTTACAATAAATTGTTCAACTCTTTGTGTGTGTTGTGTGTGTGTGTGTGTGTGTGTGTGTGTGTGTGTGTGTGTGTGTGTGTGTGTGTGTGTGTGTGGTGTGTGTGTGGTGTGTGTGGTGTGTGTGTGTGTGTGTGTGTGTGTGTGTGCTGGCATGTTTTCATACGAATGTGTACACAGTTGGTATATAATCGAGTAAATTAACTTTTGGTATTTATTTGTTGTTTTCAGTCAGTTTCTAAACTGTTAGTTAATTACTGCATTATTTAGTTAGTTAGTTACTAGCCAGTCAGGCATTTGGTATTTATAATCGGCAAACTAAAGCATTAGTTACTTAACAATGTTTCGTTCATATAAAAACTTGCTGAATTATTCAATAATATGAAAATTAGTATTAATCCATTGATGAGCTAATTGTCATACTATTTTAACATTCATGAATTTAATATAATAAAAAAAACGCATTGTTATGTAACCAATGCGTTGGTTTGCTGATTAGGTCAATGGCGCTGGATACAAGAATATTGTAAATTGACATTGGTATTTGCATTGTTCTAGACTATTGTGCCTACAGCCCATGTCGAAATGGCGGAACATGTCTGAACAGAAACGATACTTTCGAATGCGTCTGTTTGCAAGACCTTTATACTGGACGTACCTGTGAAACTGGTAAGTTTAATAAATGTTGATCCATACCATGTTATTTCATCAACTAGGAACTGGGATTATTTATTTGTACCAAAGACATAATACAACATAATATTCGATGCAGAAACCATACAATATATTACACAAATATATTACACTAAAGCGGCAAGAAAAAATGGTTAATATATATTGTACGGTCGGAAAATAAAAGGGACGGGGGATTCCTGCTAAGACTACATTTATTTGCTATCGTAGGAGCCACAATGTCAATTAATGTCAACAGTTATTTAACTAATACAAAAGGGAACAATTCATAGCAAAAGTAGTGAATCATTACTACAAGAGAGATGTATATATGTCTGTCATTACAAGTATTAAATATGTTCAATATACGTATATACAATCGGTTTTTATATTAAGTGATTTGTAAGCAAGTTGGTACATTGACTTAGTCAATCATGTTTGCATATAAAACAGTTGTGGATTGCACAATCTTCAGTACGGATATTCAGAAAATAAACCTCGATATAAACTGCGAAACTAATATAAACTGTGAGTGGTGATATTGCCTTTTAATAAATCAGTACTGCATTTATGGTATATGACAAACTGTATATTAGCCCTAGGAAATTGACTCATCTATTCTATCAATATTTGTGTTATCTATTTTGTTTATATTTGGTGGGTCTGCCATATTATTTCTTGTAGCCGTTTTAAAAAAATGTTTAATAATAATCTTTATTGATACATAATGTTAAGTATATCACAGATGTAGCAGTAACATGAAACATGTATACATTACGTATCAAATGGAACGAAGCAACACATTGCTTGTGTTCCTTATTCATGTCATATATGCAATGAAATCTATGATTCGTGTAAAAGAAAAAGAAAAAAAAAAAAAAAGAAAAAAAAAAACATCTTCATAATAAACTAACAATTTATTTAATAATGCATTATACGAGTACCGTAAGTCTGAACATCAGGTACATCTTAACATGACATCATTATGCGAGTACCGTAACACTGAACATCAGGTACATCTTAACATGACAACATTACACGAGTACCGTAACACTGAACACCAGGTACATCTTAACACGACAACATTATACGAGTACCTAACACTGAACACAGGGTACATCTTAACATGACAAAATTACATTAAAGCAGCATTTAGCATATGTTTGCTAGAATTAGACGCTTGGTCCTTTGTTTGAACATATGAATAGATGTACAATATTGTAAATAGTTATTTGTAATAAATGTATTCCAGATTTTAGGACCAACATAAGCCAAAGACAGTTGTCTACAATTAGTCTTGCAGAATGGTATTTTATATGTTACTTCCTGTCTTGTATTATATTTATGTGTGGATATTTGCAGGACAAATACATCATGATATATATCTGGCAACATACCCCTATTATGCTTGTACATTAGAATACAGCATAAATATTTGTTTACGTCATAAATATTCATTATTTGATAAGATGTAAATAAAGGCTGCGTATGTTCAATAAATCCTACATGACTTATTACACGCAAAACTCGTTTTTGGAGTAAATGAATTTTAGCAAGGTATATATTCGGGGCCCTTCCCCAGACGACATTACAATAAGTAATATATGGGTATATAAACATGTAATACAGGTTTAACAATGATTTGTTATCTAATTTGTTTGTCACCTTTTTTATAATACCAATATTCTTAGAAATTTTATTTGATATATATTTAATGTGTGTGCTCCAATTCAATGTATTATTTATAAGCAAACCCAAAAACTTTATCTCATGTACAGTGTTAATTTGTATGCCGTCTATGCAAATGTTATTACACCTCTCTCTTATACTGATCGTATTACTAAAGGTCACTGTGTGAGTTTTCTGTATATTCAAAGAAAGTTTATTAATGTTAAGCCATAAAGATAGTTTTTTTATTTCAGAGTTCAAAACATTTTCCATTTCATCTATATTGTTGCCTTGTATAAAGATGCTCGTGTCATCAGCAAACATAATGGTAAACGTTGTGTCAGATAAAGTAGATAAATCATTTATATAGATAAGAAAGAGTAAAGGTCCCAGAATTGAACCCTGCGGAACACCACATGTTATGTTTTTAAGGGAAGATTTTGTTCCATAGAATTTTACTCGTTGTTGTCTGTTACTTAAAAAGTTACGAATCCATTGGAGTATATTTCCTCTGATTCCATAATGTGTTAATTTTCTCAATAATATATTATGATTAACGGTATCAAAGGCTTTGGCTAAATCCAGAAATAACCCAATTACGTGCTCTTTGGTATCAATTGCCTTACTAATTTTGTCAATTAGCAGTGAAATAGCCATATCAGTAGAATATCCTTTCCTAAATCCAAATTGGGAATTAGACAAGATGTTATGTTTCATTATGTAATTCATTAATCTATTGTACATTAATCTTTCAAAAACCTTTGAAAATACAGGCAAGACAGAAATAGGCCTGTAATTATTAATTAATGATGTATCGCCATTTTTAAAAACAGGAACTATATCAGCTATTTTTAGTTGATCAGGAACATATCCTTGATCAAATGATAAATTTACAATGTAACTTAAAGGATCAAGTAGGTTGGAGAAGGCCTGTTTGACAATAATAGGTTTTATGCCATCCCATCCAGGACTAGAGTTTTTAAAATTCTTAATAATTCCCTTTATCTCATCTGGTGTGGTTGGCGACAAATACATTGAATTTTTATAGACTCCTTGGAGGTATTCATCAGGTCTCTCTGATATGACTGGTATTTTATCAGCCAGTTCTGGACCTATACTTGTAAAATATTCATTAAATGTATCAGCTATGCATTTTTATTTTTTGTTAATTTACCGTCAATTAGTAATTTGTCATTAGATAAAAATGCTTCCTTCCTTCCTATAATACTCTTTAAGACTATCCAGGTTTTTTTTAAATTACCCTTGTGCTGTTGAAGCTCATGTCGATAGTATTCTCTTTCTGCTACAGTAATAAGACAATTTATTTTATTTCTATATCTTTTATAATTAGTTTCATTGAAGACAGTCGGTTTTTTCAAGTAATACATATACAATTTGTTTTTAGTTCTAATGGAGTGTCGGAGTCCCATAGTAATCCACGGTTTATGTTTTCTTTTCCTAATAGTTGTGTTAGCTAACGGAAATGAATTATTGTATGCAACTAATATCTCATTAATGAATACAGAATAACATTCTTGTGGATCTCTGCATGCATAAACGTCATCCCAGCATATTTTATCTATATGAATGTAGCAGTAGTCTGCGCATTATATATTCTAGTCGCTATTGTCATTTCTACCTTTGTGCTATCAGTATGTTTAGTGAGCAAAAATATTGGTAGGTGGTCAGAAATATCTGTATATATTATTCCATGCAATTGATAATTTGCACCAATTAAATCATTGCTGTATATATTATCGATGACAGTGGCAGTTGTTGCTGTTATTCTAGTAGGCTTGCTGATAAGGGGTATAAATGCCTGTTGGAACATTGCATCTATGTAATCTTGAGTTTCCGTGTGACTACCATAATTAAGTAGATTAATGTTAAAGTCACCCATTATGTAACACTGTTTATTATCAACCTTGAGAGTTTGTATAATATTGATAACATGTTCTGTGAAAGCAGTAATGTTTGTATTAGGTGGTCGATAGACAACACCTACAGTTGTTTTGTTGTTGCATGTCTTAGACCGAGTCTTGATTTCAATAAAAACGCATTCCAGATATTCAGTTATGACACTCATTTCTGGTAATTCAGTACACTCAAGGGACTTACGAACATATAAGGATACACCACCTCCCTTCTTGGAGGGCCTAGTCAAATGTATACTTTTGTACTCTGGCAATTCATACAGATCAAGATTGTCATTATGTAACCAAGTTTCGCTTAGACCGATGACCGAGAACCTGTTATCGATCAGTGACAAGAAATCATCCAATTTGCTAATGTTCTTTGGCAAGCTACGGATATTTAAATGCATAAGTGAAAACTCTTCATCAGAGATATTATTTCTTGTTATAACTTCATTTATATCATCCTCAAGATAATATTTAGTATTTACAAAGCTATCTGTTGTGAGTAAATTACAATCGGGATCTATATTCCGCATTGCAGCATTGCCAGTTTCATAATCTTGTACATCACCTAATGTCACACGCTGAAAAAGATTGGTGTTATATTCTGGCCGACGTTGTTTTTTCAATGCGTCCTTAGTGTTCTCCTAAGACATTTCACTATATAGCATAATATCCTTACTTCATTTATTGAATACCGATTACCTGTGTTTTCTTTCTGTTCTCTGATGGCTAATCGAGGTTGACAACTAAATAATTGTTCCTAACTGAGGTTTTCGCTGTTTCCCCCACTGTGGTGCTATTCATGTTATGGACATGCTATACACAACCCCTTACTGTGCCCCTTTGTTGTATTCTAGGAATGTGTTGCACAAGGCAGCGCAGGACAAATGTATTACACTAGGTTGAGTACGTCTTGAGATGAACTGTTCTTGCAGCTGTCCGGTACAACTACTACCAATACGGCCCGGTTCAAGGCGACACCAACATGAGAACTGACCAGGGTTTCAACTGTGACTTGTTAGGCAAAAGCTGCATGTCCACTTCCGTAAAGATCCCGAAGATCCCGATGTTTGATGGGTTTTACAGATATATGAAGGTAACTGATATAGTTAAATAAGTTGCACATATGTCCGTCCTAATTCTACACAGCATACATATCCCTGAATTGTACTAGTACAGGTTGGTTGTTGTCGTATTGACGTTACTATTGATTGGTAGAACAGTTACCGGGACAACAACATATTGTGTATTATTTCCTATATATGAAGTGTACCTTGTCATTACGATACAGTAAGGTTATGCTGTTAGTGTTGCTGTTATTGTATTTTGCCCTACGGTGTGATACTGCTGTTATGTCAATTTGTTATCCCTTTGTTTCCATAGCTTCTTTAGTCGATGTCAGTGTCTTTTTCAGCATTGTTACTCCAATCAACATTGCATTGATCTTTACGCATGGCATCATGTTGTCTGTCCGCAGATCTTCTCGAACGGCTACGTTACGTTTGGGCTGGATTTTGACAGTAGGAATCCAGTGAAGCTCAGTCCAGAGATGCTGAGCTTCAGCAAGCGCCTCAAGGCAAGCGCACGCGGGATGGCCATGTTGGCCCCTCTATGGACGGACAATGATGCAACTCAAGGTCACGTCTTCTATCACATATACGACTTGGCCAACGCCGGCTCAACATCCACAGATTTGGCTCGTGTGCAGGTATGCACACCTTTACTATTTCAACAATTGTTTGATATTTTTAATATGCAATTAAAGGTTAGTACCATCTGACGTGGCTAGGACTTTCAAAATACACCGGTAGGCACTGTTTCCATTCACTATAGTTGAAACAGAGGTAATTAACTTATTACGTGCCATTATAATATCATTCAAAATGAAAATAATTATTGCTGACACAAAATCGTGCGACTGCCACCTCCTATATGCTTCATTTACACTGTTATTGAATTGTTGCCATTGATAACACCACGACTGCTGCAGCATGCCATCGCCCATGCGAAGGATGACGTCCTTGCCAGCAGTGGCGTCTCAGTCACTGACGTCAGCTGGGTGATGGTGGTGACATGGAGTAAGATGATGCCCCGCATGTACCTCTCGAAATACGACCTGGTAGGTAGACATTATAGACTGTTAGCAAGCGCCCTGATCTCGACTCCTTTCCGACCTCCATCGCGTCAGGCGCTCAGTTCGAGTATTGAACAAATGAACCGATCGTGTGGCGCGATAGGGACATCACAAATATTCGAAATCAGGACACTTGCAAACACTGTAATCAGGTCACTGTGACACTCACGCTTTGCAAGAGAGTGACGCTGCAAATATGTCACCTATTCTTCGTTTTCTCCTAGGTCGATTGTGGGATCCCAACTCCCGATTCGTTCTGCCATTTTTATGATCCTTCTATCGCAGTGTTTTTGCACCGCACTTTCACTATCAATTGTTCTCAATTGCCCTTTTGGCATATCTCTCAACGCTGTCTTTCCATCGTAATGTTGGTCTTCGTCTTCTTTTACCACTCTCATCTGTTTTATTTGTCTCTGTGTCAATCGTAACTCAGTCATTCTCTCTACATGTTTTGCACATCCCAATTTCACAACCTATAGACTGCAGCAACGTAGCTATCGCAAACATGTTCTTTTGTTTGCTTTGAA
Organism: Paraescarpia echinospica; assembly: GCA_020002185.1. NCBI lineage: Eukaryota > Metazoa > Annelida > Polychaeta > Sabellida > Siboglinidae > Paraescarpia > Paraescarpia echinospica. Next base: position 46,510,789 of record CM034538.1, on the reverse strand, counting down.
TTATAATTTTGTAAAGTCTTGTTAAAAGTAAATACCAGCACGCATAATGGTATTGTTTATGAGTTTCTTTTAATGTTTCCTTTTTTGCAGCCAAACACCTTTCAGTTGGTCATTGCCTATGACCCATTGCGGTATCAGACCTTCATGATGTATGCATACCAGGCCATGGGCTGGGACATCACGTATAACTTACGTCCGAGTCGGATAGGATATATGTCGTACATACAGAAGGAGGAGAAATCCTTGCAGTTGGCGCCTTCTATGAGGTCAACCGCTTTCCGTCTTCACAATCTGATCGGCAACACTGGTGAGTATGCGGATAGTTACACATGGTAACTCTTGACATGCACTGGGAATACAGATTGTTGAAATTATTAATGTACTCCCCAGTCATGGCACACTATTATCTAGGTGTACCGTAATGCAAGTGTTTTTCGTAGGCGTCATTTTATATCTCCAGATGCTCATGACACTGAAAATATGGCTGCAGTAAACGAGTTCCTTCAAACATCATATTTATGCAAGCAACAACACGGAGACAAATATAGATATGAAAAAGGCCAAATGGATGACGTTTGTTTATTATGGGTAACCAGTGTATAAGCCTTTTTGGCACACTGTAATATTTAAATAAAAGAAATGTGGACTCTACAACCCAATGCCAGGCCTGTGACTGAGCCCATACTAGTCTCCTGAACATCAGGCTGTTAGAGCCCACATTTCAACATATAAAGCAGCAGCGGTATTCCTAGAACAATTGAAAGGAATGACATGTAATCACAGCAGAGCTTGTTATGTGTAGAGTTAATTTTAAAGCCAACATGATTAACTAAGCCAACATGATTAACTAAAAAGTGCCTTTCTGAATACCACGCTATCTGCTGCCAAAAACACTAAATCTAAAATTATACTAATACCAAATGTGGGGGTATTTCGCCCCGATATATACAATTCCATACTATTCCTAAATCGAAAGTGGAAAAAGGCATGCAACGAGTTCCTTCAAACATCATATATGTGTAAATGAACAATGACAATGCGGACGGATTATCTAGGCAAGCCACAGAACTCAATAGTCAGAATCAGTCAATTGAAACAGGAAGCAGTGGACAGCTCTTTCATTATTTTAATGTTTTTTGTAACGACTCATGCTGTCCACGGGATATCCACACCACTATAGAATATATATTCCCATTAATAATGTGGATGAATTAGGAGACAAACAATTTCAACCTGTTTTTTTCAACCATCGATGATTTTGGCATGCCTATTTCTTTTCATGACTGTAATCAATTGTAACAAGTATGATATATCATAAATATTATATTCAGTAAGGGTAATCACTTACCCAACCCTCTCCACCCCCAAAAACACGTTGTATCTAGTTATTAAGTAGTGGTTCCAACTGCATTGATATTGTGTTATTTTTGCGAGAATTTGCAAAAATAGTATACAGCTGTTGCTTAATTAATTTGTTTGTGTATCTGAAGCTGACACAATGTACACTTGATGGTCTTCGTCTTTCTGAATATCGATCACCACACACTGTTAAGCCGATGTCTGAAGATAAATGTGTTTTGAGAAGAAATAAAAGAATGGTTTATTTTTAACTGTCTGTTTTAGGCAAACTTGGTCATTCCATGTTCACTGTCGCATCTGGAAGTAAAAAGATTAACTTTGACCAGCTCTGCTACAACTGGATGAGAAATGAGTTCAATCGGATATCGACCGTGCGTTCATACTGGCGTCTCACACTAACCTGTCCATGTGACTGGCGCCTCGCAATGGCTGACGTCCGCTGGAAATTTGATGAGTTACAATTCAGAGGATCTAATGGTATGAGAAAATGCATCTATGAACGCATGCCACGAGGATTCGCAACACAGGTACTGACGAATATATTCCTGACCATGGGGCGTGTGTTTCAATGGTTTTAAAAAAACATCATAATCATACCAGTACTTTGACTATTACAGTACTTAATTGTCACTGTCAACTATCATCATTATACTTATAAGCACCTGAAATATATATATATAGTGAGAAACCACTAAGATATGAGTGACACTGACAACACGAATGGTTCAGTTTAGATGCAGTATATCATAAATTATGACGTTATGTAAACTGATGTCGTTAAATACATGTTTACACAGATCTTATAATTCAACTCCCTCAAGTGCTGCCTTATTATCATTGTCAATTTTTGTTTTCAGGAGTGCTGCTACAATATATTTGGGTCTCTCATCAGCACAGTAGATGGTAATGGAGGTCAGATGTTCCTCTACCATCCTCGCTGGCAGAGACTGCACGAGAAAGCTGACGTCATGCCGAAGAAGTGGTGTTGTCAACTTTCTGACAACTGCGAATATTTCTACCAGGTTCGGCCAATGGACAGATGCTTGGGCTACACTCCTCTGTCTATAGGTTCGTCTTTAGAAGTAGCCAACACGTTTATTGGGGTCTTAATCGCAGTTGTTTGACTTCGTGTCAGGGCAAGTAACCCACCGAATTAATTCAGTTTTGTGTCATGGTGTTATTGCAATTACAATAACTTATTAAACAAATTGACTGCAAATTCTGAAATAATTGAAAATATAAAATACCTTATTCAAGTAACTGTGTTAAATCTTAAGTCCTTGGTAGTAACTTTTACTATTTACGATAAATACAACAATTACAACTGTAATTAGGATTGGTTTGTTGACCTAATATGCCTGCAGCATCTTGGATACACACATTTATTTTAGAGATCAAATATTGCATTTGTTTGCGACTTGGATGTCCAACGCAGGTTGGTTCTATGGAGATCCACACATCCGCACGCTGGACGGCTTCCAGTACACCTTCAACGGCCTGGGCGAGTACACGCTCATAGAGACGACACACGGCAACTTCACACTGCAGGGCCGCACAGCGAAAGCTATTGACAAGAACGGTGTTGAAAGGGACGCGACCATCTTCAGTGCTTTTGCTGCCCAAGATGCTGACTCAGATATTATTCATGTTGGGATGACGGCCGACAAGGATGGTAAGAGACAATTTCACCTTATTGTAAGAAGAGTCGCTACTTATTGATATATTGCCTCTTTTCTGGTTTCATAACATGAATTGCCTACTTTGATTATAGCTGCTACGGCCTAATACCACGACACTTTCGTTCCACTTGAGACGCCACAAACTACACTTGACCATAAACTACATACATTACGCTGCAAATTTGTTACTTTGTAAAATAAATTACGTACGTTATGTAGAGGCTATAGAGGATGGTACCGAGAGATGTAGGCTGTAATAACAACTGTTATGGGTTTTTTGTATTAGGCCGTATCAGCTACAGTGGACGTAGGCAATGCATGGTACAAAACCATCGAAATGACAAAATATTGATAAGTAGCGACTCTTACTACTATGTTTTTATATTATCCAGACAAATTTGACGTTTTTGTAGGTAAAATGGTGTGGCCATACATTATATAACATGCTTATCAAATTGAACATTCAGTTGCAGATGTGATTGCAATGTGATTGATTATGTATGAATTGTCGCAGTTTGGAGGCACACTGGGATTCTGTGCAAGAAATACTTTTTAACTTATCTTCAAATGGTCTCAAACTTGATTTAATCGGCTTAACAGAAATATTTAGAATTCGTGATTCCCAGCAATACAAAATAAGTGGATACCATAGTTTATTTTTTAATACAAGATTACAAAATGATGATGGGCATGGTGGAGTTGGAATATATATCAATGAAAGGTTCATCTACTGTAAACGTGAAGATCTCTCTATATTTATTCCCCATGTTTTTGAATCTATATTTTTTGAAGTTCAAGGTAATCATAATAAGCCTTTTATAGTAGGTGTAATTTATCATCCAACTCTGCTCCTCGTGCAGATATCGATATGTTTATAAGTAAAATAATAGAAATACAGGATAAAATATCAAATGAAAATAAAACTGCTTATTTAATGGGCGACTATAACATTAATTTGCTAAACTTTGTCACCCATCAAAAAACCAATGACTTCATATATAATGTAATATCCCAAGGATTTATTCCGCATATAACTAAACCAACACGAATAACATCATATTCGGCAACACTTATAGACCACTTATACTCAAACCATACTCATCCTAGTTATGAATCAGGGATTATTATTACTGATTTAGCCGATCATTTTGGAATATTTCTTATAATTTATGGCACACCTCGTCCACAAAAATCAGTATATAGGCAGGTACGACAGTTGACCCCACAAAACATTGCATCATTTAGAAATCTATTAGATATGGCTGATTACTCAACTGTACTATCCACTGCTGATGCGAATGAAGCTTATGATAATTTTATGATAATATACAAATCACTTTTCGAAATATCTTGTCCAATTAAATCTGTGAAAGTTATAAAAAAATACATTAAACGAGAACCATGGATTACGTCAGGCATATTGACTTCATCTCTAAATAAAGCAAAGTTACTTCAAAAGAAATTAAACAGACATAATCCAGAAATCATCAATAAATATAGAGAATATTGTAGAGTCTTTAATAAGATTAAACGAGCAGCAAAAAGTGCTTATTATACAGAAATGCTAGAAGAACGTAAGCACAATATAAAAGAAACATGGGATGTATTACGACAAGCAATACATAAACAAAAAGAATTCGCCAAACTACCTGAAACCTTCATCATAAACGGACAAGAGAATTCAAATTTAAAACAAATTACAGAAGAATTTAATAATTTTTTTGTTGGAATAGGTAAATCGATGAGCAACTCAATTGCTCTTCCAGTTAAGCAATTTGAAACACACCTAAGAGGAAACTTTCCCGTAAATTGTTTCATGCAACCAACGCAGACAACAGAAATATAAATAATTGTACGAAAACTTAAAACAAAAAGCACTGAAGGTTTCGACGATCTATCCACTAAACTACTACAAGCGACCATACATGAAGTAGCCACTCCGCTTGAGCATATACTAAACCAATCCTTTGCCACGGGAATTGTTCCTGAAAACTTAAAAACTGCAAAAGTAATTCCCGTCTTCAAATCAGGTAACAATAAACTGTTCAACCATTATAGATCTATAAGTATTCTACCCACGGTTTATAAAATAATGGAAAAAATCGTATGCAATAGATTAATAATGTTCTTAGAAAAATATAACATTTTGTATAAACATCAATATGGGTTTCGTGCAAAGCATTCTACTATTCAACCAATACTACACCTGCTGAAAGATATTGCAGAGGCAAACGATAAAATAACAAAAGACCTTACATTGGCTGTGTTTCTGGACCTTTCAAAGGCATTCGACACAATAAATCATGATATTTTACTGTACAAACTAAACTTCTATGGAATTCGGGGAATAAGCAATAAATGGTTTGCAAGTTATTTATCAAATCGAAAACAATATACTGAGATACACAAATGTCAATCATCTCCAAAAAACATAATAAGTGGAGTGCCCCAAGGATCCATACTTGGACCAATCTTATTTTTAATTTATATCAATGATATAACTAACTCTACGTCTCTGAATCTATTATCTTTTGCAGATGACACAACTGTATACCAATCAGGTCCTCATATTGATACTTTAATTGACAGCGTAAACCAAGAATTAATACATTTGTACGATTGGCTTTGTGCCAATAAATTGTCATTAAATATAAAAAAGACAAACTGTTGCATATTTAGTCCACCGAATAGCAAATACCAGGTAAATAACTGTATTAAGATAAACAGTGAAATTATTAATCATGTTGGAAAGGATGACAAAGAAGAATTGGTGAAGTTCTTAGGAATACATATTGATAAACATTTAACATAGAAAAAACATATCAACATAATCAGTTCTAAATTATCTAGAGCAATTTTTGCAATTAATAGAATGAAACATTTTTTGCCACACAGTGCTTTAAAAACTCTATATTATACCTTGATTCAAAGTCACTTAACTTACGGTGTACAAGCATGGGGCAATGGAAATACCATAAGAAAGATAGAAATATTACAAAAACGCGCTATACGAATAATTAACAAAAAAAGATATAGAAGCCACACCGATCCTATCTTTAAATCTGAAAAAATACTTAAAATCACTGATATTCACAGGTTGCATGTCTCACTATTTATGTATGATTATCACCATAATACACTGCCTAAATCCTTCAAACACTATATACCAAAAAAGAATCTAGCCACTATCACCAGAATTACTAGACAACGTAACCTCTTATATAGAGAGAAGCCCAGAACACATTTTTCAACTAAATTACCTAAACACCATTTTATAAAACTATGGAATAATCTCGATTATAAGTTACAAAACGTCAAATCCAGACAACAAATGAAATTTGTATTATCCAATCAATATCTAGACAACTATCTTAGCCACGTGCCTAAATCCCAGATGTGCGGAGTGCAATTAAATATTTGTTTACTTTATATATTAATGTTTGGATCCGCACAAATTTCTTATAATTGTTTTTCTAACAGTAATTTCCTACAATAATTCGTTTCTCTCTCCATCGCATCCCCAGTCCGTTGTCAGTCCGTTGTCATACAAAAGATACCATACACTTGTGATAATCATCGTATACGTATGCGTAAATATAATTCGAAATATATGTTTATGGGGTCACAGGAAGACGGCATATTACATGCCATGTGACCACCATGCAACACAACTTTATTTTTAAACTGTTGTTTTGTGTATGTATACTGCTATGTTGTTGTTGTTGCAAAATAAATTGATTTGATTGCATGGTACAGTAAGAACTTGAAAGATGCATCCAAGCTGAAGAACATTAATAATATCAATAATAATAATAAGATAACTTATATTGTGCCTAAATCCTTGGAAACCAAGCTCAGAGGCGCATCAAAACAAAATGATTGGTCAAACTCAAAATCCATAAGTAGTATTCCAGTTGTCAACAGATGGGTCAAGGTGCTAGGGAGCTACGGTGGATAAGCAAGGTTGTAAAAACAAGTTTTTAAATGACGACGGAATTTTGTAATATTTTCAACTGATCTAACACTAAGAGGGAGCATATTCCAAAGAGCCCTAGTTCCAATGTTAGTGTTGACTCTAGGAACAAAAAGTAGGTCAGAACTAGATGATCAAAGCTGGATACGTTTTCTTACAGGAGTAAGCAATGAATGCAAATAAGATGGTTGCTTACTGGACAGTGCCTGGTATGTAATGGTACAGATCTTAAATATAATACGATATCGTACAGGAAGCCAATGCAAATACTTCAAAAGTGATACAGAGCGAGAAAAACGAGGAGATCTTGTAACTACTCTTGCTTGACAATTTTGGACACACTGACGTTTTGTGATATCCTTGCTAGCGATATTATAAAGAAGGGAATTGCAATAGTCAAGTCTGCTGCTAACAAGCGATGTTGCAATAAATTTAGCAGCAGAAAATGACAAATACCGGCGAAGATCACGAATATGATAAAACAGCAGCGACATGTTTGAGATATGTGTTGTCGGAAATTGAAGTTACTATCAAAGAATACTCCTCGATTCCACACCGAGGTTGCTGGCATGATATATTGATTCAAAATACGCTTAGGGAAAAACCATCCAGTTTACTATGCTGCATTGGAGTACCAATAATGATCAATTCAGTTTTATTTGCATTTAATTTCAACTTGCTGTCAGTCATCCAGTGGAAGATATCTTGTAGGCAATCACTAAGTTGGTTAAGGGAGCGATTTGTATCCGGGGTAGCCAACGAAATGTAGATCTGAGTTTCATCAGCATAAAGATGATAATCCAAGTTATGTCTTTGTGTAACAGCTTAGCGTTAGATACCATCGTCATAAGTGTATGCATTATGTGTCAGCACGACAGTCCACATGTTTCATTGGTGCAGGTCTTTCGGTCTTCATTGAAAATGAGGACATAACCAGGTGGTTCAACTCTTCAAACGTGACGGATGATGTCGATTACACGGGTCTCTCCATCACAAAGACAAACACCACGCAGCTTCTAGTGGCCTTCACATCTGGTAGGATCACCGCTTCTCACACGAAGTGAAATGTTGTGAGAATGTTGTTTCGTTCTAGTGCTAATAACAACAGTCATAATTATGATAATTGGTATGGCTCTTGTACAGTGTTTAAATAGTGTTCTCTATAACAAATTTAGTCAAATTATACTTCACCAAGAATGACATATTAACATGAGTACCAGCACAACTTCTCTTCATTGTAAAAGTAGTGTACCTTCAAACCAAGGAACATGAAATAACAATGAACTATTGACAATTGGTATGTGTGTTGCAGGATTCTCACTGACAATAGGCGTTACCGTTGAGCAACTCGACATCACTGTCGGAGCTCCAGATACATTCAAGAACCAAACCAAAGGTTTGATGGGTGTCTTCAATGGAGATGCCACTGACGACCTTCTTCCACCAGGAGAGAATGCGTTGCCACTGTCAAATAGCTCGTCAGAGAAGTCAATATTCACTGACTTTGGTGAACTGTGTAAGTATTTATATCAACCGTGGGGTGAGTTGACGAAGACTAGATATAGATCAGCCGGCTCTGGATCAAGAGAATCCAAGATCAAGTTATCTCCTTGGAGTTTCAAAACTATGGCATTTCGTTCACTCTACGTTGCTCCAGTTCACTTAACTGTAAGGATTAGTACCTGGCGATAAAAAGTGGTGGATATATGTGAACGAGTAGTAGTAGCTCAGTATTCGCAGCGTGTGTGAATGTTTACTAGAGAAGTCGAGATGATATTAAAATGAACAGGTTTGCCAGGAGGTAAAGATTAAAGTAATCAGGGCTGGATACTGCGATACATAAGAACGAAGTGTATAGAAGTACGTGGGAATGATTGGTTGATAGTCAGTGATAACATCACTTAACATGGCATATTTCACTAGATGACTTTGTTATTAATTTGTGCAATCATCATTGTTCAATCTGTTACAACTCTACAATAGAAAGTATCACCCATGAAAACTGCTGGTTCTGTGTCCAGGGAGAATCACGAGTGTTGATTCACTGTTCTACTACGCACTGGGGGAGAGCTACTCGACATATGCACGCACTGGATTCAAGCCGTTGTTCATTGAAGATGTACTTCTGAACATGACAGCTGAACAAAGGACAAAAGCCAAGGAAACATGTGGAGACAACAAAGAGTGTCTCTTTGACTTCGCCATCACAGGTACACTAATTCTTTTGGAAGCATTTTTTATTAGCAAATGTGCAAAATTAAGTTCACAAACTGTAGATTTTAACTTTTTAAAGACTTCCATATTTTCAAAATATGATTCTTGCTTCCAAATCCATTCTTAGGGATTCCATATAGCCAATCTATAGATTGTTTATGTTGTCATTCAATTATTTAGTTGGCCTCCTTCCAGGTGTGTCACCTTGCATAAAGTAATTTGCTAAATTGTTATTCCACTTGTGTATATGTCCACAGCATTGTTATGTCCTTCATGGATGGCGTCACAACTTCATGTGGACCCATTGGCACTTTTAAATTATATAAATACATTGCAAGTTTAATTCTCATCAAGGCTACACGGTATTACTGCATGATCTCACTCTCAACAAATGAGTATATCATTTGTGGGAAATAGTACATGTATATGTTTGAAAACAATATTGTTATATTATTATATGTTGGCCTACATGCATACTGTTTCCACCTGTACTGTATGAGAGGTATACTATGATGCAAGCAACAGTGTTGTTCTTGCAACATTCACACCAACAACTTTTATCGGATAAATATCGATGAAACACCCACTGTTACTTTCAGACAAAGCAGAAGCTGCAGCCGCAACTTTGGAGACAAACTCCAAAAACATGAAAGTTGCTGAGACTTTGTGTAAGTTAGACAAGATTACGTTATATGTTTTTCTTTGTCACTCAGGTGATAACTCTTATCACTGGTAATACTTCACAATGTTCAACCAAGCACCGTGTTAGCATATTCCATAGGTCAGCAGAGATACAAGCAGTCAACTGTCAATGGTTTAAAGTGGTTGATGCTTGTACGTGCGCATTTATATATATAAACATGTACATGTAGCATGTGTAAATAAAATCCTGAAAGTACGCCAGTCTCAAAATCTTGATGTAGAGTTATTTACATGATATATGTTATCAATAGTCCAGAGAAGAAACGAGAGACTATATTGATAACGTCTTAGTCAAAACGAGTATTTGCTTCTAAATTCTATGTAACAGTTAAATAATTTTAAAACATTTTCTACACCAGACATCAACAGAGATTTTAAAACTGATTCTTACAACTTAAAGAACTATGTCACTAATATCAATGGATCTGCATTGGGAGCAACTTCCACTGGACCCATCACACAGACTAGACGATGATGACGATCATTTCCGGTCTGCAATACAAGTCACTTAAATGAATGAATTGCATAGATGCAATAAAGTATAGTGGTGTTGTTTATTTGTTTTTTTTACAATAACTAACATAATTTGTACAATTATTTCATTTTTAATATTTGCAGCCAATGCGAGTCCCAACATCAGCGTAGATACTGTGATCAATGCTAAGGTGGGTGTGGAGAGCAGCCTGACTGTGACTGCATTCGACCCAGACGGAGATGAGGTGACCGTCACACTAGATTCACTCCCAGATGGCGCCACGTTTGATGGCGGAATCTTCAAGTGGACTCCTGTCAACGTGGAATCTGTGAATATATCGTAGGTTTTCTGTCATTTGTATTCCGGTTAATTTTATTAAACTATTGACGTTGATTTGTATGTATTCTACCTGGTGTGTATACTTGGGGAAGTGCCAGATCCTACACGGGGTAAATGTATAACCTGTAGTAGACTCAACGTGTGGTCTATATATTTAATTCAACTCGCTAATAATGCGAAATAATGGAAGGAAAAGTATAAGGCAGCAGAAGCAGAGGAAGACCTAGGAGACAATGGGAGAAGGACATAGAGGAATGGATTGAGCAGACGTCTGGCGAGTGGGGAGACTGGCAAACGAAAGAGCTATCTATAGACAATCCATCAAGGCTGCAACGTCCGGAAATTTATATTATTAAAAATAAAAAAAAATAAAAATAATAATGCGAAAACACTCGGCTCAACAATAAAGTGAGTAAGTAAATTGTCTATATTGATATTGTATAACGTAAATGTGCTAGCAATATAGAGGTATGCGCTTAAATGAAAGAAAAAGAATGAAGATCTATTGTATCTATGTTTTCTGTTATATAATTGGTTGTTCAAAACGTTGGGTTAACTTGAACTAGATCACATATTTTGACGTTAGAGTTGCCTCCAATAGATAGAATATAACAAACATGACAATTCCACCAGAATCGGGTATCTACGTAGCCTCACTATTTTCACATTTATTAGATGTGTAATTTGAAATCAAATCAGTTGTTGGGTAACAATATAACATAAGTTAGCATGGACGCCATATTATGTTTATGCAATTAATTACTCATAAGACTCTATGACATGTGCAGTTTTATTTCATGTAACTTTACGTAAATGTAATGTCCACTGTCAGGTTCTCCGCATCAGATGGTAAGGGAGGTGTAGTGTCCGTTGGTGTCACGGTGAACTTGTGCGATTGCTCCGGACATGGAGAATGCCTGTTTGACCAACTTGCTGATGGCTACAAACTGAAACAGTCATTCAGGGTCGTCCAGTGTAACTGTTCCAAGGGATGGGAAGGTGAGGAAAAACAGCTGACTGTGAGAACTACCTTTGTTATTATTTTTGTTATATAATAAATACCCATGTACATAACGTCTGTGCGTGCGTGCGTGCGTGCGTGCGTGCGTGTGCGTGTGTATGTACATGCACGTGTGTGTACACATGTCATGCTGAACAAACAAAGGTACTGCAGCAATTAATTACATTTTTAGTTTTTACAAGTTTTTATTTATATGCTATACACATTTTAAACACTGAGAATGTAGACAATTACACGGTTATTTGACAAAGATAAACATAAAAGTAAAACACATATTTGACACATTTTTGTTGAAACACATTATTATTTGAACTGGTCGTTCTATAATGTCGTCATGACACCTCTCTAAGGTGACCACTGTGAGGCTGACTTTGATGGGTGTCAGGACAACCCTTGTACCGAGGGCACAAACTGCACGGACCTGACGGCAGCAGAAGAAGTGTCAACGGGCCGACAGTACAACTGCAGCGAGTGTCCTCCAGGGACCAAGGAAGATGGCGGCATCTGTTTCCGTAAGTATGGGTGGCGTGAGCTTTGACTATTTCTCATTCTCTCATGACTTGCACACTAGATTAATGATAATAGATTGTGCCGGTTGTGGTGATACTTTTGATTATGACACACAGAAATACATGCAGGTTCGTGTTAAGTGTATGTCACGTACACAATTAATGGAATGTATCTAATAAAATCGGGTTTGTGTATAGACAGACAAAAGTGAAATTAAATCAAAGTGATAAGCATTGTTTACACGTGTTCTAGTGCGTATGTGAGCGTGCGTGCATACATACGAGCATCTGCGTGCGTATGTGCGCTGTGTAATCGAAGTACCAGTAATACATAAGACAATCTTGTATTAGCTATAATTATATAAGCCATTTTGTCGGCATATTCTTTTATCAGTTTGTTTTTGTTAACAAGCTGAATGTCATTCTTTCTGCAGCGATTAACGAGTGTGATCCTGATAATCCACAACATGACTGTGAACAGATTTGTGTGAAACAAAAGATCAGTTTCACGTGTGCGTGTGAAGATGGTTACCGACTGAAGGATAACAAAAAGAACTGCAGTGGTAAGTGGACACAAACAGAACAATATACAACCACTACAATCCTTGAAACTATTATTATTCACAAAACCAAAGTCATATATAATGTGTAGTGAAATATACAATGTCTGGGAAAGTGTTAAAATATGATCCCAGAAACAAGGTAATATGCATAAGGCCACCTACTATGTCATGTGACACTCTTGACTACTATGAAGCACATGTTGGCAAATCTTGTATCAATTGTGCGATTATACTGATTAACTAGTTACTTAACCCGCCAAACATAATTTTATTTAATCTGTTTCAGTTTCAAAACCTTGTCAACGTTGTGATAATCACGAGAATGTATTCTCAGGAAATGTCTGACATGAACATTATAAGTCAGACACGTTTATAACATCAACAGAACTGTAACACTACATTATTAATACTGGGTATGTTTTGTTAATTTGTTATTTTATCCCACTCTGTTTTGTGTACCAGACATCGACGAGTGTGCGGATGGTATCTCCCAGTGTAAGCAACAATGCACAAATACAAATGGCAGCTTCGAATGTTCATGCTACGAAGGCTATTCTCTCAATGCGGATAATCTTGCATGTACTATTGGTAAGTTCATTAGCAGAATACCATTTTATGTCTTGCTGACAAAAAGCATGCTGGTCTCATTAATCATTGCATTTGTTAGTTAGTTTATTACCATTACAATATTCAATATTCAGTTTTGTTGCCACATTTTGCATGAATCCCATTGTCCAGTTATAAACTCTATTGTTATTACACTGACGGATAGAAATTATTATTTGGGATAATCTGACTATTGCGATAGCATTGTGATAGCTGTACAACTATTGTGATAGTGTCATTTATCTATTGTATTATGACTATTGCTCTGGTATCTCCATAACAAATAACCAGGAAAACCAAACCATAATTTATATGTGGCATCATCGCGTGGCTTTGGAGGCTGTTGGTTCACACTGAATCCGGAATGATGTTGCTATGGTGGACAACTGTTGACGTTAGGTATGCAAATAAGTACATACAAATTGAAAGAGCATGTTTTTGTATGGCACGTGAAGCCGTTCTGATCTGTTTGCTAATTATGATTATTGATAGTCCGATGCGCTATCGGTGATAATTATTGATAGTTAAAGTTACTATCGATAGTACACTGTCGTCACAGCGACTAACGCGATGCGTCGACAGTTCGATGTATTGTTACACCCTAACTAATAGAATATCTGTGGCACCGTGCAACACTAACGTCATATTTTGCCAATCCATCCTTAGAATCAAAAATTTCATGTAGGTATTTTCTATGTATCATTTTATGTCATGCCTTTTTTGTAACGTATATTGGTTATTATTCTTTTTGCAGGCAGCAACCTAGCAGAGGAATGTAAGAAATTGAACTGTGCTCACGGGTGTAAACAGAAGACCACAAACATCTATGAGTGCTTCTGTCGAGTGGGATACCGCTTAGACGACGATTCCTACAGTTGTTCTGGTATACAATATGATGATCGTGTCTTTGTTGTGATGAAAGTGTTTCCTGGTTACACTTCTCAAATCTTGTTATGTCCGTGTCTTTACTGAAGTATCAAATAAATCCGGTGTTCTTGGAGTTTGTCTCCAAAGTTGCGGCTGCAGCTTCTGCTTTGTCTGAAAGTAACACTGGGTGTTTCATCGATATTTATCCGATAAAAGTTGTTGGTGTGAATGTTGCAAGAACAACACTGTTGCTTGCATCATAGTATACCTCTCATACAGTACAGGTGGAAACAGTATGCATGTAGGCCAACATATAATAATATAACAATATTGTTTTCAAACATATACATGTACTATTTCCCACAAATGATATACTCATTTGTTGAGAGCGAGATCATGCAGTAATACCATGTAGCCTTGATGAGAATTAAACTTGCAATGTATTTATATAATTTAAAAGTGCCAATGGGTCCACATGAAGTTGTGACGCCATCCATGAAGGACATAACAATGCTGTGGACATATACACAAGTGGAATAACAATTAATTAATTCAGTGTACAATGTCATAGTTTCTATATATCTATATTTCTATTTTGAAGAACATGTCCACCCATATTATGCTACTGTGAACCACTTGGGAGTAGTGATCACAACCAGATAAATTTTACCCTCAAAGTAAAATCGGAAAGGAATAGTAAAAACCAGTACAGGAGAAATTTTCACAAAGGAAGATATAAGGACATGGGGAAATATGTAGCAAAGATAGACTGGAATAACACACTGAAGAATAAGACAGGAATGCTGGAATGTCTTAAAGAGTGAAATTGAGTGCATCGTCGATAAATTTGTTCCTTTGAAAAAACAAGGGAAATGGTCCAGAAAGAAATACTTATCGAAAGAAGCCGTTAGAAAAACTAAGTACAAACAAATGATGTGGAAGTCACATAGACGTACTGGAAATGACGAAGAATACAACATTTATAAAGAAGCACTAAACATAGCTACAACTGATATTAGAAATTCAAAGAGAAGCTACAAAAAAAATTAGCTTGTAATATAAAACATGACAGCAGTTTTTATGCCTATGTTCAAAACAAACAGTCAGATCAGGATAAGATCGGACCGCTAGAAGATAGTGCTGGAAATATAATATCAAAGGGATTCTTAATAGCACAAGACCTGAATGAGTATTTTATTTTGGTGTTTGCCAGAGTAGATATTAGTTCACTGCCAGTACCATATTTAAGTTCAAGGGGGCAGAATCAGACTATTTAGGACAGTTTATTGTAACCCCGGAAATGGTAGCTAAGAAAATAAGGGCTATGAAGGATAATAAATCACCTGGAGTGGATGGGATTCCGCCCAAACTACTATTGGAAATTGTAGAACAAATTAGCATACCGTTTGCAACATTTTTCAATTTGTCATTAGAAGAGGAAGTGGTTCCTTTAGAATGGTAAGAAGCAAACATTATACCGACCGTTATTTAAAAAAGGTTAGAGAACTATAGACCAGTGAGTTTAACATCGGTGATTTGTAAATTATTCGAAAGACTAATTAAAGATCACATGGTGGATTTTCTTGTTAAACATAATTTGATAAACCCATCTCAACGTGGGTTTCTAAAAGCGAAGTCATGCTTAACAAATATGTTATATTTTTTGGAAGATATTACTAAGTGGGTAGACGAGGGATCACTAGTAGATATCATCTACTTAGATTTTCAAAAAGCTTTCGACAAAGTGCCACATTAAAGATTACTGCTTAAACTAAAGGCCCATGGCATAGGAAATGGTATTATTAACCGGATAGAAAAATGGCTGATTGACAGAAGACAACGGGTAGTTGTTGATGAGGGGGCTTCAAACTGGAATTCAGTTTTGAGTGGGGTACCACAGGGATCAGTACTGGGACCTGTATTATATCAACGATTTGGATATGATATAACAAGCAAGGTGTTGAAATTTGCATGATGATGATCAGACCAGACCTGGGGCAGATACATTTGAAAAGTATCTAGATAAGATACAGATACATTTTAATTTGGCCAGATACATATACAGATACATTATTTCTAAATGTATCTAGATACAGATATAGATACAGATACATTTGTATGGTTAAATTTGCGATTGGTAATGGCGAAGTATAAGAAACTAAAAAACACTCAGTTTATTTATTTATGACAGCTTTATTTGACTAATGATCTGCTCGAATGATCCATGAGTAAATTAATTGGCTTCTTTAATTGCTGTCAGACATTTTCAAAAGAAACTGGTTCCTTTGGTGGATATGACGAAGCCATGAATTGGCTTCTACTAATTGTTTCCTATAATTCAATTTTGGGAAATGTAAATGCCTCCACACAGGACATGGGATCGAATATGTAGAATATACAATGGGGGGTACTGTACTAAGTACTACTGTAAAAGAAAAGGACTTAGGGTTAAATATTAGTGCTGATATGAAGGTTTCAGAGCAGTGTGGAATTGCAGCTTCATAGGGAAATCAAATCCTAGGATTAATCAGGCGATATATAGCGTATAAGAAAAAAGAGCTAATAATACCGCTGTACAAAACAATAGGTAGGCCTCAATTAGAATATTGTAAACAAGCGTGGAGGTCTTACCGCAAGAAGGACATATATATGCTAGAAAGAGTACAGAGGAGAGCGACTAAAATGATACCAAAACTGAGGGATCTTAGTTATGAAAAATGTGGTTTAACAACACTAGAGACCAGGAGATTGAGAGGAGATCAGATAGAGGTGTTTAAAATATTAAATGGTTATGAAAATATTAATAGAAATATTTTTTCTCAGTTAAGAAAGATAGAAAGACTAGAGGACACAAAGTTAAATTAGTAAAGGGACTGTGTAGATTAGATATAAGAAAGTTCTAATTTTCACAAAGGACTGTAAATAAATGGAACAGATTATCTGCTGATTGTGTGGGTGCTAGTAGTGTGAATATGTTTAAAAATAAAGTCGACACATACCTCAGAAGGGCGATATACATGTAGATAAAAGGGTTGGACACTCAATAAGCCAAAGGGCTTCCTTGTCAACCTGCCATCTAGAGTTCAGATTCTCTAGGTGGCAATCTTGTTAAATCTGCTGTTGTAGTATCATTACATGTTTTCAGTGCGTTGTATTATTGTGATATATTTACTTGTAAATGATTATGCGATTTCCAGCAAATAATTCTGACAAAATTGTCAGCCTTTTCACGCAATTAAATTATTAAAAACTTTGCATTAAGTAATACTTGTGCTAATATTATTTTGTATTGTATTCCTTTGTATGACATTTATTTCTAGACGTGGACGAATGTTTGACTGACAAAGGCGGCTGTGATCACAACTGCACCAACCTCAATGGCACCTTCAGCTGTAGCTGTCATGACGGCTTCCAACTGATGAATGACAAGATGAGCTGCACACGTGAGTACCAATGTATTGGAGCAGTCACAGTAATTGCTGTTACATAATCGTCATCACGTATTCAGTACGAATACTTCATGACACCGTCCCTTGTGTGTGTGTGTGCGTGCGTGCGTGTGTGTGTGGTATGTTGTGTGTGAGTGTGCGTGCGTGTGTGTAGTGTGTGCGTGCGTGTGTGTTTGTGTGTGAGTGTGTGCGTGTGGTGTGTGAGTGCATGCGTACATGCGTGAGTGTGTGCGTGGTGTGGTGTGTGTACGTGTGGCATCCTGTGTACATGAGGATTTGTTTGCTTGGTGCATGGCCTACCTATTAAGACTCTTATGAATTACCAAGTTATCCCATTCGCAGTATACGTATGTTTACTAGTAGTTGTAATGTTTACTACATATGCATTTCTCTGCCCACCATTGCAGCGTGTCTGAGTGGCACATGGGGCAAGGACTGCCAGCGAGACTGCAACTGTCATGACAGTGACACTGTCTGCAATGTCACAACTGGTTGTGAACAGTGTCCTGCTGGGTTCACGGGTGGCGACTGTCATGACGATATTGACGAGTGTGACAACAATCGATGTGATGAACATGCCAACTGTACCAACACTGTGGGTACCTTCAAGTGCACATGTCATGTCGGCTACGCCCAGTTCAACGCCACCGTCTGTCAAGGTACGTCAATATGTTATATACGTATCATAATTGAAGCTCACAAACAAGATTATTATTTTTAATATGGGAACGTATTATTAAGTAGGTCACTTAGTAACTTGTTCTACCTTATGGTCAATAGTGTTAACACGGATATACATCCTCTTCTTTCTCCTCTCTATCTCCCTCCCTCTACCTCTACCTCTATCTGTTTGTCTGTCTCTGTCTGTCTGTCTGCCCGTCCCCCCGCCCCCCCGCCCGCCCGCTCGCCTGGCAGGATCCAAATGAGTTATACTCATATCACGTCCCTCTACATATATAAATGTTAGTAAGTTGGTTGGCTGGCTGGCTGGCTGGCTGGCTGGCTGGCTGGATGGCTGGATGGCTGGCTGGATGGCTGGCTGGTTGGCTGGCTGGATGGCTGGCTGGTTGGCTGGCTGGCTGGCTGGCTGGCTGGCTGGCTGGCTGGATGGCTGGCTGGTTGGCTGGCTGGATGGCTGGCTGGCTGGCTGGCTGGATGGCTGGCTGGCTGGATGGCTGGATGGCTGGCTGGTTGTTTGCTTGGTTGCTTGGTTGCTTGGTTGCTTGATTCATGAGTGAGTGTGTGAGATGGTGGGTGATTGATTGATTGATTGATTGATTGATTGATTGAGTGAGTGAGTGAGTGAGTGAGTGAGTGAGTGAGTGAGTGAGTGAGTGAGTGAGTGAGCTAAGCTCACTTCTCGAACAATAATATTATCTATGATTTTAGATTTTGACGAGTGTAACAGCGACCCTTGCGAGAATGGCGGAGAATGTCTAAACGGCAACAATAACTACACGTGTCACTGTCTGGCGGGCTACACCGGTGTCAACTGTGAGACAGGTAATTGTTACAGTACACGTGTCACTGTCTGGCGGGATTCACCGGTGTCAACTGTGAGACAGGTAAGTGTTCAGTACACATGTCACTGTCTGGCGGGATACACCGGTGTCAACTGTGAGACAGGTACGTTTTACAGTACAGGTGTCACTGTCAGGCGGGATACACCGGTGTCAACTGTGAGACAAGTAAGTGTTACAGTACACGTGTCACTGTCTGGCGGGTTACACCGGTGTCAACTGTGAGACAGGTAAGTGTTACAGTACACGTGTCACTGTCTGGCGGGATACACCGGTGTCAACTGTGAGACAGGTAAGTATTACAGTACACGTGTCACTGTCTGGCGGGATACACCGGCGTCAACTATAAAACAGGTAAGCAGGGGCAGAAGTTACCCCAGAACTGTATGTGGTAAGTGGGACTACAAAAAAGATATGGAAGTTATCTAAAGGGAGAGAGTTTGAAATTGTTGCACATGCATACCATTCATCGGCGATTTTGATTGTTATGCATACCTCAAAATACTATGCAGTTATTACATAACATATGGTTTTGCATGATGATTATAGAAGTTAAAAATGTTGTCACCCATACTTCCGTGAAGGTATGTTGGGTGTGTTTTGTTTACACAATGAATTGTTTCAGAAATGAACAAGTGCAAGAGTTCTCCCTGCAGCAACAATGTAACATGTGGGGATCTTGTTCATTGTTTTTCTTTAATGTAATGGACTGTTTCAGAAATCAACGAGTGCGAGAGTTCTCCGTGCAATAACAACGGAACATGTCAGAATCTTGTCAACAAGTACCGCTGTTCCTGTGTCCGCGGATACACTGGCAAACATTGCGAAACTGGTACATATTTAATTGACGTTGTTGCCATCTAAAGCAGATTACAAATGGATATGGACATACCTGTATTTGATTCAGGGAAGCATATATGACAACACGTTTTATTAGTATTTTTTGTTTGACAATACTGTTCATTCAGGTGAGATGCCACTGGAACACTACACACACACACACACACACACACACACACACATACACACTCACACATACCTGCTCACTCACACACACACACACACACACACACACACACACACACACACACACACACACACACACACAGAGAGAGAGAGAGAGAGACAGACAGACAGACTCACACACACACTCACACACTCACTCACACACACATACACGTTCACACACATTCACACACATACATGCTCACACATATACACACATACTCACATACTCACACACACTCACATACACATTCACACACACATACACACTCACACATACCTGCTCACTCACACACACACACACACACACACACACACACACACACACACACACACACACACACACACACACACACACACACACACACACACACACACACACACAGACAGACAGACTCACACACACACTCAC
The DNA here is from genome assembly GCA_020002185.1 of Paraescarpia echinospica. Taxonomy (NCBI): domain Eukaryota; kingdom Metazoa; phylum Annelida; class Polychaeta; order Sabellida; family Siboglinidae; genus Paraescarpia; species Paraescarpia echinospica. Next base: position 46,490,096 of record CM034538.1, on the reverse strand, counting down.
TCACACACACACATACACGTTCACACACACTCACACACATACATGCTCACACATATACACACATACTCACACACACTCACATACACACTCACACACACATACACGCTCACACACACATACCTGCTCACTCACACACACACACAAACACACATACACGCTTACACACACATTCACACACTCACACACACATACACACTCACACATACACACTCAAACACACATACACGCTCACACAGTCACACACACACACACACACACACACACACACACTCAAACACACATACACGCTCACACTCACACAACTTATTTTGTTCATTTGAAATAAAATGTCACAACGTATTTAGTGAGCTGTGTGTTTTGTTTCTATGCAGGTGCGTGTTTTGGTTAACACAATTGTCACTAATTCATATGTGTATATTACTTGCATCTAATTTTTTAACACTGTCGACTGATTACTCCGTGACAACTGCAAATGTATCACCAGCGTCTTTAGACGAAAGGCGGAGAAGAATTATACAGTTGTAAAAAAGAAAACAAATTCTTCAGAGATCGACATATGTGAGAGTAAGCCTTGCAAGAACAATGGAACCTGCCAACAGTCTGCCGACACGTATGAATGTCAATGTCAGAATGGAACAACCGGACTCAACTGTGAAACAGGTGAGTGTACTATATATTTACATCACCATCACATGTGTCGGAGGTCATGCGTCAGTTTCCATGCGTGTAGACATGTGCGAGATTCAAGTCATTTTTTTTTATCTCCGTTTTTAATCAGGTGCATTCTGTTCACCATAATTAATGTTGTCAAACGTATTTCGCATGTGCTTATCAGCCGTATTTCGCTTGGGCTGATTCAATAATAACTTTGTCGTAGCGGTGCTTATACCGTAGTGGTCTTTAAATACCATAGTGGTGCTGTAATGTAAGGGTCCAACAACAGCACCCATATATAGTGCATGCATAATGCGTCAATGAGAGTGTAAACCTGTGTTATTCTAGCCTCATTCTCGTCTGGTGACCTATCCCAGTTCATCCCACAATTCTGCATTTATACAAGTTTTAATTTGGTGATCTGTTTGTTTCCAACCTATATATTATTTAGTGTTTGTATCGTTCATGTTCGCCTTGAATACACCGGACGGTTTTTCGTAAATGCTTGTATTTTGTTGTATGTCTTCATTGTCAATTCATTGCAACTACAAAGTGCTCCTCTTTTCATTAAATTCACATATAACATCATATGTGGTACATTTTATTTTACATGCATTCCAAGTCTTAAATGCAGTCACACCAACGCTAGAGTGGTTTCGGTGAAAGTGCCAGTGTGTGACAATATGTTTCGACAGATCTGAACAACGATTGTGCCAGCAATCCCTGTGTTAATGGAGCCACGTGTGAAGACAAGGTGGGCGGATATATGTGCCAATGTGTCCACGGCTACAGCGGCGACACATGCTATATCGGTGGGTCCAGGTTTTGGCAATCCACATGTTTGTTGTGTGTGATAAAGCAGCTGAAAACGTAGTTGTTAAAAACAATTAAACTCGTTGGTAGTTATCACATATTTCTCAAGATTTTTACTGTAAAGTGAACACATTTAATGGTAGTTTTCAAGAGTGATTTTATATTAAGTTAATTTGTTTAAACATGTAGGTCGCTGTAAGGATTGTGTAATCGAACACGTTTTATATTGTATTTCATGTCAACTGGGCTATTCACCACATCATAATGATGTACACATGTAGCATATGTTGAACAAACTGTCATTAATCTGGAGACTGATCGTTGTTTTTCTTCTGAGTTAAAGATAGACGAAAATAGAGTGTCATAAATTGTTATATGGTATCTCATTCAGGCACTCTAAAGAAATAGGTCATAAAAACAAATACAATGTATTTTTGTGTGTATTTATGTATGCATGTATAGGTATGCGCGTGTGCACCTGTGCACGTATGCACGTATGTATGTATGTATAATTTGTGTTGTTTTTCAATGTCATTTTGTTATGATTTTGCTGTTGAAACGAAACAATATCCTTTTCCTGATCCCTAAAGACCTTTATTTATGTGCCACTTGCAGTTCTATTGAATAGTATTCCACTAATGTTATAATCTCTATGTGCAGTAAGAAGCATCTCACGTAATATACATTTGGTACAACTTGTTGTAGATGTTGATGAATGTTCAAGCAACCCATGTCGGAATGGGGCAAATTGTTCGACGCCTGCACTTGGCATGTACACGTGTGCGTGCCTGACTGGTTTCACTGGAACCATGTGTGAAGCAGGTAATCGCTCGCCTTTTATGTTATTGCGTATCAGTTTTTATTGTGCATTACACGGTTAGGGAAATGAGTTCGGATTACTTTCCAAGTTTATGGCACTTATAAATAAATGTCTTCTAATGGTAAAACATTTCTTTAATTAAGACTAATTATTGGCACATAAAACTATTGTATTATGTGAAATATACTATTTATAAATTTAAAACATGACTTCGATTGTCTGCTAAAATGTGGAATTTTGTTATTAAATGAACGAAATAGTTTTTTGTTTTCTCAGTTGACCTACCCATTCGATTGGGATAATTGAAATACTCAGTTAGATATGTTACACACAGTTTTGGCTTTCACGCTTTACACATTTTGTTCACTGTAGCCAAGTATATTTTAAAAATTAGAATGATAATAAACGTGAAGCAATCAATCACCAAGAACAACTATCTTTCCACCAGTGAGCATAGCAAAACGTTGTAGATAAAACTTTAATGGTACATTGACTATATCAGATGACTGCGAACTCGTTTGTAACATGCTACTTAGGTCTTAGGTGTTGTTTCTCCATACAGCCCCTTCTGTGGCTAACCTAGGAGTTGTGCAGTGTGCATTGCAAAGGGTGCGTGAAACTTAATTTTAAAAATAATTTTAAAATAAAAATAAAACAAATAATTGTTCTAAAACAAGTGCAATAATTTGTGCAGATTAGAAACACAGTCTCTGTCTTGATCTATTGTCTGGTAAGGTGGGCTGGAGCAACAAGGTGGATGGTACTCAGAGCCTGTTGGAATGGGTGTAGTGTGGGTAGTAGAGTCTCTACGTTTAAAATGTAAAAAGTCTGCCGGTAATTTTAAGAGAAACAAAGTATGGGCTAATAGTCCCATATTAAAGTTGTAATTTTGATTCTAAAGTAATCCCAGGGACATCTTCGACCGTCCCTGTAGAGAGTTTCGCCGCCCCCTCTCCTCTAGATTCTCTAATCAACCTCCTTTTTAAAGCCCTTCTTTTTTTCCCGGCAAACCTCCTTCACGCTTGCGTGTTTATGCATTCGTAGACCACTGCACATATGTATTTGTTTGGATCGCTGTTTCTTGTACGGGAGCATGGGACTATAAGATGTTGTGGTAGGGTAATGTTCAGTTCTACTCATTAATAATGTACTGTCAAACCTCACTTTACACTCACCTCGGTAATATATTCATCTCAGAATAATGACCACATCAGTAGTAGGACAGTCCCAAATTATTTATGTAACATGACATTAGCCCCTCTAATACGGTCACCTCGTTAATCATTCAATTTGACTCAGTCTTGAAGGTGACTTTTATAATGAGGTTCCAGTATACTTTAATACAGTAGCAAGCATATCGGTCACATACATGAACTGGTATGCCACTTGTTGTAGAGTTTAATGACTGCACAAGCAACCCTTGTCAGAATGGAGCCAACTGTTCCGTTCCCACAAAGGAGATGTACACGTGTCAGTGTGTGCCTGGTTTCAATGGAACAAACTGTGAAACAGGTAATTACGTTCTTCAGAAATTAGTCATTTCACAGACACTGTTATTTCACTGTTTCTTTGTAATTGTGTTATTCAAAATGTGACGTTGATTGTTGCTACCAAAACTGTTGGCATATCTATAAATAAACGTCACATCTTAAACATGCCAGTATTGAAGAAATTGACATTTAGAAAGCAGTTCGTGAATTTGTAGATTTGACTGGGTATATAAATGTCACCCTTCTGTGTGTATCTCTATTTCAATGAAGCTAGATTAACATGCGTATGTTAATTATGTTGTAGACATTGATGAGTGTTTTAATAAGCCTTGTGAGAATGGAGGCACATGTTCAACTCCCCAGTTGAACATGTTCTCTTGCAAATGCGCAGTCGGATACACCGGAACAAAGTGCGAGACAGGTAACTGATGTTTTCTATGATGGACGCAAACAATACTATTAATTAGGCATGACTCAATGTACATAATACACAGTCTGTGTCATTGCACTCTCTAAAATTCCTTGAAAATGATACAGCAGACAATTTTTAATATTGTTTAAATGTCAACTGATAAGAAGAACATACTGTAGATTATCTTAAATGAGCAATTGTGTGGATTCCATACTACATGATCTGACCTGAACACTGTAGAGACTAGGAAATTGAAAGAACACCCAACAAATGTGTTTTTAAATACTAAATGGTTGAACAAGCAAGTAGAATAAGAGTGCACGAAGTAGTATTAATGAAACTACAATGTCTATTCCATAAGAGAATGTACTCTAGCTCATAGCGAATGATAAACGTATGGAACAAAGGTTCTAAAGATTTTGTAAATGGTTGTAGATTCAGGACATAAAAACAAAAGTGGGACATATCTGACATCGACTGGCCACATAGACAGGAAACATTGTTGGGCCAAGCAAATATTAACCTTGTCAACTTGCCACTTGGAGCTTGTTGATTTGGATGGTATTTTTGTTACATCTTGTTAATAACGTGGCAGGCATTTGCCGCCAGTTCTTCAAGTAGTTTTGTAGTAATGCTTACTATTGCATTTGTGAACATGCGATTCAATTAATATATTATTTATTTGAAAGTAATATCATCGTCATAAAATGAAAATGAAACTAGGATCGCTATAATGACGCACCGTGCACGAACACAAGTATGCAGTGTTTGTTTCTAGATGTCGACGAATGTTTGAGCAGCCCATGCCAACACGGCGGGACTTGCTCCACTCCACAGACCAACATGTTCTCCTGCGTGTGTCCGACTGGAGTGAAGGGGTCTACCTGTGAGACAGGTCTGCATCCATTATCGTGACATTCCAGAACCCTAAATACTACGTTTGTAATATGCTACTGCTATGTTACAATTTAAGCTTACAAACTCATTACTATTGTACTGTCAAACGTCACTTTACACTCACCTCGGTAATATATTCATCTCAGAATAATGACCACATCAGTAGTAGGACAGTCCCAAATTATTTATGTAACATGACATTAGCCCCTATAATACGGTCACCTCGTTAATCATTCAATTTGACTCAGTCTTGAAGGTGACTTTTATAATGAGGTTCCAGTATACTTTAATACAGTAGCAAGCATATCGGTCACATACATGAACTGGTATGCCACTTGTTGTAGAGTTTAATGAATGCACAAGCAACCCTTGTCAGAATGGAGCCAACTGTTCCGTTCCCACAAAGGAGATGTACATGTGTCAGTGTGTGCCTGGTTTCAATGGAACAAACTGTGAAACAGGTAATTACGTTCTTCAGAAATTAGTCATTTCACAGACACTGTTATTTCACTGTTTCTTTGTAATTGTGTTATTCAAAATGTGACGTTGATTGTTGATACCAAAACTGTTGGCATATCTATAAATAAACGTCACATCTTAAACATGCCAGTATTGAAGAAATTGACATTTAGAAAGCAGTTCATGAATTTGTAGATTTGACTGGGTATATAAATGTCACCCTTCTGTGTGTGTCTCTATTTCAATGAAGCTATATTAACATGCGTATGTTAATTATGTTGTAGACATTGATGAGTGTTTTAATAAGCCTTGTGAGAATGGAGGCACATGTTCAACTCCCCAGTTGAACATGTTCTCTTGCAAATGCGCAGTCGGATACACCGGAACAAAGTGCGAGACAGGTAACTGATGTTTTCTATGATGATGGCATGGACGCAAACAATACTATTAATTAGGCATGACTCAATATACATAATACACAGTCTGCATCATTGCACTCTCTAAAATTCCTTGAAAATGATACAGCAGACAATTTTTTATATTGTTTAAATGTCATCTGATAAGAAGAATGTATATTAGCTTAAATGAGCAATTGTGTGGATTCCGTACTACAGATTCAGGACATATATAAAACAAAATTGGGACATATCTGACATCAACTGGCCACATAGACAGGAAACATTGTTGGGCCAAGCAAATATTAACCTTGTTAACTTGCCACTTGGAGCTTGTTGATTTGGATGGTAGTTTTGTTACATCTTGTTAATAACGTGGCAGGCATTTGCCGCCAATTCTTCAAGAAGTAGTTTTGTAGTAATGCTTGCCATTGCATTTATGAACATGCGATTCAATTAATATATTATTTATTTTAAAATAATATAATCGTCATAAAATGAAAACGAAACTAGGATCGCTATAATGACGCACCGTGCACGAACACAAGTATGCAGTGTTTGTTTGTAGATGTCGACGAATGTTTGAGCAGCCCATGCCAACACGGCGGGACTTGCTCCACTCCACAGACCAACATGTTCTCCTGCGTGTGTCCGACTGGAGTGGTGGGGTCTACCTGTGAGACAGGTCTGCATCCATTATCGTGACATTCCAGAGCCCTAAATACTAAGTCTTGTACCTTGTTAATGTGGTTAGATTCCTGTGAGTCACGCTCAGGAAGATATTTGAAGAGATATATTTTAAATAACTCATGTTTTAGATTAATATTTCACTTTCGCATTTCGAGATTTTCACTGTATATATCCATCAGTTGCCAATACAATACAATTACGAGTGCCTCGCAAATTTAGAGGACAAGAATATATATTCGTTTGAACAAACACTTGTATATTTAGATAGATAGGACCGAGAGCGACAACTAACAAACATATGACTACTAAAATGTGACAAGTAAAACCGGAACTCTCCACCATATGGTTAGTCATTTTTTTGTAATAGAGACAAGTTCACATTAATGATACGTTGCAATATCATTAATACTATTTAATTTGACAGATATTGACGAGTGTGCAAGCAGTCCTTGTTTGAATGGCGGGAAGTGTCAGGACGGTTTGAACGAGTATCAGTGCAACTGTAAGTCTGGCTACAATGGAACACACTGTGAAAGAGGTAGGTTTCAAATATGCTGCCAACTTGTATAGGTACATCGTCGGTGTTTTGATAACACGTGGCAGTTTTAATTGTCTTGCAGTCATTGTTCAGCAACTAAGAGCTTGCTTTTGCTCAGCCATTTTATGTACCGTGAGAAATATTTACACTACGCTCTTATTTAAATACCTATCCTTGTTTCTCATTATACTTTATTTTATACAACTCTTTGTACAACAACAATTCATTATGTTGTTGATTTCGTTGTCAAATGGAGTCCTGGAATTACTGCATTTCAACTACTTTAAATCACAAATAAACCTCAAAAGGACGGCCAAGTGTTCACTTCTCCTATAACAAAGGAATTACAGGATTATACTAAAATAGTAGTGAGTATCAGTGTAATAGCACATTTGTTGACTTTTAAAGATGTGGCAATGAAAATGGCATTTGCAATATAATCCTTTTAAATTCATATACTTCCATATAGTCAAGATATGTTATCGTCGTTGTTGAATGTACCATTGTTGTCAAACAGAGCGATCATACTTATTTAAGCATCTTAGTTGCTTCAATGTTTAATACCATGTTGGTATTTTTGTTGTTGTCGCTGCTATTTTAATTATTCACTAAAATTAAGTAAATGTTAGGTCCCTGCTTTTATTTTTATCATTCCCCATATATATTACTGGGTTTTTAGTCCTTTGGCCGAAGGTCCAATGGACTATTGCCATCACTCTGCGTCCGCTGTCCGCCGTTTGCCGTTAGCTGCCGTATCTCAGAAACCGTTCAGCAACTTTTTCTCTAATTTTGCATAGGCATATCTTGGGGCACTGCCACTATGCACGAGAAATCTGTATTTGATTTAATCGTTTTAAGGGCTCCCTAGGGCCTCCAAGGACCCCAAAACTGGTAAAAATGTAACATTTGGCCTATTTCTTCAAAAACTGTTCAGCAACTTTTTTTATAATTTGCATAGATGTATCTTAGGGTGCTGCCACTATATACAAGAAATCTGTATTTGATTGAATCATTCTAAGGGGCCCCCAAAGTGCAAAAGGTTTACATTATCTAGTGATGTGGTTTTGAGAAGGGCCCTTGAGACCACCACCAACAGTAGATTTTTTTTAATGTGCCACAAAGTCAGCAGTGTGACTAATCTCTACAGCCCAGTCCATTGAGACCTTGACTAATCTTTAATTGGTCACAGCACCCAGGCAGAGTAGACACACTTGATCCCTGTTAGACTGAACAGTTACCTAACACTTTTAAACTGTATCTTCAAAACTATTTTCTATAATTGCAAGTTGTGTTTATTTTGATGTTCATTTAATTATTATAAAATGGTGTGACTGTGGTGTCTTGTCTCCTGTTAGACTGAACAGTTGCCTAACACTTTTAAACTGTATCTTCAAAACTATTGATTTTCTATAATTGCAAGTTGTGTTTATTTTGATGTTCATTTGATTATTATAAAATGGTGTGACTTTGGTGTCTATTGGTTAAAGATGTATTGTCTGTAGAAACCTGTAGGTGACAAACAGAAAATTAATATTCTGTCACCTGTAGGTGACAAACATAGAAAATTAATATTCTGGACAACTATAGAGTGAAATATCCTACACTTTATTTATATCAAATGCATTCTACTGTTCTGTTTATGCTTGCCATGCCTTGTGTAGACATGGTACTGTGTAAATCTATTGTATCAATATCGACTAATAATTACAGATTCACAATATAGTTGACACCTGAAACAACCAAATGTCAACCATTAGAAGAGTTGACATAGTTAAGGCACAATAAAGCCTTTTGTGTCAAGACAAATACATTTCAACCAATACCCCTATCTGAACACTGCCTGTTCTTCACCTATTACATTCGCTTTGTTTAGGTATGTGGTTCTTTTTATAGAAAATTTTAGTTTCTTTCTGTACCTGTCTACGTACGATAACTATTTGTCTGCCCTGCTCACAATAAACATCACATGAATGATAAAAGGAAGATCACTGCCACTTAACTTGTGGATTATTATTATTATAAAACTGCTCTGCTACTGCTTGGTGGACAGTTAATTAGTGGATCAAGTTCAAATACATCAGCACGTTTTTCACACCTGCATGGTAGTTTAGGCTCAGTAGTGTGCTGGGAGCTACTAAACCTATAGGCTTGTGTGAAAAGGATAGTTGGCAGAAGAACTAACTTCAAAGCACCATTGCATCCATTTAGCCAGGCAGCAGTCACACTGTCCCAGTGTCTGCTGCTATGTTTATATAATAATTATATAGGCTTAATGATCCCAATACACCAATCTGTTGGCACAATGTCAGATAATGGAACTAGGTTAAACATCTTAACAATAACTATAATTAGTTCTGTGGAGCTGTTTTTTCAGTGAACAATAAACATGTAAACATTTTACTTCCATCATAACCCTAATGATCTGTAACTATAATTCACCAAAAAACATTTGATTAATAATTACCTACAGGGTTGTTTAATTTATGCCGGGCAGAAACTGTTTCTGCCCGGTAGAAACAGCAACAATAGGAAATACATGCCATTGATAGGCAAACGTGTTCTTTTTATAGACAATTTCAGTTTCTTTCTGTACCTGTCTACGTACGATAACCATTTGTCCGCCCTGCTCACAATAAACATCACATGAATGATAAAAGGAAGATCACTGCCACTTAACTTGTGGATTATTATTATTATAAAACTGCTCTGCTACTGCTTGGTGGACAGTAAGCTGCAACTGCCTAGGCTTTGAGTTTGTTTACATTTTGACAAACTACTATTATATAGCACTAATTTTTGAATGAATCACATTTTGAGAATGCATGTCATTGTTTGCGGTGTAACTTTTGTATGCTTCATTTTCTGCTGCTACAAGTTGCATTCATCTGAAAGATTATTCAATTACCTATCCAATGATAATACATATGTTGTGGTGTTAGAAATATATAGCTTTGGTATATTGTACACGAGGGTTGTGATAGGAAACTATTGGACATTGCGACAGTGCAGAGAGGACAGTACGAGGTGTGTCACTCAGTATATGAAGTGTGACTTTCAGATACTTCATTTTGTAGTGCTATGGATTATGATGGGCCTCTCCATTAGCTCCCTATATATTTGTAAGTTAGGTGAGTAACACCTTCGAAGTTCTGACAGCAGGACACCGCCTTTGGTGAAGTTGAGACAAAAGTTTTACAAAGGCTTTGAATTCAAACGGTCTATCACCGTCCAGCTGACCCATTTTTGTATATGTTGTATACAACTTTCAACACAATACCATTAATACCATATGAAATTATCTTAGACCACAGGGAGGACCGGTCTACTAAATCAAATGCTTTCTTATAATCGATGAAGGCACAATAAAGCCTTTTGCGTTGAGACAAATACAATTCAACCAATACCCCTATTTGAACACTGCCTGTTCTTCAGACTTCACCTATTACATTCGCTTTGTTTAGGTATGTGGTCAGTCTGGTGTTCTGAACAATCACTAAGGATTAATGAACACTTGTGCAGAATGTCACCCACTTGGCAGGTTTAATTGATCTATTCAGCAATGAGGACACTGCTTAGGCCTCACTCTGGACACTGTCACTCACAGTGTTGTGTATTGTCTTAGTTGGTGCATTGAGCTAATCTACTTGACCATGAATCAGTGGTGGCTCTGGTTGTGTATTACACCCAGCTGTGGAGCTAAGATTCTCTGCCTGCTATTGTTTGATGGAAACTGTGACTAATCTGTAATTGGTCACTGGCAGTAGCTTGTGTCAACAGACAGCATTAAGCCACTAGACCCCTGTTAAACTGGACAGTTGCCTGTAGGTTTTAAACTGTGTCAAACAGTGAGTCTACCTTTTGCTCTCAAATAATCTGTCCTCTTAGTTTTACACATGAAGACATAATCTGGCATAACTTGATAAGTCTTTGTAGCAGCACATTTGTACTTCCAGTGTATCATTGCAACATAACATACATATTACGTACTGTGTGCCACATTTGAATGTTGTGCATGTAATATTTCCATGCAATCCATTTGCATATATAATGTAAAACTTCAACAGCCGTTTTCTTCATTTTCACTTTTTGATCCCTACCATGTTCAATGCTCCATAACTTTGCCAATTTTTGTAGCAGTCATATTTTTGAAACCGTGTAAAGCACCCTACCAAACATTTACAAGGATGTAAGAAAACAATGTTACAATTTTTCCGGCTTATCATTCATTTGGTCAGCCGGGGTCACATGTAGACGTATTAGTCCAAAGGACTTCAGGGCCACTTGGCCCATTTTTTTGTTTTAAGGTCAACTTTGCCAAAACATACCTTGTCAAAACGGTGGCACGTGTACTGAGACTGGAGGGAAGCGATCGTGTAAATGTCTTGGAGTTTTTACTGGTGACAACTGCGAGAAAAGTAAGTATCAGTAACTCATCAACTGCCACAAGACATAATGAAATGTAGTTATATTGTAAACCACTTTGATTGTGCTGAAAACCTGTAAAAAATATTTTATTTCAAAATTAGATTATAACTGTTGTAATAATGTGTTTATCTTTATGTGTTATCAGGTAATGATATATACTTGTACATTACATTTTAATAAATATTTTTGCAATTATATTTTTACGGTTTCACAGTTTCTACATTTTCAGTTTTGTTTGTATGTCGATATATTAGGCTTTAGGTATTCATTATAATTGGTGTTGCTTTAGAAGATACTGACAGTTTTGCTCCACTTATGACAGGTTTCCCAGAGACATTGCCTGCTTCAAAGAAAACACGGCTCACTGTGTCTGTGAAACTACTGGATAAAACGTTCTCATACGATCTGAAAGACACGTCGTCTACTAAATACAAGGCACTCAAAAACACAGTGGTAGAAGCGGTAAGAGATGGATTTATTCCCCTCTTTAATGTCTCCAGTTAGTGTTCATTCAAACTCTGGACATGTGTAAAATTCTGCATGTGGCTGCTTGCAAATGTGCTAAAAGCATACATACTTGCACGCATGCATGTGTGTGTGTGTGTGTGTGTGTGTGCGTGTGTGCGTGTGTGCGTGTGTGCGTGTGTGCGTGTGTGTGTGTACGTGTGTGTGTGTGTGCGATGTATGTATGCATGCATGCAAGCACGTATATATATATATATATAATATATACTTTATATACCCATATGTATATATATATATATATATATATGGGTATATCAAGTTATATACTCTTGTATATTGTAAATTATATAATTTAAATTGCATTATACATTGTACATTATTTACTATACATTATATAACAACATAATACTATGATGTTGATGTTTCATCAAATTATTACTACAGATGAAACAACATTGTCCATCCTAAAAATAAAACACAGTATATATTGCATATTAGAGATACTTGTTCTACAAGAAGATGGTACAAGAATGGAACAAATACTAATTTACTAGTTGTGGAAATCCCTACATTAACAATACGTTTAAAGACAAAATTTACAAATGTCGGTCATGAGTACATGGACCACTCATCATTTACAAATGTTTAAACCCTCGATAAACCTGCGATAATTTTGTTTTAAAATACAACTCAATTCTATGAACTACACTAACTAGAAAAACATCATTAATGTCAGTTACTTTGTTCCATGCTGACTGGACTGTATGTCTTCCTTGCAGTTGAAAGTTGTACTTGATGTGAAGTTGGGACCTGGGAAATACGAAATTGATGGAGTCACTTTCAAGTGAGTTGGACAGTTATTGCCTTGAATCAGTTAAATGTGCTCTCTCTTTGTTTTCAATCAGTTGACAATATTCCACAATTACGCCGTCATTTAAAAACTAGCTTACAGCCATCCACCAGACAACTAACCAAAGGCAGCAATTATCACTATAACATAGTCTTAATATTATACTCATTTCGGCTGAGTATTTAATTCTGGTGTTGCTAATTACTGCATGCGTGCTCTACTACAGCGAACATAACAACGCAGAATTGGCCCCGTGTTGAGAGTTGTTTAATATTCAGATGGTTCACTGTCTCCATGTTTTTTTCTGACATGTAGAAAATATATATCAGCTATACATAATTAAATAACAATAATTAATTCCGTTGTGTTGTTTAATATATTGCCAATTGGTTAATCAGAGGCCATTTTTCTAAGGAAGCGAACAAACAAAAAAGATATGAGTGGATCTCGGCACCTGGGAAGAGATATTGCCAGCCTGTCCCCAAAGTTAGCATATAAATACATACGTGTATATGATTACTATAATATCTGTTTCCAGATCTGGAAGCGTTGTTGTCACATATGAAATAGTCGTGCCAAAGAAAGAATCTGCTGTCATTCAGTCAAACATTGTCACAGCCATCAAAGAGCACAGTGGTTCTTTCGCTGGTTCCGCCGTTGATAGCAACTCGGTGTCTACGTCAGGTAAGCGTTGTGAGTAAAGAGGTTCATCAGACAAATGAGTGATAATTTTACTTATTTCACAGTCAGTTTACCTTTTGTTCTCGTGACGTTTCGACTGCTTTCAGCAGTCTTCTTCACACGACTACCGCTAGATGGCGACATGGTAGTCCTTCAGCACAGACATAGTCCAAGGATTATCCGAAACCACATCACGGATCCTGAAGAAATACAAGGTGAACACGGCAATGAAACCTCAACACCATCGAGAGGTCATTGGTAAGACCAAAAGACGAAGTGGAACCACACAAGATGTGTGAAGGAGTGTACGCTATATCATGTAGGAACTGCAATGCCACATACATCGGAGAAACTAAACGCACAATTGGAACCCGCATCAGAGAACACAGAAATGATGCAGACAATGCAACAACGAACAAACCCTACACCAGAAAGAACAGAAAAACATCGGAAAAGGAGATGAACAAATCAGCCATCACAGACCACATGACACAGCAAAATAACGTAGTAGATTGGGAGAGGGTCAAACTTGTGGACAGGGAGTCGGACTGGAGGAAAAGATGCATCAAAGAAGGGATGAAGGACTGAAGGACTACCGTTTCTACATCTAGCGGTAGTCGTCTGAAGAAGACTGCTGAAAGCAGTCGAAACGTCATGAGAACAAAAGGTAAACTGACTTGGAAATAAGTAAAAATATAATTCAGGTAAGCGTTGTGTTTAATTGTTTGGGGAAATCAATACAGGTAAAGCTAATCAATTGATTATATTCATGAATGAATAAACTATGTGAACGTGATAACTTTCGAATTACATCGAACTAGTGAGTCAGGTGTACTTAACACGGTTATTTATAAGAATCCAGTTGATGCAGATCCAGTAGTCATTTAATTTTATTGGACATGTCACCTGCAAAAAGTTCTTATATAGCGCAGTATCCAATCCTCAGGACTGTTCAAAGCATTTTACACTTTATTCTTTAGTAGACCTGTTCAATCGAACCACATCTCGACTTTTCTGGGAAGAATTCAGCCACACTGCAAATAATGCACAAAGATTATTTGTACACAAATAACCACCACTGTCTATAGCCAGGTACTCATTCATACAGCTGAGTGAAATGAAGCAATGTAGACTAAACGAACTTGCCCAAGGTTCGACACCGCCGCACAGGATTCGAACCCACGTTCTCTCAGTCAAGAATCATATATATATATATATATTTATTTATTTATTTATTTGTTAAATGAAGTCTTAGTTGTCATTAGTATATTGTTGTCAACAATTCTATAGCATTTTAGCCTTAGGGTGTTACGTTTATATTGCCTTTCAATTTGAACAGCGGATAAGTTACCAAACGTATAGGGTGTACTGATTTAACAAGATTTAACAAGATTGCCATCCAGAGAATTAACTCTAGATGGCAGGTGGACAAGGAAGCCCTTTGGCTTATCAAGAGTCCAACCCTTTTATCTACATATATCCAGCCCTTCTGAGGTATGTGTCGATTTTATTTTTAAACATATTCACACTACTAGCACCCACACAATCATCAGATAATCTGTTCCATTCATTCACAGTCCTTTGTGAAAATGAGAACTTTCTCACGTCTAATCTACACTGCTCCTTTACTAATGTAACTTCATGTCCTCTAGTCTTTCTATCTTTCTTAACTGAAAAAAACATATTTCTATCAATATTTTCATAACCATTCAATATTTTAAACACTTCTATCTGATCTCCTCTCAATCTCCTGGTCTCTAGTGTTGTTAAACCACATTCTTTTAGGCGTTTTTCATAACTAAGATCCCTCAGTTTTGGTATCATTTTAGTCGCTCTCCTCTGTACTCTTTCTAGCATATCTATGTCCTTCTTGCGGTATGGCCTCCACGCTTGTATACAATATTCTAAATGAGGCCTAACTATTGTTTTGTACAGCGGTATTATTAGTTCTTTCTTTATATGCTATATTTCGCCTAATCAATCCAAGGATTTGATTTCCTTTTGAAGCTGCAATTCCACACTGCTCTAAAACCTTCATGTCAGCACTAATTGTCAGCCCTAAGTCTTTTTCTTTTACAGTAGTATTTAGTACAGTTCCCCCATTGTATATTCTACATATTCGTTCCCATGTCCTGTGTGAAGACATTTACATTTCCCAAAATTGAACAACATTTTGCCACTTTTCAGACCATTTGATCAATCTGTCAAGATCATCTTGTAAATGCTGTCTATCTCCATCACTTTTAATCCTTCTAAACACTTTTGTATCATCTGCAAATTTCAACACCTTGCTAGCTATATCATCGTCCAAATTTATATATATTAAGAATAATATAGGTCCCAGTACTGATCCCTATGGAACCCCACTCAAAACTGATTTCCAGTTTGAAGCCTCCCCATCAACAACTACCCGCTGTCTTCTGTCAATCAGCCATTTTTCTATCCAGTTAATTATACCATTTCCTATGCCATGGGCCTTTTGTTTAAGCAGTAATCTCTGATGTGGAACTTTGTCGAAAGCTTTTTGAAAATCTAAGTAGATGATATCTACTGGTGATCCATCATCTACCCACTTAGTGATATCTTCCAAAAAACATAACATATTTGTTAAGCATGACCTCGCTTTTAGAAACCCATGTTGAGATGGGTTTATCAAGTTATGTTTAACAAGAAAATCCACCATGTGATCTTTAATTAGTCTTTCTAATAATTTACAAATCACCGATGTTAAACTAACTGGTCTATAATTATTTGACTTGTTTCTCGAACCTTTTTTAAATAACGGTATAATGTTTGCTTCTTTCCATTCTAAAGGAACCACTCCCTCTTCTAATGACAAGTTGAAAACTGTTGCAAGCGGTATGCTAATTTGTTCTACAATTTCCAATAGTAGTTTGGGTGGAATACCATCCACTCCAGGTGATTTATTATCCTTCATAGCCCTAATTTTCTTAGCTACCATTTCTGGGGTTACAATTAACTGTCTTAAATAGTCTGATTCTGCCCCCTTGAACTTAGCCTCTGGTACTGGCAGTGAACTAGTGTCTTCTCTGGTAAACACTGAACTAAAATACTCATTTAGGTCTTCTGCCATTAAGAATCCTTCTGATATTATATTTCCAGCACTATCTTCTAGA
The DNA here is from genome assembly GCA_020002185.1 of Paraescarpia echinospica. NCBI lineage: Eukaryota > Metazoa > Annelida > Polychaeta > Sabellida > Siboglinidae > Paraescarpia > Paraescarpia echinospica. Next base: position 46,473,370 of record CM034538.1, on the reverse strand, counting down.
GGACCGACCTTATCCTGAACTTTCTGTTTGCTTCGAACATACGCATAAAAACTCTTGCTGTCATGTTTTATATTACAAGCTAATTTATGTTCATAGCTTCTCTTTGAATTTCTAATTTCAGCTGTAGCTTGGTTTAGTGCTTCTTTATAAATGTTGTAGTCTTCGTCATTGCCAGTACGTCTATATGACTTCCACATCATTTGTTTATACTTAATTTTTCTAATGGCTTCTTTCGATAAGTATTTCTTTCTGGTCCGTTTCCCTTGTTTTTTGAAGGGAACAAATTTATCTACGATGCACTCTATTTCATTCTTTAAGATATTCCAGCATTCTGTCACAAGGGTCTGCACAAGACAAAGGCAAAAATAGAAGCCGTGCAGAAGGCACCATGCCCCCAAGATGTTAATAGTTTAGAAGGATTCCTTGGGCTGGTGAATTACTACCACAGGTTTTTACCCAACCTGGCCAGTGTCTTGCATCCCCTAAACCAGTTACTAGAGAAGGATCAGAAATGGATGTGGTAAAAGGAGTGTGAACAAGCGTTCGGTGAAGCAAAGAGACTGATCACATCGGACCAAGTTCTCGTCCACTACGATCCGAACTTGCCCATCAGAATAGCGTGCGATGCATCTGCATATGGGTTGGGAGCCGTACTCAGTCATACGATGCCAGATGGGTTGGAGAGTCCAGTCGCGTTCGCTTCGTGAACTTTAAACAAGGCTGAACGGAATTACAGCCAGATAGACAAAGAAGCACTGGGACTCGTGTGGGGAGTCAGGAAGTTCCACCAATACCTGTTTGAAAGACGATTCACGCTGGTGACGGATCACCAACCCCTCACAGCTATCTTTCATCCAGGGAAGAGTATTCCAGCAATGACGGCTGCACGAATGCAACGATATGCCCTACAGCTAGCAGCACACGACTATGAGATAGTCTATAAAAGCTCTTTGAAACACGCAAATGCAGACGGACTTTCGAGGTTACCATTGAAAACGGGGGAGACACACCTTGTTGTGGTGGAGATGTTCTACATGGACCACGTGGAAATCCTTCCTGTCACGGCAGCAAACATCAAGACAGAGTCCAGCAAGGACCCAGTCATGTCAAAAGTTCTGGAGAGAACCCAGCAAGGATGGCCGATGATCAGTCCAGAAGGACTTGAACCATTCTTTGCCAAGCGCTACGAGCTGAGTGTATTCCACGGATGCGTTATGTGGGGAATACGCGTCCTAGTGCCACAGAAGTTGCGCAGTCAAATCCTCCAGGAGTTACACGATGGACATGTCGGGGTTGTAAAAATGAAGGGACTGGCTCGTAGCTATGTTTGGTGGCCTGGGATAGATAAAGATATAGAATCTCTGGCACGGAAATGTCAAGGCTGCCAGAGAGTCCAGTTTGAAGCGCCTACCGCGCCACATGGCCTGCAAAACCATGGCAGCGTATCCATGTAGATTATGCTGGACCGTTTATGGGACGGATGTTCTTAATAGCAATCGACGCACATAGCAAATGGCCTGAGGTACTACCAACAGCCTCAGCATCATCAGAAAGAACCGTAGAACTATTACGAGATGTGTTTGCAAGGTACGGTCTTCCAGAACACTTGCACAGTGACAACGGAAGTCAATTCACAAGCGAAGTTTTTCTAAACTTCATGAAAGCAAACAACATCAGGCACACATTTTCTGCACCCTACCACCCTGCTTCCAACGGGCAGGTGGAACGCTTTCAGACATTAAAACAAGCCATGCGATCAGCGAGAGGTGACTCGAGTGCTGTGAAACGACACCTGGCCAGATTTCTGTTTGCCTACAGAAACGCACCACATGCAACAACATGTGAATCTCCGGCGATGTTACTGATGGGTCGAGCCCTGCGAACAAGATTAGATGCCATACGACCAAACACGAGGAAGACGGTGGAGAACCGTCAGGCCAAGACAGTAGAGGAGAAGAGAGGGCAACACAGAGAATTTGAAGCTGGGGACAGAGTAGTGGTAAGAAACTATCGCAACGACCAAAAGTGGGTACCCGGTACCGTCCAAGAGAAGAGGGGTACCAGATTGTATGCAGTGCGCGTGCAAGACGGCGATGTATGGCGGAGACACAGCGACCAAATCAGGGCTTCTGACGTCGCCATGGTACCTCTGGGTGCGGTGGAGGTACCAGTGGTTGACGAATCGACTAAACCAACAACAGAAGCAGAAGAAGACAACCAGCCAAGTTCATTGCAAACACCGATGGCAGTGAACTATCCCGTGAGACCGGCAAGTCCAGCGCAGATACCAATGGCAGAGGAACGACTCGTGAGAAGGTCCACAAGAACCAGAAAACCTCCAGAGAAGCTGGATCTGTGACGTTTAAAAGACGGTGTCCAGTTTAATTATGGACATAGACGTTAATGGTTAATGGCTACTAAAATGGTATTGTTAACAAGGACTAATTAATGGACGCTGAATCCGTGGACTGTGTTGACGGTTGTCATATCGTATATGTGGCATAGCGTAACCAGGGTATTAACATGTTTTAAGGGAACAACATTTGAAAGGGAGGGGTGTAGAGTATTTGTATTGTAGAGCATTATGAATGCTCCCCATGGCTCTGGAATAAGGACAGCTCCCGGGCTGTGCTGACGTGTCGAATAAAGATGGCGTAAGACATAACATATACCCTTGCTTCCAAGAGGTGATAGGTCACCCTTAGTTTAGTATATAGGTGATAAGTTGTTCCACTGTACTTCAAATATCCCAGAACAAATATCCCAAGACATGCTATTATAACCACATCTTTTCTCTGAAATGTTGCAACCGGTAACACATTTACGGAGGTCATTACTATGGCTCCCTATTGTCAATTTTTATTTTATTTTTCCAACAAAACCTGTTGCACTACTACATTTTAGCACCCAAACATTCCCTTCCGATATAATTACAATCCATTAGTTGCAGCAGAAAGTACATATGATTTTCTCTCCATTCAAATGCTAAAATCGATTAGTTTATGCAATGAAGAAGTTGATTAAATCAGCCAAATAGTGTTTGTATTCCTACAGAAACAACGTCAATCAGGTACTATGGACAGTTCCGGGTGCCAGACTTGCCATACGTAAGCAACTACGGCGTCAACACATCGAGTGAATACATGAATTTGGCAAATGAAGTCACACTAAGAGTGAGTTGTACATTAGTGTCTGTGAGCCTGTGTACAAGCGTGTGTGATTGATCTCATTCGAAATTTATGATGCCAGAGCATGAAGAATGTATGTTTTTACAACACGACATAATTGCAATAATACATAAGTTGTATGTAGAACAATGAACATACAACTTTTACATAATAATCTTCAGACATCGGTGATATTGCTAATGGCAATAAATATGTTATTGTTGCTTATTGTCATCACAATTCATAGAATAATTAGATTATGTAAATACTAATAAGTATTGCTCAAGTATATTTGGTAAATCTTTACAGTTGACTGAGATCTATGAAGCAAATGAAATTGTGGGCTCAAGATTGGTTGGCGTGAAAGACATAACATTCAGGTTAGTAGTTTTCCTTTCCCGTCAACTGACATATGCCATGTCCAGGTTCTACACCATTTACTTAGTACTGCTGCATTTGTGCAGATCAAACAAAATGTAACTTTAAGTTATTGATGCTTGCTAAACATAATCATGCACACATGGCATAGCTGACAGTAAGGTAAGTCTATGCAACAAACTCAACTGCGATGTTGATAGAAAAACTAATATGCTACATAGTGATGTGCTAACCAAGAATGTGGCAGTTAATTGATGTATTAAACTAATTAATATCTGCACCGGACAAATTTAGGTTGGACAAACCAAACCAAATCTCAGTAGTTAGTCCCTCGGCTGAACACCATTGTGTTGACAACATGAAGTGATACGTTGTGTACAGAAGACAGTGCTCTGGATTCAATGATAATTACTTGTTGTTAAGCAAACTCTTTCCCTGGAGGTATTTACTGAGGCTACAGTGGGTGCTGATGCAGAGTTTAGCACAAGAATGTCGCTTATATTTCTTAAATAAAGTGTGTACTGACAAGCCGTAACTCATAGAACATTTGTTGCCACGCCAATGAGCACGCACGTAAAGTCAAACTGCGCACACTCATAATATATACATATGTAAGCCAAGTTAGCACTAATATATATATATATATATATATTAGTGCTAACTTGGCTTGTCTTCTGTGCTAATAAAATGTGTAATATATGACATACCCATGTATTGAAAACTATTGTATTTCTGAGAACGTTTTTTGGAAAGTTTTCTTAATGTTCCTAGAACGTTATTGTTATATTATGGTACCGTCAGTGGTAACGTTCTGAGAACTTTTTTGGAGAAAGTCATCTTAAGGTTTCTATAACGGTATGCATAGCGGAACATTATGTGTTTGCTGGGTAATTACTGTAATAACTCGTTCTCAATTATATAAATAGGAAAGGAAGCGTCATTGTCGACTTCGCACTTTGGGTGGATTCCACGCTGACCAGTAAGGAAGTTCTACATGACATCCTCAAGAATGTCCCATTCACTATCGGAGGATACAGTGTTGATCTGGACAGTGTCAGGGTGTCAGGTAAGATCATGTTTATATTAGGCCCCATTACGTTATCTATCGGAAATGTTGTGTTTTATGCGTCATGTACATACTAATAAAAATGCCCACCTTTCGGATGGCATTTCATTAACATAGTCACAGAAGACAGTTTCCCTGAGTATTCGTAAAGGTTTGTTATGACGTAATTCGTATTTCAAGATGAGTATGTTGCTCACCTGATCAACAGACAAAATGACCTATCCATCACGTGATCTGTTGCCAGCAAAACCTCCGACAATCCATAAAAAATGGATGCCGATCATGTGGTACATTCGTACATTCCATCATAAATTTTGTTGAAATTCCAGCCCCAGAAGTATTTCTTTATGACAAAAACATAAGGCAAAGTTTCTAAAGTGACATATGTAAGCGCTTTTGTTTTATCTATGAGAAGTCAAACCACAATAGCAATGTAATTCACATATATAACCGTTATCAATATTGTTGGCAAAGGCAAAACTTGACAGTGGTCATATGCAAAATTGTGATTGTAACGTACACAAAGCGCGACATACTGGGTACATTAATTGCATGGTTTGGAACAATGCATAACACCGTTAACAATTGATATACATCCGCCTATCGTCCGGTAAAAAGCCGAAAATCATTACAAACCTTTAGCGAACGGGAAACTCCAAAAAATGTGTTACTTTTCTTCCAAGGTGTCATCAATTAATCCCTGAAATATTGGCACCCGAGGAGCAAGCCATCTAGAGAAAAATACATTAACATATATGCACACACATACGCAAGCTCAATTATAGTTAGATAATCACGATTTGTGGACTATGATGATATAATTCTGGAAAAGACAGTGCAACAATTAAATAAATTGTCTTAAACGTGTTTACATATACTGTTGCCTGTTTAGTGCATGCGAACATAGTCATTTGTTTACATTTTAGTATTTTCAACTAGGCCCTGCCCATCTACTGCAGTTTTATTTTTCATTAAAGTGAAATTGGATGTTCATCGGTTTTTTAGTAATTAATATAATGTTATTAAGACTATGATCAAATATATTTTGAATATATACAAATTTTTTTAATAAACCAAAAAAGAGTGTTCTCAATTTGAAACACTCTTCCACAAAATATCAACAAACATGTTATGTTTAGATTATAAACAGCACTATTGGCAATATGACGGACACCGGTTGGTTTATCTGCAAATGTTAAGTGCGGTCACATTGTTCCAATATTCAAGACAACCTATTCACCAAATTGTCAATTAACAATGACCACCCGGCTGATTCCAGGAATTAAACCGATAGATGAAACAATTTTGTTTAAAAAACATATTTCATTTCCCAAATGTTCCTCATCATTGATTCTTCTTGTTTGTTTCAGATGAAGAATTAGAAGATCCAGGTAAGATCTATTTTTAAGTAATGGCCATTTTGTTTCATTGGATTCTAAAGTATCGTAGTTTTTTCCCAGTATGAGTTTCTACTTTTATTATCGAATTATGTATTACTACGTTTATTGTTACACAGAATATTACCATTTTGTATGCCTGCGTCTCGGGTAATTAATTATGGAACATCCAATTTCCTCTGTAATAAATCCGACCAGATGTTCTTATTCAACTGAGATGGAGCCTGAACACCTATCTGTAATTATCAGTAATCACTACAACATAATATAATGGCATCCCATATATAGTTAACACCAAATTAGTAATAAGTACAGAATGTCGAAACACTCCTTATTTTGGGGATGACAATCACCTTACAATTATTGAATACATAAAACAGACATAAATCTATGCGATATAACACTTATTAAAATAGAATAATCACATACACATAGCCCCTACACAGAGAAATGCGGGGTACTTCGCTTCACCAGCCAACACATGATATATGATCATTTATGAGATGTGTCAAAACCATCTTTCAAGATGCTGTGCCAGATAACGAATCGATAACGAAACTGAAGTGACAATTGAGAAAGTGGACCAACTATATTCGTTATTGTCTTACGCAGGCTTCCCGTGGCTGCCGGTGATCATTGGCTGCGTGCTTGCTGCCCCTTTATTCATCATTGTCATCATCTTGGTCGTGTGCAAGTACAACAGCCGCCACGACACTGACACCTCTGACGTCATTGACGACCACCGCTACAGGTACTGACTGTACAACCGTCACAGTGGTGGCCATTGTTTTTGTAGACGCCGACAACTTCGCCTGTTATACATATGATCAACTTTGCGACAAATAATAATGTTATTTCATGTAGCTATTTTCAATAGATACCCTTAATTTCTTTGTCATAGGTAATGTAATTTTAGCTATTATATGGGGAGGCATTAATGTGTCTGTAATATGTATTATAAACTCTCGTTTAGTTATTGTAGGCATGTGGAAAACGATTTATTCAGCTGCCTGGTGGAACACTTTCTTATACAAATTAACTGTCATATTATGTCAATTATATGGGTAACTAAAAGTAACTGGGTAAGAGGAGCATAGAAACGAGAAGAGGGTGGAATAAGATGAAGAGGGGGATCAAAATTAAGAAGGAAAAACAGTGTAAAGCGAGATCCCGAAAAAGCAGATAAGACTGGAATAGAGTGGAAGACCACCGCAGAACACCGAGTAACACTGAGAGACATAGTAAAGAAGGCAGAGTGGACTGGTGTGGACCCCACAATGCAGCCTGGGGAAGAAAACGTAACTGAGTACTTAGTTTCTGCGCAAAAGATAATAATTTTGGTGAACTGTAATAAAACAAGATTTTTGTTTTCTTGTAATTCATTACTCCAATAGGATACTGATTCCATGCATTCGCCATTGTCATAACATCTTCCAATTTATGCAATATGCTGTTATGTCTGTTACAGTCGAACCTTGTCAAGACGAGAGGGACTCTGGCGACAGATGACTCAAAGCATTCCATTCGGATACAAACTCGACCCACGATATCAGGTGCATTATCTGCTTTCCTTATGCAGAGAGTGTTAGGTCATGTGTTAATGCCTTGTATGTATGGAACGATACAAAATGTACATAAAAAGGTACATAGAGTGTTTACGCAGCTTACACATCAATTTATGTACACTGCTGATAATTATAGTACTTGGAACCTCTTTATCAAGAACACAGGCTCTTCGTGAAATATATTATTCAAATACTGTCATTTAACAAACACGCATCATACCTTGACAGAATGTCGAGTGTCTTATGTTTATTATGAGAAGAAGGTGACAAATGTGTTACCTTTTGATATTCATTATTTCTTATACTTTATTGTTTTGGACAAAATATGTGACAGATATTATGAGATGGCTGTATTACTGAAATGACCTCAGGCAATCGAAGTTCAACTGCACCGATTTTATATTATTGAAACATCACAATCGAGAACATACTAAAAATATAATGTATAAATACTGTACTACAAATGTTATCAAATGTGTCAACATATGTTTATAATGTAATGTTCTTACATATGGCTTCTGAAGTATAGGAGACTAATGTTATGATTGTGTATGTGCAGTACACAGCGCGCTGGACTCACAACCCAGCTGCCCCAATGGCTACCAGCCAGAGAACATCAAACCAATCGGTGAGCTTCTCTTTTCTTCATCGACCCTCACCATAGTAACGTAACGAATACATTTTTTTTACCTACATCCCAATATCATGACAAAAATAACTTCAACATGTACTGGTGCCATATCAAGAACAATATTGAATTCAACATTCATCATCAGTAGACGATCGTTAATTTTTTTACGAAAGTTGAATTCAGTAAAATCTTTCAAATTGTTTTTTTTTACAGTTTTGTTATTTACAATGATATTAATGACATTATAATAAATATTATGAAATAACGGTTACTATCACAGTTATAAGTTAGATACTTAAATATTCAGTTGTGTATGGGTGTTATTAACAAACCACAGGGTTGACTGACCTAAGTTGCTCAAATTAAAAGTTAGATGGCATTTTCAAGTCATTCAACCTTTTATTAGTGTATGGGCGAGTTGGTGTCACTGTTTAAAATATGTAAATGAAGGTTGTATAAAAACAATTAACTAATAACCAAACGTGTTTAAATACAATTTAAAAATAAGTTAAATAAATGTTGTGTTGTATGGCAATTACGAATTTGCAGTTTACGTGTCCTGTTAGCAGATTATTAGATGTAATGTTATTAAAATGTGCCTCTGGATATGATCTACGGTTGTACACTCAACGTTTTCCTACAGAGAGGAAGGGGACCTCTTGCATTAATGCCTTTAATAGCTTAACCACAAGATTCAAGATCAGGCACATTCTTATGGTTTTCGTTCAATACTAAATTTTATGATTACATATATAATTACCAGAAGCTAGAAAACATATCTATCTTAAAAGTACGAATGTTAATAGATGGAATTGTTTTGCAGTCATGGTTTCAGGCCCAATAAAGACGATAATGAACATCAATGCAGGAACAACAAGGGACAAGAATGAAACATCTAGCAGAGTGGCACCTTCAGAGATTGTGTGTCAAGTGATTCTGATGTCTGAATGTATTCGTTGGTGGTCTTGTTCGACGTAGGATACCTCTCATAATTTGTTTACAATGTATAGGCTATATTATGTCAGTGTAAAGCTCCCTCTGCTGACGTGTTGTTATTGTTCTCCTAAATGTAACAATAACAACATATTGATACAGACTGGAGACAGGAGTTACAATACAACCATGCATATATATCCTGGGACATGAGGTTTGAACCAGTCCAAGTCGGCGCATGTGCAGGCTGCTTAGAAACTTCTTTGTACATCATCTCAAAATCATTGTTGTATATTGTATTAGAATGATATTTTATGCAGAGGAATTAGAACAGCTATATTACAATTATATTATCACAGATGTGGGTAAATGAATAGGATAAATGAATAGGATTTATATAGTGTAGGATTTTTGTATAATTAAAGAAATACAACTTGATATAAATGTATAGATGTAGATTTTGCTGCTAACGTTGGTAACTATAATATGTGTCATGACTGTCACAAGCGTTATCACATTTTACCAAAATTGTAATGTAATGTAACAATAATGAATGGATGAAGATATGCATACGTGTTTTATTGATATATTATATGATATTCCTTTTTGTTATGACATGAGTAATTGTGTATTCATATACACCTTACATTGTAAAATACATTAAAATGGCATATTAAGGTATATGAAAAACTGTAAACTATACACTTATGCAGTTTTAAATATCTTGTTGGTTTACAGACAAGTGTGTGCATGTGCTATGTATCTATGGAGGGATCAAGGTGTGTCAGGCGTGTACGTGTACATAGGTTTGACAATAGACATACACAATATTAACATGTGGATGAAGGTTTGACAATGTATGTACAGGATTGCAGTCAGGTGCAGTTTTAAATATACCTATGTGCATGTTTGTAGAGGGGTCTAAGATATGACTATAGTAATTGTATAAACTGTATAATATACATGTGGGTGTAATAATGTGTTGATACTATATAAATTAATCGCATGACGAAGTTTGGCATTGGCAAGTACGATGTCGTGTGGATGTAGGCTTGAATCGGAGCATGTGTGAAAATTGCCCATGTTTAGTCTTCCTACTAGAAGCAACAAACGATATCCATGATTGGACGTAGAGCAACAACAAATAAATTGGCATGTCAAACGAAAATAAAAGGCAATTTGTAATGTACTCATCGGGGTTTGTATTTTGCTGTTGTTTAGTAATGTCATTTTGATTTCTGTTGCATATATATGGTTACTTACAGACATTTCCCATTTAGGTGGCAGCTGCTGCGTAATTTGGAACTCCCCTTGACTGTAAAATAGTATTAAACTACAGCCACATTCCACAATTCAAAAGTGCATTTCTACCCTAAATATCTCGCTCTAAAGATTCTTTTGTGCGTCCCTCTTCATGACAGTGCTTCATGACTCGCTTCTCAGCTCCGGTTATCGGGGAGTTAGGTACTATAGAAATTTAATATTACAGTGCACGCAATAAGGATACCTCATGAGTTACATATCCGCTTAAAAAGAACAACTCTGGTAACTCCATTCTGGCCAGCAATGTCTTATTTACCCACGGATATAAGAACCATCTGATACAAGAACACTTTTCTGATGTCCCAACATGTTCCTTATAAAATACCCAGTGTCCACTGTATTATTATTAAACGTGCGCACACAAGTCTGCCTCTTGCAAAATATACATAACCCTGCACAGTGGAATATTACTATTAAGGCCACCGTGGGGACCGAGTCAAACTGACCTGAATAGTGAGGTGACCATATTAGGGGAACTAATTTCCTATACTTGACACTTGTTTAAAGCTTCGACTGTGCACAAGCCAAGATTGCCTGAAATGAGTTTTTGGGTGGGAAAATGTAGAATAATCCTTCTCGCTAATCCTTTGGAATGCCTGAAAAGCCGACATTAGAAATGCGTATTTACCTCTGTTATTGTAATAGTTATCGGTATAATGTGAACCGTGTTGGCACAACCAGTTAGTGTTGGACGTCGCGTCACATGTGAACCGTGTTGGCACAACCAGTTAGTGTTGGACGTCGCGTTACATGTGAACCGTGTTGGCACAACCAGTTAGTGTTGGACGTCACGTCACATGTGAACCATGTTGGCACAACCAGTTAGTGTTGGACGTCGCGTCACATGTGAACCGTGTTGGCACAACCAGTTAGTGTTGGACGTTGCGTCACAACTCCTAAAAAGAGGAGTTTTATTAAGGCAAAACTGACCTTTGTATATAGAGAGGCACATAATTACAATTAACCAGCATCATTACTGTCATGTCATCATCAACTGTTTGAGAAGGATAAGTAGAGTATGGAAGAATTAACACAATTCAAATGTCAGATTTATTCAGATGGGACATGAGACATAGCACGTGGAAACGTTACGAAATGTTTTAAACATAACCTTGCTTTGCGACTATATTTGTTATATTAAATCATGAGCAAAATGTCATTAAATTGGTGCATTGCCGTCTTAAATATATGCATGATCGCCAGTATGTATCTTGAAAATGCATTGGTGGAACATCTTTGATGCTTTCAGAATACAAGAACAGTGTTGCTATGCTTATAATGATCAGATATATGAAGTGAGGGTGTGGCAGGATATTGTTCTAAAAATTGGTAAGAGATGGGACGTGGATGGTGGACTAGACAATGGTGGAAGCTTAATTAAGGAGATTACAGGTTGGCCCCAAAAACAGACAGCATATTGTTACCACTGCCATACCCATTTTTGTGGTGGGAGAAACACAAAAAGCAGTTACAACACAAAAATAAGTTAATTAAATTTGGCATAACACTATACATCAATGGCGTAGGTAGAATAACCTATTAACTCGTGGAACCACTACCGGTACAACGTCTTAACACTCAATAATCGCAAAACAAAAACACAAGTTTGCACTTGCACCACAAATTGACTACAAATTATAATGTAATTAATTTAAAACAAAGAAGTAGTATCCCAAGCAATTCAAATACTAGTTTGCCACCAAATACAATTCAATGTGACCATGAAATTATTACACTGCTGTATTCAAGTTAAAATATCTAAAATGTACTCGTTATCAAAGCAATGCTAACAATTAGAATACACGACACAACTGTTGATGAACAAGTACAAAAGCATGCAAGAAAACAAATAATTTATAATAACCACTTTACCTGTTTTAGAGCTACAAGACCATGAAAATGCACAGCAAAACATATAACATAAAACACTTAGTCATTCGTCATCAAGAAATGAGCATATTATATTCGATTACCTCATACAATAACTACAGGGCTATTCACAGACAGTGACCATCACAACAGCAGTCTTGCATAGTTCACGTGTAAGTCGTTCAGAAAACGACATTGATCTTATAGAGTTTGATAGCGTGGTGTGGGTCTTTGGTCAAGAAGCCAGTGTGGCTCTCTACGACCGCCAGCATACCTGCACTGGCCATCGTGATGTGACTGGGGTGACGTATGCCGTCCAGTTTGGTCAAGACATTCATGAGGAATACCCCGCTGTTGTTGAAGGCACAGATCCTGTGGTTGTCCCTGTCGGCCACAAGAATGTTCCCGTCCTCATTCACGGCCACTCCCTGCGGCCTGCACAACTGACCTTGGTTGCCACTTACGAGCTGGAACTTGCGCACAAACACGCCACTCTTGTCAAACACCTTAATGCAGAGGTTGCCCGAATCTGAAATGATGATGTTTTCGTTGTGATCGACGGTGACGTAGCGGGGGTCGTTGAACTGGTAGTCTCCCGAGCCCCATGACCCAAACTGAGTCAGCATTGTTCCGTCGGCGTTGTGAACACTCACCAGGTGCCGGTCGACGTCCGTCACGACGTAGTTACCGTGAGGGGTCGCCGCGATACTTGCTGGCATCCCGAACAAACCCTTTCCCCAAACGGCCCAGCATTCGCCATCGATGCCAAACACCTTGACACACCTATCCTGCTTGTCGGTGATCGCAATGTGGCCCTCGCGCGACACGGTCACGCTCTCTGGCTTCACCTTTCCCCAGCCGATGATCTTCAGTGACTGGCCGCTCTGGTTGAAGATCTGTAGGCGGTTCTCGCACTCGGCAACAACGATGTTTCCGTCTTGAAGGAACGCCACGCTGCTGGGAGGCATGATCTTGCCCGGCCAGCCGCCGATCTGGTCCAGCTTGAGTAGCAGCTTGGGTCTGTGGTCGACCCTCCCAGGAGACAGCTCCAGAGAAGCGCTGGAGGGCGAGCCAGCGGTAGGGCTTGCAGGGTACGCGGACGCAGATTCTTCGGTCTCGTTGCTCGTGCTGCCTATCAGCTCGTCCACGTTGATGGTGCTGTTTGGTGACGACGGGTGTTTGCCGATCATCTTCACCTTGCTCAGTTTCAGGTCACCTTTACCTGTCGGCGACAAGGCATTTAAGATGGAGCTTGCGCGCCGCTGCACGGGAGGCGGCTTGCTGCAAGACGCTGCTGAGAAGGATGACGTGCTCACATGCTCGGTAGTTTGTTGTTCGTTAATGCTGCACTCCTGGATGCTGCCAAGTAGCATATCGACCGTATCGTCACCGTGAACAAACCTTACGCTTATGCCACTTTTCGCTTTCGACTTTGTAATCGTAGGCAGGTTAAAGTCCTGCACTGCTTTCATGCGTGAAACAAGGTCGTCATGAGCTAACAGGCACATGTGTGGCGAACCACGAATCACAGCTTGTACTTCAGCGTTTAATGCTTCCACGTTCGCACCGTGAAATTTCAGTTCAGCAAGTAAATCAACCTGAGAATCCTTCATCTTGGCTTCGATCTGCATCTGGACTTCTTGCTGCAGTGCTTTCTCTTGTTCTCGGATCTTCCGCACCAGTTTGCTCGCCCTGTCTTTGATAGCTGTACGTGCCTCGTAAAAAGCCTTCTGTTGTGACTCCTTTATTGTTTCTAAGTACTTTGTTTTGTTTTTGATGTCGGCAAGTCTCGAGGCAATGCTGTCCAGCATCGACTGCAGCTGGTCTTGGTATTTCTGAACGACACCGTTCTCCAGCGGTTCTGGCCGGTGACTCGTGTCGTGTTGCATGGTGCAGATTGTACACAGCATGACGCTGCATTGCTGGCAAAAGTAGCGCATCGATTGGTCCTTGTGCAGCTTGCAAAAGACAACGTCGCACACGTCCTTCTCAGAGATACTCACCGCGTGGTGGCCGGCAAACAGCGGGTTGGCGTCGTGTTTGCCCTTCATGCAGCTCTCGCAGAAGTAGAGACTGCACTGGATGCAGTGCCACGTCGCCGACGCCGACGTGTGTTCAGTCTTGCACAAGTCACACGTGTGTGTTGACGTGTCGCCGTCCTCTGGCATCAACTCGTCTTCGTTTCTTGCCTGGCTGACGCTGCTGTTCACGATGTCTCTGATCTGTTGTATGCGGAAGTCGTTCTGCAAGCCTTGCACGCCCATCGTTGATAGAGCCGTGACACGCTTACACACGGGGCACGTGATGTCCCTTCGATATGGGTGTCTGCAGTTCTCCAGACATTTGCTGCAGAACGAGTGTAGACACAGGAGAGTCTTCGGATCATCGTACGTGTCCAGGCACACAGGACAGGTGAGAAGGTCTGTCAGTCTTGACGGAGATTCTGGGTGCATGCTTGGAGAAGCCATATTGTATGTCAAATCTGAAACATGTGATAGTTGGTCTTTATGTTCTGAAAATATTGTATACGGTGTATGCAATGTGGAAGAGAATCAGATACTGCGTTTGTGAAATAATGATGCAAACATATATTGTAACACCAACTGAAGTTCAAGCAAAAAAAAATATATTGTTCTTTTTTTAAACTATCTGTTCAACTGACTTAAATATATATTGCAGCCCATTGCGATTATCATTTGCCAATGTTTAAATGTGTATTGTGTGAACAGTCTTAAAGCAAGGCTACTGTCTTATGTCTATAAAAGTTGTCACAACTGGTTATTGATTTTGTGTGTGATTAACTTGGCTATTTCTTTATCAGAACCAAAGATGCAAAAATATCAGTACCTATCAATTAAATTCAACATGACTTCTATGGAATATGATTGTTTGTCAATAGAAGTGTTATATAGCAATGTCAAGGTGAAGGCCACGTAGTTTGTTGGAGTCACCCAGCGAATAAACCGGGAAACACCTAAAAAGAAGAGGCAAATGTACTGTATACATGTATCTAAGTGCAACACTAATACAGTTAAATACAAGTACTATCTTTGGGTAGAGTTTGAACAATCAGGACATACATTTGGAACAACATTTATTATTAATATAGGCTAGTTTGGTAATTAAAAATATTATTTTATAATTTGCACTTTATTATTATAGTGTGCGTACAAACATGTTTGTACATTTTTCAAGATATAATTTTTATAATTTATTTATGCATATATATATATACATATACAAATGCAAAGTTATATTATGTTAGTGTAACTTAGCTCTATTATATTAGTGTACATATAGTTAATGTTAAAATTATTACTGTTTAATATCTTATGTACTTACAGGTAAAATTAAAATGATAAACATTCACGTGTGTGATTAAAGAATGTGGAAAAATAGAAATGTGGTTTGTAAATTAGTCGGGTTAGTTCAAATTCAGCAGGATCAGTTCAAAATTAATCTGGGCCAGTTCCTTTTCTGCAAATTTCAGACACTGCATATTGTGAATATGGGAAAATTTACCACTTTTTCTAATCATACACTAGACAAACTGTTATAGTCAATCTAATTAAAACATGGATTTTATGCATGTTAGTACGTCCCAAGTCTCCAATCTTACTGGTCATGTGAGACACAAAGGCTCAGTGTTCAGAATAATATTGTATCTGCCTGTGATGGAAATACAGCATTGTCATCATGTCATGTGAACTATGGGAACAAGAATTTGTTAAATGTTGGATACAACTTTAAGGAATGTTGCTTGTTCAAGTTGTTGGAGATCTTTTGACTTACAACTGGATATATGCAATCTCATAAATGATAATGAACTGCTATGTTTTGTAAGATTTATTATACATTTCTATATTATATTAGGGGTCTGTTTGTTTGTATGTTTGTTCAACTGTCTGAGCATATATCCACCAGTTCTGCATGTATGGGGCAGAAATGCTGTAGCAGACACCTTCCTGATTGGTAAACATAACAAAATAAACAGTTTGCATAGTGCTCATTATGTCTTTCATCACAGGAACACTGCCACATTTAATAGCCCTGTCCCGACATTATGTGAGTCACTCATTGTTATACTTGATAGACACAATTTGTTCAATAGGGTGTACCATTTTGGAAAAAAACAAAACACTGTTTGAGAAAAAAACAAAGCCAAAACAAAGCTGTAATCCAGTATGCAGGGTGAAGTTAACATTAGGCTTAATAGTTGATTGTTAACTTGTTTTTTGTTCAGTGTGTATAAGGTTGAACCAGCCCCTGGCATAGCTAGGCTAGGGTTTAGCCTTAGCTTAGCCAAATACAGTTCTGTAGCCAGACTATGAAAACAGGGAAGCCTCGAGTCTAGGCAAATAAGAAAGACACGAATCAACTAACATCAGCTGACCCGGTCATTGACTTGTGGTGACTATCAACCCCTTGAAATCCTACCCTTGCAAGCTGAGCTGCTATGTCAACGTGCAACTCAGATCTAAGTCACTGATCTCAAAAAGGTCAGAATTTTAATTTTATGTGGTTATTGTCAGATAACTTAAGTAATTTATATATTCTGTGAATTCATATGACCATGACATACTGCTCTGTTTATGTGGCATTTCAATAAAAATTTCAAGTTGGCTCAAATGGGCAGGACTTCAGTGTGATGGCAGAGAATGCCAGGTCACCTCAAAGTCTGTGGCCGGACGGGCTGGTGTTAGTCGACTTGAGGCATACTTGTTTGCCTATTCCAGGTCTAGGGCCAGGCTAACTGTTTCGTATGGAGGAACTGAACCTAATAACAAATTTAAGCAGATTCAAGAACAAGTTGTTAAAAGTACTTCCTCAGCTATTTGTTTGTTTATCATGTTTGAAATTCATTTTGTGTATTTAAACTAAAAACCAACCTAGTATCCACTAAGACATACTAAGATGTGTCTGTAACTGTTTATGTAGTTTTGGTGAACTCATCATACAAACGATCATAAAGTTATAATTTATTTAATTCCTCATTCAAGGAATTTTTGGATGGGTTCTGTCACCTTTCATCAGACATATAACTACTAGTATATGTTGACAATTTTCTATAGCATGGAGCATGCTTCTAATAGAAAAGTGAAGGTTGTAAAAGCGGTAATTATGACTGATCAGAGAGTGCCTTAAATATATTTCCAACATATTTGTGTGGCAATTACTGTGGTCCATTATCAAAGAATCAACAATCGGAAGCGACTTTTGTGGTCACGGGTGACAGCAAAGTTCATTTGGCTGGTGGTAAATGTTTGCCGCCTAATTGGCTTTCGCAAACCACCAGATGTAACAACCAAAGTAACTGGCTTTCACAAACCACCAGGTGTAACAACCAAAGTAATTGGATTTTGCAAACCACCAGATGTAACAACCAAAGTAATTGGCTTTCGCAAACTACCAGACGTAACAACCAAAGTAATTGGCTTTCACAAACTACCAGATGTAACAACCAAAGTAATTTATTTTGACGATTAAAAACACAAGTACGTATTCTTTTATAAATGTATTAAATAGATTGCACACAAATTCACACTCTACACACTTGGAGTTGGGCATAAATAATAGAACCGGATTCACGATGGGCATAAACTATATCTAGACTATGGAAGTACCTTTAACATTCCTTTGCGTTTTACTGAAGTACAACCAAAATGGCATGATAACTCAAAGAGCAAATAACATCGTGAATAATTGCAAGGAGAAACTGGACGACCTTTGACAGTGACAGCTGTGTTGTGATCTACTTTCAATGTTTGTAAACAAACCATATTCATCTGATCAGATCATCAGTTCTTGAGTACGGCGACATAACTGATACAAAAAACAACACTACACTAACTATGTGAACGTCTAGATGTGACCGTGTGTGTTGGCGTTTGCTGCAGGATATAATAAATGTACAACGTAAGAGATAAATAACTAACCTCGCCCTTCTTGATTCCAGGGCAGCGAACGGTAATTTGTTTGGGAACCGTAGCGCCCCCTCTTGGAATAGTTGGTAATAATAAACCCACAATCAAATTCACAAATTGCATAGATTTGCATGTATGCCGATTAAAATCATAACCTTTTACAAAACAGCTGTGCCAAACGTTTTTGTCTGATAGTACGTGATGAAATTTGAGCTGTGATTTGTCTAATCGAGGTTAAGATTTGTCGCAGTGTTTGTCGAATTTCCATGCATCGAATTGCAGCGACATCTTGCGTAATCATTGGGGTGTCCGTCGATCTCGACCCTCGTCGATCTCAGCCCGTCGATCTCGGCCCATGTTGACCTCGGCCCACGTCGATCTCGGCCCACATATTCGACCTATTTAGTTTGTAAATTAGTTTATTGTACAATGTATGTCGTCGATCTCGGTCCACCTAGGATTCGTGTATTTGTTGTGTGTGTAATATATGTCGTCGATCGTGTTGATTTCGGCCCACCATAAATTAGTTTCTTGTGCAATGTATTCGTCAAAAAATTAAATGCTGCCCTTTGGTTTGATTTTAAGCTTACTATGGCGTCGATCTCGGCCGGCCTAACTTTTTTAGGATGGCATTATTCGTACTGCAACCAGGGGATGGGGTGGGTATATTATAATTATATATATATATATATGTATACACCTGTATATACATTTAATAATAATACACGTGTAGTTGTACAGGAATATATCAAAACGTAATCATGCGATATAAATACCAAACCGTTTATTATGAATGAAAACAACAATATATATATGTACAGAGACTCATTACATATACACACTATTCACATTTGTGACATATTTAACAACACCAAAGAAAGTATTAAGAAAACTCTTGTTGAGCACCACGCCCAATCACAATAATAGTAGAACTCACGCAAAAATTGCAATAAAGTTAACCAAGTATATACTCAATACTTTTACCCATGAACTATATAATACACAACAGTATCACATTCTGCATATAATCTTTACCTACGCTTACAATGTGACTTATATTATAATACAAAAAACTTCTAAACAGAGATAATATTCTTTATAAAAGTTACTTAAGTGATAATAATACAAAAAATGCACCCCTAGAATTATTGTACGTTAAAAAATGCAGTCGGTACTGCATACCCATATAGAATACATGTCAGTATTACAACAACTCGACAATCTCGCTCTATCTTTCTACACGCGTGGGCCGTACAGGCGGGCACATGCTCGGAGGAGTTGAAGAGCAGTGATGTCGCCACGCTCGTATTCCTCCCAGTAGCCGAAGATCTTCCGCTGAAGGTCGACGAACACCTTCTTCTGGTGCCTCCGCAACTTTCCGAACCTGGACGGGGATCACGCTGGACTCGTCGTACAGCAACGCCACCATCATGTAAAAGTTCATCCGAGTACGACCCCTGGCGTTCAGACGAGTATGCCAGCCTTCGAGGTCGTTGTTAGTTCGGACGGACTGGAAGTACACACTCCAGCATGCTGGTGGCCAGATGTTGCTCTCTATCCAGGTGCGGCCGACGTACTGTAGAAGCGGAGTCAGCGCGGCTGTCGCTTCCAGTTCCAGTCGGCGGAAGATCGGCGTGATGTGCTGCGCTTGGAGGAAGCACAACGTTATGACCTTCCTAAGGAATTTGAAGGTGCCGTCGTCACTGGCGTAGGGGACTTGCAGACCGCACTCCTGGATGGGCCTCCAGATCGCCTGCGTGAAGTGGAAGGCGCACCCCTTCAACTCCATGGCTGGAAGATGACCCGAGCAGCTCTCGAAGTCGAGCACCATGCGCTCCACTCGTCGACGTGGCAGCATGGCAGACAATTCTCTGAAAACCGCTGTGTAGTCACTCTTGCGTCGGCGTGACATGACACACATCGCAAGTGGGAGTTGCTTTGTACAGCCATTTTGTCGAACAAACCCGTTTACAGTAAATAACTGGGTAAACGGCTGGCGGACGACGTAGAACGTCGCGTCGACGTACCACGTCTTCGCCTTCTCTAGCAGGTCCAGCTGAAGATCCGTGGCGAAGAGTAGATGCCGTGCCCCGTCGACGTTGATATCCCGGCGAAGGAAGTTGTCTGGAATGTGAGTGTTGTTTAGTGCGACGCCAGGTCTTGTGGGTGCTGCGATCGGTTGCGTCTACGGTAGTAATTGGCGTTGGCAGCTATACTTCCCAAGGCTGGAAGTGCTGGGCATGGGCGTGTGGTCGGAACGAATTCGGACACTAGGTCTCCGACGATCTCCCCAGCTGATCGAAACGGCTGCTCGTCGGCCTGTTTCTTTGCCAGGTGAGTGATTGCCGCAACAACATCAGCACCGAGACTCGGCTGGTGGACGTGCTCTCTGGGACCTTCCAAGAAAGTCTGTCCAACTTGGCGGACGGTGACTGGACAGTTAACTTTTCTGGACCGGAGAGTAAAACGCCAAGTAGTGCAATGTCTGGTTCTTCGCTTAACTGTTTACGCGTAGCCGACCGTGTCAAAAAGTTTGTCTTTCCCCCGGATGGACGTGTCTGTGACGATCCTGTAGCTCACGGCACCGCTAGTGCTACTAGCACTCATATCCGCTGGATCAGGATCTGCAATCGACGATTCCTGGAGATCGGCTGGTCTTGGTGGCGCAGAGAACTCCAGATCCACTAAGCCACCATCAATGTCCATTGGAATGGGCGTTCCTGACCGATCCCCTGGTGGTGGCGTGTTTAGTGGCACAACATACGTCACGTCACTGGGTATAGTCGGCGATCTGGATAGCGTCGGCGCTCTCGGTGGAGTTGGCGATCTCGGTGGAGTCGGTGATCTGGACGGCGATATCGTTCTGGATAGCGTCGGCGCTCTCGGTGGAGTCGGCGATCTGGATGGCGATGTCGATCTGTGTCGAATTCGCTCAGTCGACGTAGACGGAGACTCAACCAACGTGAACGAAATCTCGGGCGACGCAGCCATGCACGACTGACATCGCCAGTGAAGCTCAACACGACCTTAAAACGACTCACCAAATACAACAGGATGTTTTATGGCTGAATTGTGTGTACTATAATTATTATAGGCAATCACTAAACCCACAGGCTTACTTGAAAAGGGTAGTTTATGACGTAATTTTATTTCCGGCTGACTCGTTGACTGGATCGACAGAAAGTGGTCAGTGAAACAAAGGAAACGCTTTGTGGCCTGATAAAGCCAGCGAGTTAGTCGCAATCGCTGCAATGATGGACCAAGGCTGCACGGACAACAAAGAGGTTGTTTAAATCACGCTTTGCGTTGACTAGACAACAACTATCGTTTAACTATACTCTTCTTGGGTATTATCTGTAGCTGACAGTTCATATAACTTTTAGACAAGCATCATAAACCGCGCTTGCGGCCGCAGGTTCTCTACTATCGCCAATTACAATGCTAAGTTCTGATCCTTATATACAAGTTGCACCAAAAATAATTATATTTGGTTTACTTGTCCACGTTTTTTAATTTGTTTAGTTTAACACATTTGGAAAGCTAATTTATGACAATTTTCGTCAAATGCACTGATTTAAATTCAATTCCATAATTCCCTGATGCCGAGACTGAATACGCACAATTTCTTTATACCATAAGACTCTCCAATTTACTAAAAATTTGGCTGTTACCGTATTATGAAAGTTTTCTTTTTGTGATATTTTACTCCGATTTACGTAGAAATGCCCGATTTTCTTAGATCCTCCGATTTTTCCAAGAATTGTTTTCGAAACCCTCCGATTTACGTATAAATCTCCAGCATTGGCATTTTTTAAACTTAACATGTATAATGACTTGATAACTTCATTATAAAAAAATGAGCCATTTGTTTACATAGGCCATAATACAACGATAGTAAATAGATCAATATTACCTTCTACTATCAGTTGGTATGTCGTGGCATCTATTCTGGTTCCGCATCTTCTGTGGCACCACTTCTCGCAGGATTCGCACTGCACGGCTATGGAATTTATCTGTACTCTTCTGTGGCATTCAACGCAAGGGTGTAACGGCGGCATTGCTAATGAGTTGTGAGTAGCCTTTCTACTATAGTATCGCATTATTTATAGAAACACAACACCTGCACCAGCCTCTACTAGGGACGCTACGTCGGAAGTGACGTCGCACCGGAAGTTACTTGACTGTCATGGCGGCCTCTACGCTTCCGGTATTCCGGGAAGTGTGTCAACGAATATAGATCTATCGTGGCCGGTAGATGGCAATACTCTGACTAATTACATTGGTGTCCGTTGAGTGGCGTCGGGAACCATGATGGTCACCTCTTTCAATGAAGTCCTGTCAGGTGGTTGTCCTTACATGTTATTGACATAGTCGTTTTCGATCATAGCAGTTTTCAAATTCGCTTGCTATGGCAGTCTCTACTAGGGACGCTACGTCGGAAGTGACATCGCACCGGAAGTTACTTGACTCTCATGGCGGCCTCTATGCTTCCGGTATTCCCGGAAGTGTGTCAACGAATAGAGATCTATCATGGCTGGTAGATGGCAATACTCTGACTAATTACACTGGTGTCCGTTGAGTGGCGTCGGATGTCGCCTCTCTCATGAACGTGCACAGTTTTTGTGTTAAGGGAAGTCACGTGATGTACGTTCGGTCTGATTGGTTATGCAAATGAGATGACGCCGAAAACTAGTGTATATACCATACTTCTGACGATTCTGGTCTTTCCTTTTTCGACTCTCGAGAAGGTCGTATCGTGTCTGATCGCTCGCACTATTTGTAAATATAGAATTGTTACGTTGTAAAGACGGATGTTTCATATACATATGTTTTCCGTTAAAAGAAGCGATACCTCATACGAATCCTATGGTCGTCTCGTTGGATATGAATCCGAACAGATGATCGTCTCTTGACATGAAGGTATGTGATGTTTGGTTCTTGTCGCTCGTTGATCTAAGTGTTTGGTGTTTCGTTTGTCCGACAAGTTTGGTTCTTGTCACTCTTTGGTATAAGTGTTTGGTGTTACACAGATGTCGTAGTGAGCGTC
Organism: Paraescarpia echinospica; assembly: GCA_020002185.1. NCBI lineage: Eukaryota > Metazoa > Annelida > Polychaeta > Sabellida > Siboglinidae > Paraescarpia > Paraescarpia echinospica. The sequence goes on along the minus strand of CM034538.1, from coordinate 46,450,070 downwards.
AGGACAAGTGGTTTCGGCAATGTAGCGTTTGTCGACAGTGCACAGCGACTGAGGATACTGGGTCGTTTCAAGTTGTCTCGATGTGTGAAATGTCTCTTGCAATCTGGGTACTGGAAGGCTGCACGTGACGATGATGATGACGTAGGCTTGTTGGTAGCTGGTAGACTCGTTCATAAGCTCATGATGTACGTGTTTACTGTTCAAATGTTAAAAAACGGAATGGTTTTTGGAACACGTAGTCTCATGCGATGTCTCGTCCGTAGTCTCATGCGATGTCTCGGTCGTAGTCTCGTGCGCTAACTTTGGCAGAGATGTCATGCGATAAACTGACGAATTGCCTGAAAGAGGTGAGATGTCACGCGATAAACTGTCGAATTGCCTGAAAGAGGTGAGATGTCACGCGATAAACTGTTGAATTGCCTGAAAGAGGGATGTCACGCGATAAACTGTCGAATTGCCTGAAAGAGGTGAGATGTCTCGCGAAAAACTGTCGACTTGCCTGAAAGAGGTGAGATGTCACGTGATAACCCGTCGAATTGCCTGAAAGAGGTGAGATGTCACGCGATAAACTGTCTATTTGCTCCCTTTTGGTGGAATTTGACGTGATAACCCGTCTATTTACCTTCCGTCTATTTGCTCCCTTTTGGTGTAATTTGACGCGATAACCCGTTTATTTGCTCCCTTTTGGTGTAATTTGACGCGATAACCCGTCTATTTGCTCCCTTTTGGTGAAATTTGACGCGATAACCCGTCTATTTACTTTGCTTTGCTCCCTTTTTGAGGGAATCTCACACGATAACACGTTCAATTCGTATAACCTGTTGGGCTAAGTTTAGTGTTTCGTTTGTGCAACTCGTGTCTATAGTTTGATTCGTGCAACCTGTTGGGCTAAGTCTAGTGTTTCGTTTTTGCAACTCGTGTCTATAGTTTGGTTCGTGCAACGTGTTGGTCTAAATTTAGTGTTTCGTTTGTCCCACTGGTTGGTCTAAGTTCAATTCGTGCAACCTGTTGGGCTAAGTTTAGTGTTTCGTTTGTGCAACTCGTGTCTATAGTTTGATTCGTGCAACCTGTTGGGCTAAGTCTAGTGTTTCGTTTGTGCAACTCGTGTCTATAGTTTGGTTCCTGCAACGTGTTGGTCTAAGTTTAGTGTTTCGTTTGTCCCACTAGTTGGTCTAAGTTCAATTCGTGCAACCTGTTGGGCTAAGTTTATTGTTTCGTTGTGCAACTCATGTCTATTGTTTGATTCGTGCAACCTGTTGGGCTAAGTTTAGTGTTTCGTTTGTGCAACTCGTGTTTATAATTTGGTTCGTGCAACGTGTTGGTCTAAGTTTAGTGTTTCGTTTGTCCCACTAGTTGGTCTAAGTTCAATTCGTGCAACCTGTTGGGCTAAGTTTATTGTTTCGTTTGTGCAACTCGTGTTTATAGTTTGGTTCGTGAAACGTGTTGGTCTAAGTTTAGTGTTTCGTTTGTCCCACTAGTTGGTCTAAGTTCAATTCGTGCATGTGCAACCTGTTGGGCTAAGTTTAGTGTTACGTTTGTGCAACTCGTGTCTATTATGCCACGCGATAACCCGTCTATTTACTTGAAAGAGGAGGGATGCCACGCGATAACTCCAAAGCACTACCTGTTTAACCAACTCACCTCGCATACAAAATTACTGCGCATACCATGACGTCACATGATGGGGTTACATTACATACGCGCAAGTTCAAAACAAGGTCCAACCAAACCACTACCTGTATAACCAACTCACCTACCTGTATAACCAACTCACCTCGTTCAACAAACAAACAAGTCCAGAATGTATGTATCTATGTATATGTATGTCTCTATACATGTCCCTATGATCACTGGCCTTGGTATCCTTGCTGTTGACAATACGGATAGTCTCTTTAGTTGTGAAGTGTAAGGCTATTAGTAAGGTTCCCAACATATGCTCTGCATTACACTATGAAAAAGATACAAGATGAAGTTTGCACCTTTTATTCGTGTACAACACAAACGTATTTACATGTCACACTCCATAACTACACGAACCAGAGACTAGACATTGATACAGAGTCTTGCAAAGTTTAATCGTGTACAAGACAAAAGAAAGTTATTTACAGGTCACCCTCCATTACTGTCAGAACCATTTGTTTCATAGTGTTTCGCCACTGCTTCGAAACAGCTTCTTGCAACCAAGTATTGATATTACACAACTGTTCCACTGTCACGTCGGATAGCTTCACATCTGCGTCTAACAAAACACTCAAACAGTCTTTCACCACTGCAGTTGAATTAATGACCTCCATCTGTGTATGCCTCTATATTCGTCTGTATATGTATGTATCTATGTATATCTCTATGGGTCCATTTTCGGTTACAAATACCAGGTTAGGTGTTTTACAACAGAAGCAAGTTTGAAAGGTTTACCGAAGAAGCACGACATTAAACATTACAGTATGGAATAAAGATACAAACGTTCTAATGGGTCTTTACACACTTGACCCTTAATACGGTAAACTATATAAATACTGGTATATCCTATCTGGAAGGTTATTATGTTCATGTACACTTGTACTGTTCTATCATAACCCTTCACTTTGTTACGTGCCTGATTCGAAAAACAGATTTGCAACCAATTCTTTACTCGGTAAGTTTGGTGTCAAGGCCACCAAGTTGATATCGTGTCTCGCGCATAGCGCATCGCGCATAGCGTGTGTTTACTTCTTTACATACGTACATACGTGTGGATTAAGAATGATAGCACGATAAAAGGTTGAAACAATACTGTTGATCTCTAGATGCAGATGAAACACAGTTGATACTTGAACAGGGAATACCACTTCAAAACAGTTTGGAACCAGTTTGCAATCAGTTTTCAAGCGACGCTCAAGTGAGATACGGCTGGTAAGTATAAATGTTATATGTCGATACCCGGCTGTTCTTCCAAAACACAGAGGGTTCAATACCAGTTTACACCATGAGTTCAATACAGTTCTTACAAATGTTGGCTAACCAAATCACAATGATAGCTTTGACGTAATACAGGGAGTGTGCCTCACGCTCGCAACAAGCAAACAAGTCTAGACACGTCTCGAGTACGGGTTTTATAAAAGACACGAATTTAACCACTACCTAATAAAACTAGTCAATATGTCTGACCTATGATGTATGTCGGTGTTTGTGGATTGTAAGTCAATGTTTAGTACTGGTTATGTGTCGTAGGTCGGTATATGAATGTTGTAGGCCAATGTTTGTGTGTTGTATATCAGTGTTTGTAAGTTGTTTGTCAGTGGTTATGAGCTGCAGATCAGATAGGCTTGCGCGTCGCGATGATGCAGGTCATCTACGATTCCGATGACGATCGCTGTCAAATGGAAACGATTGCCTGAATTTGCCTGAATTTGCCTGTGTATCTTGGTCAATTGCCTGAATTTGCCTGAAATATTGGTCAATTGCCTGAATTTTCCTTAAATATTGGTCGATTTGCCTGAATTTGCCTGAAATCATGTTCGATTTGCCTGAATTTGCCTGAAATCGTTGTCGATTTGCCTGAATTTGCCTGTGTATCTTGGTCGATTGTCTGAATTTGCCTGAAACTGCCTGTGTATCTTGGTCGATTGCCTGAATTTGCCAGTGTATCTTGGTCGATTGTCTGAATTTGCCTGAAATCATGGTCGATTGCCTGAATTTGCCTGTGTATCTTGATCAACAAAGCACTACCTGTTTGACCAACTCACCTCGCGTATAGAATTACTGCGCATAGCAGTTTATAGTTTAATGATGTCACTGCATCATGACATCACATGATGGGATTACATTACCTACGCGCAAGTTCAAAACAAGGTCTAACCAAATCACTACCTGTATAACTAACTCACCTCACATATAGAATTACGGCACATAGCAGTTTATAGTTTAATTATGTCACTGCATCATGAAGTCACATGATGGGGTTATATTCCTGAGCGAAAGCTCAAAATGTTAACTAATCAAAGCACTACCTGTTTGTCCAACTCAACTCACGTACAGAATTACTGCGTGTACCATGACGTCACTCACTGACCATGACGTCACATGATGGGGTTATATTACATACGCGCAATTTCAAAACAAGGTCTAACCAAATCACTACCTGTATAACCAACTCATCTCGCATACAGAATTACTGCGTGTACCATGACGTCACTCACTGACCATGACGTCACATGATGGGGTTATATTCCTGCGCGAAAGCTCAAAATGTTAACTAACCAAAGCACTACCTGTTTGTCCAACTCACCTCGCGTACATAATTACTGCGCGTACCATGACGTCACTCACTGACCATGACGTCAAATGATGGAATGTTATTAAAACGCGCAAGTTCAAAACGATGGCTAACCAAATCACTACCTGTTTGACCAAATCACCTCGCGTACAAAATTACTGCACGTAGCAGTTTGATGACGTCATACAGGGTGCGCACGCTCACGCTCGCAACAAACAAACATGTCCAGACACTTCTCGAGTACAGGTTTTATAAGAGACACGAATTTAGCTACTACAGTACGGAAATTATACCAAAGGTCTAATTCCAAGATGGTCGCTCTGTTCGAAAAAACGAGGCTGTAGATTCTGATATAACATAGTCCTATATGTAGTCTACATTTCGTATACATTACTTCAGATAAAACGACCTCCGCTGAATTTATAATCCTTTTATTATATAAATTACGCCTTATTATAACACCACATTTTAGACATGTCATCGTCAACCAAATAAGGGCTCGGTCCCTTGGCGTAGCCTCGGCCTACGGGCCAAGCAATCTTGTGTGTGACATATTCAAATACTGTTAGTATATTTTTTTTCTTCAAAAAGTCGTCGAATACCTTTACGATAATAGCTCCTATCTTTTAACATGGGGAAAATTCCCGATCTTTTAACATGGGGAAAAAATGGCCTATCTCTTAACCCGGGCGCGCCCCGGGGGAAATCCCTATCTTTTAACATAATAATAATAATAATATATTTTTATTTAATATAGCGCCAGATCCAATTATAAATTGTTCGTGGCGCTTTACAACATGTAGAACCCAGATAGAGGTATTAATGATGGCTAAATAAGCATGCATTTTCTAAAAGAAAATTTAAATATCAGTAAAATACGAATAAATACAGTAATTAAATAAATATATTAAAATAATGATCATAGCTACAGTTCTATGTAGAAATGAGACATTGTCAATTCATTTAACTGAACTAATGTACATGTAAGTATAAAATAAATATATAAATAGGTTAATGAATACATAAGAGATATAAAACAAATCAATGCAGAGAGTAAACTATGCCACATTGGACAAGAACGAGAGTCTAAAAAAATGAGTCTTTAAGCGTGCCTTGAAAGTAGAGAGACAATCAGACGTTTTAATGTCATTAGGCAAAGTGTTCCACAAAGTCGCTGCGGCGACCGCAAACGAATTGTCCCCAGCTTTGACATGAGTCCGCAGGACCGTTAACATGTTATTGTTGGTAGAGCGCAGGGCTCTTGTTGGTTTGTATGGGCATACAAGGTCGCATAAATATTTCGGGGCATCGCCATGCACAGCTTTATATATAAACACTAATAGCTTAAAGTCGATTCTGTGTGCTACAGGCAACCAGTGAAGAATGCACAACAGAGGCATGGCGCTGTCACTCCATGGGACCGGAACTACTTTTCCACCCCTATCCTTTAACCCAGGCGCGCCCTGGGGGAAATCCCTATCTTTTAACATGGGATTTGCTCCAGGGAACGGATTGCGTCCGCGCTAAGGGACATACTATACTACTTAAAATGTTTCGTCAAACTGGTCAGCAATGGTTTTTATATTCACTCTGGATATATTTTTAGAATATAGTATGAAACATTTTAACAATAAACACTAATATATAGTTATGACTGACATCACATTTATAGAGAACATTCGTTTACCTGGTGACAAATGGGCATAGTTAATCGCTGCTTGAATGCAAAAAACTGTGCCACACAATTGGCAATGATATCATTGTCAAGCCTGTACTGCCTGGCAGATTGTCCAACTACAGATGGTGTTGGAACTACCCTCAAGATGTTGATAAATGGAACCCAACATTCATCAATTGCTGCCCAAGTGAGAATGTTGCTGCGTTGGTTCCTCTTCATGAACTTGACAAATACATCTTCATGTTGTTGATTAAATGTTCAGAATGCTCACTAATCAGTCCAATGTACCAGTCATTGCTCTAAACAGCAGCAATATATTTTCCTGATACTGTTCCATGTCCGTGTCATCTGATGCCGTGTCTGTTGACACCGGCATTCTTACGCTGACCTGATCTTCAGACAGTCTGAACATTAACACTGTGTCTTTGTCGGCAGGTAGAAACTGAACATTTCACATTAAGTTTGCTCATCAAGATATCCAAGTCATCACACTTTGTACATCTTCCACTTTTTTCTTGCCCAGAGATTTCATCTTTTGAAATGTCCAAAGTTTTGGCCACTTTGGCAGTGATGGCTTTCTCAACATTTCTAAGCTTTTGCTTAGCATATGACACACGATCATGGACTGTGAGTCCACATTTTTTTAATGTGAAACATCAAGTATTTGAAAGCTATCATCCAAAAGGTTGGCACTTATGTAATGACAAGGTGGGTTTCCTTCATCAGAGACAGCAGGGCTGTTTTCTTCACCAGTGATTTCACGAGCTGATTCCTGAACATGATGATTTTTTTTTATACATGTAGGACATATTTTTGGCCTGGTTTGATGTCTGATCTTATGACAGCAGAAATTTGATTGACAAGATTTTCACTCACCAGCCAAAGGGACCCTTTAATTGCAGATTTATGAAATATGAACGGATATTCAGCATTTCATCTGTAGAGAAGAATATTTTGAAAGCATTATTTTTTCATGGTGCATAAAAACTGTAAGATTGTTGGAACCACTTTGAGATTGTGCTCTTGATTTGTAAACTCTAAAATACACTTTAGGCCAATACCGCCATGTATGTCCATGTATACCTTGATGACATTCATTCTTCAATATGTCTCCAAAAGAACAAGTGTTCAATTTAAGTTACAATCTGCACTGGTTGACCATAGCACGCTGACTGAGCAATCTCAAAAGAAACAGCCAACTATATAGCATGTGGGTAGAGTTGAAAATGAAAGTGAAAGTATGATTATTATTTTACTTCTGATCAGTAACAACTTTCAGGAAACTGTGGTTCAAGAAAACTGCATAGTGCACTGCAGTATCCACATTGTACAACCTGCATATGCGGGCCCCATGTTTATTGCATAGTATTCATTTTTGATGGATACTGTATACGAGCGTATGAGCTAAATGTTAGTAATTTCAAAAATTAATATTACATTATTATTAAGCATAGTAGCCCAAAAAAAAACAAAGTGCAACAAAATCTCCGAGCAGACTCGATCTGCTCAACTGCCTAACATAAAGAAAGAAAGAAAGAAAGAAAGGACTGCGTGTCCCATCCTACCCTATTGCGTGCGTACTTCGCAGAGAAACAAGTGGCGTCTCATTACGGAAACTGCGTAATTGAGACGCTATTCGACCGACTTTGTCCACCATGTGGCGCTACTACTACCACTACGAGCCAACTTCCGCGAACGAATCGAAGGTGACAACAGCCAGACACAGCAGAAACGGTTGAAGTAATTTGATTTTAGATAGATGGACGATTACGCATTTGCGCTACAATTGCAAGAACAACTGGAACAGGAAGACGAAAAGTTCGTAAAATAACGTACATTGACTATGTAGTTGTCCGTAATTCAACGTCAAGGCCAAGCTGTTCACTCAATCATGCACTGACGACGTTTAAAATTTAATTCAAGCTGTTCACCGACGTTGTAAATGTTTTCTTTACACATTTTAGTCTTTACAAGTTTAGACTTAGTTAGTACATGCCTAACTTACTTTACAGGGTTATCCTTTCAACATCAACCTGGCAGTACCATTTAGTTTACGACATTACGTGTGCAGGTTCTCTTGCTCCTGAGCATACATTATTTAACGTGGGTCCAAGTACAACCGGTTCAGTGAACTTCCTGCAAACAATTACTGATCCTGGGTAATGGAAACAGAAACTTCACTTCAATTTAAAGTTCTCTTGTAAATAATGAAATTCATTATTGAGATAAATGGTATTTCCTTGCAGCGCCGTCACAGAGATTCAGCCTGACGGCGTCATTGAGAGGCCACTAGGGATAGTGGACGGACGCTGGGAACTGATCGACCCTACTCCTGACATCCGAGTGCTCTTTCAGGAGTTTAACAAGGAGTTTTTCTGGCAGCGTCTGGCGAGTGTCGAAGTTCGATGGAGCCCTCGCATGACCTCGTATGTATCTATTAGGGGCGGTCGCATTTATGTTCGCAGTCAAAAACAATTTGTTTCAGCATTACACAGGGGGTGATTTGGTCATTACCACATATTGCGAAGGAAATAAATTGCTGCAGCTGTGCCACCTAGTGATTGAGACATGTTAATACAAATTGACAGTACTAGTAGTACTACCCAGTAATAACCATTTTAGGACATAAAAAGCACAAGCCCCACAGCACCTATTGGTGGTGGAGGAGTTTCAACCAATGCTAGTTTCATTGTTGCAATAGTATCACATAGTATCACAGAAAAGTGATCACAGAGAAAAGCAACCCCAAACCCAAATTTTGCGTGGCCTTGTCCAAAGCAATTGATTTCCAAAATGGTAAATCTGTTCATGACTGATCATTGATGTCAGATTGGTAAATATAAGACCTACAAAATGAAATTGAAAAAGTATGTTATGAACATTGTTTTTATGTGGCAAAACTATCACATTTCGTATAGCATCAACCATTTGATGTATTGTCTCAACATTAGTATCCATACCTGTAGAATTCTTGTCATTTCCTGAAACAATTGCACATAATAATATATTATTGTGAGAGCTGCCTGTAAAACTCACTAACTGGGATTATATCGGAAAATCGAACCCTCCACAATAATATAAATAAGAAAAAGTCCTATTAACTTGTTATGGTCAGTTGGACACAAGTGCCAGGTAACAGAGAAGATATGTATGTGTTAATTGTGTTTGCATGTGGAATGTAGTTGCATAGTGTTTCTAAGAGTATCAGACTCTCAGTCAAGAGAATCCATGTTCGAAATCTCTTGCTGCCATTTCGAACCTTGGGCAAGTTTGTTCACTGCACATTGATCCAGTTCAATCAGCTTCGAATATAAATTTTTGCATAGCTGCATGCTTCCTAGAGAAGTCTTGATGGTGTTCAGTTGAACAAGTCTGTCAGGGAGTGAAGTGTAAAACGTTTTGAGCAGTCCCAAGGACTTGATACCTGGTGTATAAGAATTCATCTTTTTTTTTTGCCAGGTGTGCAGGCATCTGTATGTATGAGGGCAGAGGAGGGCTGTGTTCTGTCAGACTTAGTCAGCCATTGCTTAAGTTGCGGCCAAGATCTGACCTCGTCGAAACGTTGCTGGTAAGTCAATTTTTTAGCCAAAAATGTCATGAACTATCTAGTTATTTACAAACATCCCAGTGAGGTGTAACATGTATGGTTTCTGTATTAATTATATCAATTTGTCTGTTCTCTTACCTCTGCGTACCAGGCCCATTTTTAGTCCTTTGGCCGAAGGTCCAAGGGACTATTGCCATCACTCTGTGTCCGCCGTCCGCCGTTAGCTGCCGTATCTCAGAAAGCGTTCAGCAACTTTTTCTCTAATTTTGCATTTGGGGCACTGCCACTATGCACGAGAAATCTGTATTTGACTGAATCATTTTAAGGGCTCCCTAGGACCTCCAAGGACCCCAAAACTGGTAAAAATGTAACATTTGTCCTATTTTTTCAAAAACTGTTCAGCAACTTTTTTCTAATTTTGCATAGATGTATCTTAGGGTGCTGCCACTATATACAAGAAATCCGTATTTGATTGAATCATTCTAAGGGGCCCCCAAAGTGCAAAAGGTTTACATTATCTAGTGATGTGGTTTTGAGAAGGGCCCTTGAGACCACCCCCAACAGTAGATGTTGTGTAATGTGCCAGAAAGTCAAAAGCTGTGACTAATCTCTACTGCCCAGGCCATTGAGACCTTGACTAATCTTTAATTGGTCACATCACCCAGGCAGAGTAGACACACTTGACCCCTGTTAGACTGAACCCTTGCCTAACACTTTTAAACTGTATCTTTAAAACTATTGATTTTCTATAATTGCAAAGACAAATACAATTCAACCAATACCCCTATCTGAACACTGCCTGTTCTTCACCTATTACGTTGGCTTTGTTTAGGTATGTGGTCAGTCTGGTGTTCTGAACAATCACTAAGGATTAATGAACACTTGTGCAGAATGTCACCCACGTGGCAGGTTTAATTGATCTATTCAGCAATAAGGACACTGCTTAGGCCTCACTCTGGACACTGTCACTCACAGTGTTGTGTATTGTCTTAGTTGGTGCATTGAGCTAATCTACTTGACCATGAATCAGTGGTGGCTCTGGTTGTGTATTACACCCAGCTGTGGAGCTAAGATTCTCTGCCTGCTATTGTTTGATGGAAGCTGTGACTAATCTGTAATTGGTCACTGGCAGTAGCTTGTGTCAACAGACAGCATTAAGCCACTAGACCCCTGTTAAACTGGACAGTTGCCTGTAGGTTTTAAACTGTGTCAAACAGTGAGTCTACCTTTTGCTCTCAGATAATCTGTCCTCTTAGTTTTACACATGAAGACATAATCTGGCATAACTTGATAAGTCTTTGTAGCAGCACATTTGTACTTCCAGTGTATCATTGCAACATAACATACATATTACATACTGTGTGCCACATTTGAATGTTGTGCATGTAATATTTCCATGCAATCCATTTGCATATATAATGTAAAACTTCAACAGCCGTTTTCTTCATTTTCACTTTTTGATCCCTACCATGTTCAGTGCTCCATAACTTTGCAAATTTTTGTAGCAGTCATATTTTTTGAAACCGTGTAAAGCACCCTACCAAACCTTTACAAGGATGTAAGAAAACAATGTTACAATTTTTCCGACTTATCACTCATTTGGTCAGCCAAAGGACTTCAGGGCCACTTGGCCCATTTTTATAATAATAAATTATGGTGGCATTATTGTGATATACATAACACAGTTTCAACATTGCCATCAGCCTATTGACAATATAAGATGTAAAATGGCTTTCTGTTTCAGCATGAAATGATCCACGCCTACCTGTTTGTCACCAACAATGACCGTGTAAGTACTGAATGTAAGATGTCGCAGGCTAAGAGCTGTGTTTCTTATCCACAGCAATGCAATTAAACATTGTTTGTTTCTAAGAAGTATGTTGCAGACCACCAATATTAGCAGAGTATCAAGAGAATACTATACAGTGTGATGACTAGAGTTGTGTGGCTCTATACAGTACATACAAAATATTTTATACGGTACAGTATTTTTTTTTCGTTATACGCAAAATTCCGTGATCTTCCACAGAATCAATGGTTTGAAAAACAATTCACTTTTCATGAAATTCTGTTTTGCAGCAACGACATTAAAACAAAATACAGTAATTAAAGAAAATTAATGTACAATACATTAAAACATACATTTTGTTAAGTAATTTTGTGTCATTCGTTGAGACAAAACATAGATAATGGTTGTGGGACTACGATGCAGTAATGTGCACTTCCTGTTTGTTGTGTGGTTGTATGCTAGATCTGACAACAAGCACGATTCATGGCTTGTCTTTAATTTTGTGGTTCAAATTCAGTTACTTTTGCATTGTTTGGGAATATTCAAGCATTATTAGTTGACGATGTGTACATACCGTATGGAAAACTGGTTTGGCTGAATAAAACTACCGGTTTCAACTTTCTGTTTGACTGTTGAATATATATTTACACATCTTATCTTTGTAAACATGCAGCTCCTGTACCACAACAAGTTCGCAGATCTTCAACAGTTCATCGTAACTGTCACGGGTCACATACTTACATGAACATATGTTTGATGAACATTGTATAGCTTTGGACAGTTATTCACAGTGTTATACATTTCTATGATTGTTCTGTAAAGCATCCACTGATTACTTGGAAACAATTTACAGAACTTGCAAAACTCATAATTTGATTTGTACCTTAACACACAGGAAATTTTGAAAAAATGAAAGTGTTACTTTTGTCTCCAGGGATCTTAGAAGAATCCATAAAAGTTGGGTGTAACACACACACACACACACACACACACACACACACACACACACACACACACACACACACACACCACACACACACACACACACACACACACACACACACACACACACATGTTAACATGATTATAGTTAGATATAAACAGTGTTATTTTCAACATGGTTGTCCTCTACATGCCTCCATGCCCATAGACATCTTGTGCTCACAGGATCATGATGGCCATGGACCAGAGTTCCTCAAACACATGCACAGAATTAACTCAGCTACGGGCGCTCATCTGAGTGTAAGTTTTCATCTTTTTTATGATGTGTAATAATATAATAATTTATTTCTTTGCAATCATGAGATTGAATAAAATACAATACAAAAAATATGATAAAACATGATTTGTTAAAACTAGTACATTTTGTTAGAAAATAAATTAAGTTTAAAAAAGATAGACAAGATGCATTGTGAGTACCTCAGGGTAATTCTTTTTGGTTAGTATTAAATTTATTTTAGAAAGAACCCAGGGTTTATACACACTCATATGTAAATAATACATAAACGCTATTACAGTAGGTACATTTAATGAGCTCGTTATGTCACCTGTCTGAATCCTTCTTTGGCACAGCAGAGCTTTCTAGCCCCTCACGGTGCCTTCATTGGCATTGTACTGACCCTTCTCGTTAGTTGTGATGTTCTTGGTGATTGTCACTTGACAGCAGTTCTAAGAATATCATCGCTGATGAAGGTGCTGAAAACTCCATTAATCCAAAGAAGTATCCAGACATGAAACTGAACAACCTCATTAAATATTAATAATATTTATAACTTAATCCATGAAAATGCTGAAAACTATTAGATATATTATTTTGCAGGAACTTTATTCATGATATGTGTGTAGAAATAGTAGTCCATCAAGATTAGATTGTGAATTCATTAAAAGGACGTAGTCTGTTCCAAGTTTTTCATGTGTTAATTAATATAATGTTCTTAAGACTATACCAACTTTGTTGAAGATATGCTGCCTGCCAAGTTGTGTTTATTAAGCCTGTAAAAATGGTCGCAATTTGAAGGCACACCCACAGGTGCATGTTCAAATAGTAAGCAAAACATCCATTTTCAAAACATTAAACTTTATTGGCAATACTGCATAGTTGGGCTGAGTTAATTGCTACACCCTTTTATGTTGCACAGTGCACACTTACCCACAGTCACCACAGCAGACTTCCAATTAGAAATTACTACTCCCGCCAATTATGGGTAGACAAACAGATTATGTTCCTTTAATTTAATAGAATTCAAATATTCTAGTGACATGCCTGTTTATCATGCAGGCATATCACAACTTGTACAATGAGGTATTGGTAAAAATAGTAGTGCATCAAGATTATATTGTGAATTCTTTAACAACATTCAAATATAAAGAAATGACTGTTATACAGGTGTATCACAACTTCCATGACGAGGTTGCCAGTCATAAGCAGCACTGGTGGCGGTGTGACGGAAGCTGTCAAACTCGTCCACCTTATTTCGGCTACGTCAAACGCGCCATGAATCGCGCACCATCGAAAAATGATCCTTGGTATGGACAGCACATGTTAACTTGCGGCGGCACGTTCCACAAGATCAAAGAACCGCCTGAATACCAGAATAAAAAGGACAAGAAAACCAAGGAGAAACCAGCTGCAAGTAAGTTTCGGTCAATGTCTTGTCTGTTTGAGGGACTACATCCTCACAAGCCAGGGCTGTTTGTCATGCAAAACTAGCCCTGTCAGATATCCTATGAAAGTGCGGAAGTTAGCACAGTCAAATTAGTAATTGACTTCGCCAGTTGCGACTGCATCACCCGTGAGAACAGCGCAAATACCCGCCCCAATTTGAAGACAGAATCCCAATATATATGACCCGTTCGCCCATTAGCACGAGCAGCTGAGCGGTATTGTGTATTCGAATAATTGCTTCTACTTCCTAAACATTGCATGTAACACGAGCCACAGTTGGTTGAGATTAGTTTTATTATGACCACCTGACCTGCCGCCAACCACTGATCTAGTGAACGATTTCAGAGTTTCGCATCAGCCAGGAGGTAGGTACTGCTGGTTGGCACTGACATAATCAGCAGCAGCGATCCCTGTCGTGCGAGGATGAGGGACTATAAGTTTACATGCCAATAATCATTTATGACCATCCAGTTGTAGTGTTGGGTTGAAATGGTATTCATATTTAATATTTAAATTTTTTTATAGACAGATTCAAGTAAATTTGTACCCATAAATTACAAACAATGTGGTTGTTTGTGAAACGTGTATTGTCTACTCCACTTGCAAGTGTCAAGCTCAAACATTCTTTGTCTATTGATATTCTATCAATGTTGTCTTGTCAGCAAATCAGTGTGTTAGTAACTTAGCAGCTGAGCATACAATATGAACTTTATTGTTCATTGTTTTACTCCAATTGGATGATTCAATTTTCTTGAATAAACATTTTTTTCATGTTCCAGTTCTTCATATAACCTAATTCTCCATCAGCTTCCATCTAACTTATTATGATTAAGCATCCTTCCTTGTCATCTTAGCCCGTCACCACATTTTTTTTCTAAGCGAAATTCTCTTATCACACATTCTTATCCATTTGTTTTGTGTGAGCAACAGTCAATAAAAAAGCTGATTTCTGCACCACAGATTTCTGGAAGTATCTGAAATTAATTTGAACTTCTTCTAGAATTGGTAAATTAACTGATGTTTTAATCATTGTAATAATGTTTTAGTGTATTTATTTGTTATTGTATATAATTTATTGTTGTGAATTTTATCGAGGGCTGTATAACTGGATGTAGTAGCATATGTAGGTACAAGATACAGTGTTATAATCTCATGTGCCTGGGTCAACTGTCTGGAACTGGAAGAAATAGGCCAAACCACAAGATTACATCCGTTCTCACGCGGCTTTCTCACGGCCGTCGGCGCAGTGACTAAAATTATTACATTGTAATTACTCGCTGACAATCAAACACCTTTGAAGTCAACACAGCTGGTACTACTGCACTAAACCTGCTCTAGTCTTTTCAATGCATTTATAACATCGACTTTATACATGATTCTACATAAACTGGCATAAAAATAAAACTTCTCAAAATATTTTAATAATTCTAGCTTTACCGTATAGCTTAAATGCATGGCTACATTTCATTCACTCGATGTATGGACATTCAGCCGCCCAGTTAGTCTGGTAGCACGGTGAAATTTGTTTATTTTTGTTTTCCATTTTGACAACATTCACATATAGTATTATTCCAACGTTAATATAAAATGTGATGTAATTATTATCAATGCATTACAATAAAGTCTTTTACCAATACAATTATACCTTATTCATTCATTTATGATAATTAATAGCAAAGTTATGACTTTCTTTATGGAACCTCATCATTTTTCCTAATTGTGTGCACTATGGAAGTATGTCACACGCAGGGCTAAAATGGTCTTGGCTCAAAATACAGGTGTGGCTTTAAATAAGGTTTTTGCCTGTGACAAACTGCGTGGAGGAAAGTCGGGGGTTAGGTCAAAAGTCGGGGTGTGGCTTTAATTAGGGGTGCGGCTACAAATACAGGATTTACGGTACTAGCATATGTGATCATGTGTCACCATTGTGAAATGAAGCTGTTACTACAACTACTAGCATATGTGATCATGTGTCACCATTGTGAAATGAAGCTGTTACTACAACTACTAGCATATGTGAGCATGTGTCACCATTGTGACATGAAGCTGTTACTACAACTACTAGCATATGTGATCATGTGTCACCATTGTGAAATGAAGCTGTTACTACAACTACTAGCATATGTGATCATGTGTCACTATTGTGAAATGAAGCTGTTACTACAACTACTAGCATGTGTGATCGTGTCATTGTGAAATGAAGCTGTTACTACAACTACTAGCATGTGTGATCATGTGTCACCATTGTGAAATGAAGCTGTTACTACAACTACTAGCATGTGTGATCATGTGTCACCATTGTGAAATGAAGCTGTTACTACAACTACTAGCATATGTGATCATGTTTCACTATTGTGAAATAAAGCTGTTACTACAACTACTAGCATATGTGATCATGTGTCACTATTGTGAAATGAAGCTGTTACTACAACTACTAGCATATGTGATCATGTGTCAATATTGTGAAATGAAGCTGTTACTACAACTACTAGCATATGTGATCATGTGTCAATATTGTGAAATGAAGCTGTTACTACAACTACTAGCATATGTGATCATGTGTCACCATTGTGAAATGAAGCTGTTACTACAACTACTAGCATATGTGATCATGTGTCACTATTGTGAAATGAAGCTGTTACTACAACTACTAGCATATGTGATCATGTGTCACCATTGTGAAATGAAGCTCTTACTACAACTACTAGCATATGTGATCATGTGTCACTATTGTGAAATGAAGCTGTTACTACAACTACTAGCATATGTGAT
This sequence comes from Paraescarpia echinospica, assembly GCA_020002185.1. Lineage (NCBI taxonomy): Eukaryota > Metazoa > Annelida > Polychaeta > Sabellida > Siboglinidae > Paraescarpia > Paraescarpia echinospica. The sequence continues at coordinate 46,433,364 of CM034538.1, read as the reverse complement.
CATGTGTCACCATTGTGACATGAAGCTGTTACTACAACTACTAGCATATGTGATCATGTGTCACCATTGTGAAATGAAGCTGTTACTACAACTATTAGCATATGTGATCATGTGTCACCATTGTGACATGAAGCTGTTACTACAACTACTAGCATATGTGATCATGTGTCACCATTGTGACATGAAGCTGTTACTACAACTACTAGCATATGTGATCATGTATCACCATTGTGAAATGAAGCTGTTACTACAACTACTAGCATATGTGATCATGTGTCACCATTGTGACATGAAGCTGTTACTACAACTACTAGCATATGTGATCATGTGTCACCATTGTGAAATGAAGCTGTTACTACAACTACTAGCATATGTGATCATGTGTCACCATTGTGAAATGAAGCTGTTACTACAACTACTAGCATATGTGATCATGTGACACTATTGTGAAATGAAGCTGTTACTACAACTACTAGCATATGTGATCATGTGTCACTATTGTGAAATGAAGCTGTTACTACAACTACTAGCATATGTGATCATGTTTCACTATTGTGAAATAAAGCTGTTACTACAACTACTAGCATATGTGATCATGTGTCACCATTGTGAAATAAAGCTGTTACTACAACTACTAGCATATGTGAGCATGTGTCACTATTGTGAAATGAAGCTGTTACTACAACTACTAGCATATGTGATCATGTGATTGTGAAATGAAGCTGTTACTACAACTACTAGCATATGTGATCATGTGTCACCATTGTGAAATGAAGCTGTTACTACAACTACTAGCATATGTGATCATGTGTCACCATTGTGAAATGAAGCTGTTACTACAACTACTAGCATATGTGATCATGTGTCACTATTGTGAAATGAAGCTGTTACTACAACTACTAGCATATGTGATCATGTGTCACTATTGTGAAATGAAGCTGTTACTACAACTACTAGCATATGTGATCATGTGTCACTATTGTGAAATGAAGCTGTTACTACAACTACTAGCATATGTGATCATGTGTCACTATTGTGAAATAAAGCTGTTACTACAACTACTAGCATATGTGATCATGTGTCACTATTGTGAAATAAAGCTGTTACTACAACTACTAGCATATGTGATCATGTGTCACTATTGTGAAATGAAGCTGTTACTACAACTACTACTGTAGAATCACAAATAGCAACAGCCAAAGCGTATCTGTTAACTAACCTACAACTGTACTCTTTGTGATTGCAGGTAAACTTCCTAAAGGTAGAGACATCCGCCAGGCATTCCAGCGATCCAACAAGAAGCCAGTGCTCACACACACACAAACCAGTACTAACACTGACGCAGACAGTGCTCTGTTTCCCCACACTGGCTACAGGCTGGGCAGCACTCCCACAATGGGCAGCAGCCAGGACAAAACACACACTTTCCTGCATCCGTCACATTCAGCCAACTCTCACCCTAGACCACCCACCACCATTGTTCTTGACACATCATCTGACAGTGACACTGACGTAGACTTAGCAGAGAGGATGACACTGAAACGTTGGTCTGTCAGCAGTGGCATGATGGGACGTTTGAACGGCAAACGTCCATTCTACAGTAGTTCCGACACGGACTCTGACAGATTCGAACGGAGTCACATTGGTAGCTCGACATCGCACAAGAAACATCATGTGGTCGAAGCAGAAACAGAGAAGACGCAAGAAGCTAGGAGTTCACAAGGTTATGGTTGTTCTGATAGAAACACGACTCAAACTGAAGTCCAAACCACAGACGTTAACACATGTGGCACCATGTCAGATTGCACTCAGGTGAAATGTCCAAACTGTGCACTGTCAGTGGCGGCTTCATCCATCAATCGACATCTGGATGAGTGTTTAATGTAGTTGAATATGGCCAATGGGTGGCGCCACTGTTGTCCTTTTATTGGATAACAACCAGCGTGTTGTGAGCATGTCATAATTTTTATGGTATAGGAGATCTCGGGGCTGTTTATAATTTTATATTAGAAAGTCCAGTTTGATAACCTACTAAAATTGGTAAAACGTGCTTGTTAAATTGCGATCCTTGCCACTCCCACAATGTAATGTTTACCAAATCTACTAAAAAAGTAAGTCGTGTCTGTTATCAAATCTCTGGATGCCAGTTTATAATCCATTGTTTTCTTGGAATTGATTGAAAATGTTATGAATTGTTTCGTTTCTATGGTAATTTTTGTGTTTCTAAAGGCAATTAAGTGGACATAATGTAAATGTGTGTACTAAGTCTGCTTAAGTTTTTTTACAGTGTATATTTTATTACATACAAACAAATGTGTCCTTTAGCATAAGATAATAAGCATCTAGGTATTTCAGAATTAAGTTTTACATATATTTTTCCGGTTAGGTGAAGGTAACAATTTTGGTATTATAAATTATATCACGTTATTTTATTTCAATGCAGTCTTCCAAGATCAACGAATGTTGTTAGTGTTCATCTAAATAAGATATCTACAACATTGCATCTTGTATCGTTGTTGACTGTTGTTAGTTTTCTTGTTTGTGTCTTACTTATAGGGGTAATATATCAAGGGTATCATGCTTAAGGGGTGGGGTGTCTATATATAAGCATGATGAAGCTTTACATGGGGTGGGGTTCTGTGGGTAAGCATTGTGTAATTTTTTAATGTTTGCTCATTGAGCTATCAATATCAGACATATAGCATTAATTGTTCAGCCAGTTTTTAGGTAGATCTCAACAACATTCCAGCAAGAAACCAGCAATGTGCTTAGACATTATTGTTTTTTTTATTACTTTTACATACTTTTTAAATATTTTAAGTGTAAACAATAGTATAAACAATGAATCAGTAGAGCCATGCAATGTATATAATTATTATAAACATGTAAGCATCACAGGTGGGTCTTTATCAAAAGGCAGATACTTGTAGGGGGTGTACATGCTAGCATTACGAAGCATGACAACTGGGTAAGATGGTCTCAAATTGTTCACATGTAGCTTCACATACTTCGTGGGTGGCTCTATAGAAGACATGAGAATTGCAACTGCCGTGAACACATGAAAGTGGTGCCAGGTAACACAAAGGTCACCCCATTTCGGGTGAAAGTCAGTACCAAAACCATGCAGCAACATTTGGAACTTATAATTTATTTTAGTATCAACAGTTTTCATACAAGAATAAAGTATTTTAACAGACCATTGCTAAAATTATTCAACGATTACCTGGAAGCTAAAAACTACTAAAACTAACGATGCCACCAAGAAACTGTGATGATTTCCGGTAGATTCTGATGGTAGCATGCCACAATCCTAATATGTCACAGGTTATGACCATCATGTAAAGTAAGTGGCCAAACCGCTGGACAGGTGTCAGTAGTAGTACCACATATTGTAATGTATGTAATTTTACACCACTAACATTCACACAGTGACATTACGACCAAGTGAAATGCTGCAGCATGGCAGTCTTCCATATTGCTGCATCAGTTTAACAAATAGTCAATTTAACACAATTAGTATTTGGACCAGAGGTTGTTATGTCCAAAAATGGGTATTTAGTCATATTAGAATTATTTTAAAAACTTATTATGTCAGTCAAAAATGCTTAACAAAATGTTAAAGCTTAGTTTTAATTATAAATGTTGCAAAAGCAGCTGTTTATCCTCTCACAGTCCAGTCAAATGTATACACATCCACAGCCAGTAGCGAAATAGTTTCAACAAAAAATTAATTAAGAAATATTTCAGTGCTGTATTAATTGTAAGCCAACATACCAAGTATCATTATACAAAGCAATAGACAAGCTCATACAATGGCTACAATTTACATTCCGGTAAATTTTGTTCTGTTGAAAAACATCCCACATTGTTGGACATACATCTGTGCTTAATATACATATCTATAATACAGTGTTACCTTTTTCATCAGAACACACATCGATTGCTTATTTTAGTTACAGTAGGTTTCATTTTAGCCTTGTTAGAATTTGCAGTAATGCAACTTATAAACTGCTACGTGCAACATTGTAAAAAAAAATGCCAATAGATCACCAAATCATACTGTATAAATATTACCTGTGCAAAAACTACATATTGTACATAATCTGCACGAAAAAACAAATACTTGATTATACATAAGCTACATTTTATTTCAGCAATGAACAACTATTTGATTATATGATAGATTACACTTTCACAACATTAACTGCACCTTTAAATACAAGTTCAAGAGTCAGTTCGTACAATGCTTTAGCAGTTTGTATAATGTCGAGTGCTTTCAACATCAAAACAATCTGTGTGGACAATTTCTGTAGTTTCTACATTTAATGCTGAATAAGCAGATACTCCACCGTGGACACAAGTTATTTGTGGTGCCCCTTTCAGTCAGTTACTCCACCATGATGTAAATAAATGCTTCTCCACTAGTTAGTCTAGCCAAAGTGGATCATTCCCAGCAGTAGAAACTCCATTCTGGATACTTCAGTTTGCATTTAAATTATCATCTGGCTCTTACTGCCATGATGAACATTTTCTAGATTATGGCATTAACAGTAAATATAAACAAGCCATTTACTGACAACATTATGTATGCATCCTAACAAGTTATAGTCAACTATGCACAGTAACATGTAACTAATTTGTCAGATTTGAACTACCACATTGCCTGTTTGGACGGGTGGATGACATTTAGAAACATGACAGGACGATCATCTGTAGATGTGTCATCAGACGTTATGATTCTTTGTCATTGTTAGACATATGTCATTAAACGGTATGATAACTGTCATTGGTAAACATATGTAATCAAACGTTATGACAACTCTTTATCATTTGTAGACAGGTCTCATCAAACGTTATGATAACTATCAGTTTATCTCGAACTGGTCATCATCGTTCTTAGTATAAAACGTTCCAAGTAATATCCCTGTGATCCGCAATGAGGGCTGTCGAATAACAGCATGGCGTGGTGACTTGGCAGCTCTCACTACTTCAAGAATGACGCGTCACTACTGTGACATCATTCCTTGACCCAGCCACACCAACTTTACACCAACAGTCGGATCTGACCAGTTTAGACGTGCAAAGTCGACGCACGGATGACAACCTGAGAGATGGCACCCTAAATGACCAGTGTCCACCCCAACCAGAGGGTGTCGCCCTATACCCAGCCCCCAGTGAGCTTGTGAAACATCTCCTCATTGAGAGTCTGACTCTTGTCTCCAGCACGCATTGACAGGAAAATGTAGCCCCCGATGAACTCGTGCACGACCTTGCAGTCGGCGGTGAGGCAGTGGAAGGCCACCTTGGCCTCGAAGCACACCTGCACCTGCTTGATCTCCCAGTTCACACTCCATGACTGCATGTTCTGGAAGCGCCATGTCTTCAGCGTGTCGCCAGAGTGAAGGTCCATCAGCAGCATGCGGTTCGACGCAATACCCAACAGTTCCTGTGGACAGAATGTCAAACATCATGTCATCACTGCTATGGCACACGCTTCACAAAGTTTTGTTCTCAGTAACTTGCTTTATTCAGGATTAGTTTTAAGTTTATCTAATATGCTGTAATCTATTATCAAGAGTAAAATGCAGTCAACATCTTACTGATGATTATACATGTATTTGACTTGTTTGTTCTAGTTCTAGTTGTTTCCAGTGCTCGGCAATATTCTATTAACTGACTAGTAAGTATTATTGTGGTTACAATGTAATGGTTTTATGAGGTCTCATTCAACTAGTCAGTCTTTTTCAGAACATTGTCGCCTTTTTACATGCTGGCACTGAGGGTGGTCACTGCCAGGGTGCTTGTCGTTCTCAGTGGTTCTTTTACGTCCCAAATTGAGACAGGATTGACATTAACGTGATCCCCGAGTCACGAGGGATACACAGTCCCCAAAGTTGAGAGCCAGGTTTTTACACCAAATATCATGCCTGCCTGGGTTTACTTGTCTTTTAAACACAGTTTTTAATGTTTCAAATTATTTTTAATAAAATTATTACATTCAATAAAACGATACAACCGAAAATTTGTCACAAACAAACTGAATCATTATACAATGTGTTGTACTTTGCTATATTGTACTTAACATCTCAGTTGTACTTTGATGTCAAGTGGTGGTTGTACTTGTTATATGATGTGTCATACTGTGTTATACTGTTGTGTCGTGTATTGTGCTATGATGTGCTGTGTAATACTGTCATAATGTGGTGCTGCGATGTGTTGGTACGTGCATGGTGGTGTCATATACTGTTGTACTGCGATGTGCTGTGTGGTACTGTCATGTGATGCATGGTACTGTCATATAATGTGCTGTTTGGCAGTGTTATGCTGTTGTACTGCGATGTGATGTGTGGTACTGTCATGTGATGCATGGTACTGTCATATAATGTGCTGTTTGGCAGTGTTATGCTGTTGTACTGCGATGTGCTGTGTGGTACTGTCATGTGATGCATGGTACTGTCATATAATGTGCTGTTTGGCAGTGTTATGCTGTTGTACTGCGATGTGCTGTGTGGTACTGTCATGTGATGCATGGTACTGTCATATAATGTGCTGTTTGGCAGTGTTATGCTGTTGTACTGCGATGTGCTGTGTGGTACTGTCATGTGATGCATGGTAGTCATATAATGTGCTGTTTGGCAGTGTTATGCTGTTGTACTGCGATGTGCTGTGTGGTACTGTCATGTGATGCATGGTACTGTCATATAATGTGCTGTTTGGCAGTGTTATGCTGTTGTACTGCGATGTGATGTGTGGTACTGTCATGTGATGCATGGTACTGTCATATAATGTGCTGTTTGGCAGCGTTATGCTGTTGTACTGCGATGTGATGTGTTGTGATGTACCTCTTTCTTGCTGCCCTTCATCTTCACAATGAAGTAGGTAGTGCCGTAGTCAGGCAGGGCCTGCCAAGCCTTGATGTAGTTCATCTTTGCTTCAATCAATGCCATGTCTTTCAGATTGCTGTGTGCATCCCGTATTCTGTGAGAGATCTGTCGGTCGACACAAAGACACACCAGTCAGACTTCATGTAGCTGACTGGAAACATCCTTAGGCACTTATAGTTCTGCCACTTTTTATTCTCCATCTCTGTGACCAAAAAACTCCAGATTTCAGGCATTATTGACTTTTTAACTAACGAATGGTTAAAAAATTCTCAAATGCCATTTTAATGACGACTTACAAAATCTGCACAGTTACCAATAAAAATCGATTTTATTTTCATAATTAAAATATTGACGATGGCAGCAGAATTTATACATGTATTACATGAAAACCAGATACGAAAGTAACACAATCACTGTAAAATAAATGGTAACAGATAAATATCGTCTAGTATAATAATAATGTATTTATTTCAGACAATCATCATGTCCATATATAAAAATACATCAATAAAAGTATGTAAATAAATATAAAAAATACATCGATAAGAACAACATGTTTAAAAATTATATAAATCCCGGACCCACTGGTGCCGCAGTTTCGAAGTATAATACACGTCGCTAGTTTTAATGCTATAAATAGTGGGATTCAAAGACATGTCAATCCTATTCATTAGGCTAAAAATAGCCTTTCTGATTACACATTTACCCGAGCTGACATTAGCTGTAGCAAACATGTGGCTAGCACTACATCTCATGGGCAAATTATTCAATATCCTGAAACAGTTGTTATATGCAACAACGAATTGCAGAAAATTAACTTTTCTAAATTTCACCCGTAACGCACACATATAGATATGACCAAAATATGCTGTAAATAGCTTATTTTTTACAGCAGTTGAACAAAAGTGGAATTTTTGATGTAACATACACTTTGCATACACAGAAACAATGCAGAAATGAACAGACACAAAACAAGTTGAGAATATCCAACGCCTATCTGCTCTATGGTCCTAACCTGCATCACCTATTCCCCAACACGGCAAAAAATGAGTTGGCATTCTTTCTAGGTATCTTCTTAGACCAACTGAAACATTACACGAAAGGTAAACTGACTGCAAAATTCGTAAAATGAACAACGATTTGAACCCATCCACTCTGATGAATCTCTCCACAAATAAGTAGTCTACATACCTGTTTAGTCTTGAGTCTCTTCATGAAGCGAGGCGCTACAAACTCCTCGGGTTGGATGTCAATGTTGTTGCCGTCCACCTGGTCCAACGCGGCTGGATGCTGCATGTGAAGGAAGGTGAGGATGGACTTCACCTCCATGTCATAAGAGCTGTCTGCCATCGTCTTGCCCTTGGAGGCGAGGCAGCACGCGGCCATCCACTTGGCGTACTGGTCCTCCTGAAGGCAACAGCATGACAAACAGTCAAGGAAAGTACTGATATAGGGTTGCATCCAGTCCTTAATCAACTTTAGTCCCTGGCAGACCTGTCCAATCAAACATAACTTTGACTTATCTGGGAAGAATTCAGCCATGTTGTTGTTACTGCACGAAGATTCTTGTACACAGATATCTACCACTGTTTATTACAAAGTACTCATTCACCTGAGTGAACTGAAACGATGTGGAATTAAATCCAATGTTTGAAACGGCAGCAAGAGAATTTGAATATGGAATCTACTGATTCAGAATGTTCTAGCCATTATGCTACCACTCCCCAAATATCTAAGTGATTATGCAGAAAGTGTAGCTGATAACGACACTTAACATCAGAAAAGGAATCAAGATCTTGTGAAATATGTAAACATGCCCAACAGACAATGTTGTATTCTACAGTGCTGTTATGATTTCATCACTGGACATTGCTGATTTGATGCGATTATTGCATACAAATTGACACATACACTGAAGATGGGAACTATTTTTGTCATCATTTGCTTATAACTAAGTGATAATTTCAGATACAATAAAAGCAATGAGTAAATGAATTTCTAACAAAAAATGACATGTTTCATTGGGATGGCGACGTCAGTTGTGATTAATTTGTATTAGTAATAATGTTGCCTCATTGGGATCCCAGCATTGTTTGTGAGTGAGGCCAACTATCAGCAATACTTGTACAGTTCCTCATTCTGTCTGACTCTCACACCACTCTTCATACAATCTTCAAATTGTTCATTCCATGAGACCATAAACTCTCACCGACTCTGTTTTGATCCACACTTCAGACAAACTGTCTTGCGTCGGGACGAACAGTTTAATGATGTACTTCTGGGCTGAAATGTTCACTTCGGGAGTTACTTCACAACCTGTAAGCGAAGACATAGTTAAAATGTAGGAGACACTGGCATAGTGTTGTCATACATAGGGAACTGCTGAACTTGGCACTTAAGTGTTTCGTCGGGTATCTGTTATACCGTAGCTGTCCAGTTGTTGTCTTTAACAGATAAAGGTGTGTTGTTCTCAATTCTCTCAGGTCTTCCAGAAAAGCAGAGCATTGCATATCGCAAACACGACAGTAAATAACTATTGTTCTGTATTTATAAATACATCGCCAATTGGCAAGACGTAGGCCAGTGGTCCAAGGAAGTGAATGAAGATAAAAAGTTAAGCAGACCTCGTCGACAAGGAGGAGATATTGATGTTCGAAAGTTAGAATACTGTTGCTTATATAGATAACATGGTATGCAGTTCTTAGTACCATTGAAGACGTTAACACCCATGACAGACAATTAATTACCGCTAGATGAGATTATTAAGTATGCATTTCTGCCAAAATCGCAAACTTGATGGGACACGACCGAGACAGCTATTTTTAGCTCGTGTGCAGAATAGGCCTGTGCCACTTAATACCCAGTTCAGTGTGGTGGGTGCATATATACAACGATCTCCTGACGAGCCACCCAAGGCATGGCAAGGGGGCCCACACCAGCGAGTGACAATATGTGCAGAATGACTACCCTGTCGCCATCTAGCGGTAACTGATAAAATAATGAGAAACTGTGGGTAGCGACTGAGAGAACTGTAGGCTGTAGAGACTTTACCTCTGATGTTGACTGTCATCAGAGGTGCTTCCTTGCTATCTGCATTGCGACACATCGTCAATATGGTATCCTTGAACGTGAAATGATATTTCTTGTAGCTCTTGATCGTGAACTTTTTAGGTCTGAAAGTCGACATGTCAGATTTTTAACTACTGTTTTCAACAAAGCAACTAACAAGATATCTCAAAATAAACATTACAGTTTGCATAGGATATTATGTTTTGTACCAAGAATACAGTGTTGTTTTAATCTCATTTGAACCACCATATTTGTAGATTCTTAACATATTTAACTTAACAGAAACTAGCATGGAAACAGGACCATATGAATAAAACTGACCTAATGAAGAACATATTCAGCACCAATCTATTTCATGGTAATTAGAAAGCAGCTATAATAATACTAAATGTGTCCATGTCTTACAAAAATGCTGTGCCAAGATTTGTGACATCACCTCTTTTCCATAGTGACATGGGATTGTAATAAACTAGCACCTAAGCAGGGATGTATTATGTGCAATGCTCAACTGGAAGATGGTTCTTTATGATGATTGTAAAAGAGGACTGTTGCATCAATAATTGGACCAACTAGATGGATGCGGCTGTCAGTTGATAACTGAGCCTCTGTGTCAGCCAGACAGTACGAAGACCACTGCCACTTACTTGTAGAAACGCAAGTAGTCCTGTAGTTCCGGTATTTTCATGATGTCACCTGGGCTCGACAGGGACGATCCTTCCAAGGACACCTGAAGGTCGTTGAGGGCCGCATCGACGTCATCTTCGCCATGGTTGTTGGTTCCGTCTAGCTGTGGCACTGCCATTTGCTGCTGAACTTGCAACTGAAATATTGAAGAAAAATATACAGCGCTACATTCATGGACATTTGCAGCACATTAAACTTATACATAAATAATACAAATAAACAAAATCTAAATATAATCTCTTGAATAAATTCAGATGACACAGTTGAATAAACAAGCGGCTTCTGCAATTCAAATTTGTGCTTGTCTCATTTCAGAATCATTTAACAACAAATCAACCACTGTCATGTGATACACCCGTAACTTCATTCTGCTGAAGAAGACCGTGGGATGCGGTTAAAATATACAGATCTAAAAAATCTAATCTAGTTTCTTGAGAGGTAAATATGCAAATTACAATCTATCCACTACAAATGTAGTTGGTCTGTACAAATGTGATACCTAGTTTTGATGAAATCTTTGCAGTCAAACTATTAAATTAATTTCAAACATAATTCAGTCAAAAGTGACTCAACCTCTGTTGCTGTGACATCAGGTTATCTATAATATTGCATCTTACTAGATCTAACAATCAAAGTAAATTCTTTCAATGATTTTTTTAAAGTATGCACAATTTAAAAAACTTACTGTACTTCTTACTCAAACTTTTCACGCAATCTGAACACTGATGAACCCGATTCATGTTGCACTAAGCAGAAATCGCTGTACACTACTACAAGCATCAGACTACTAGCACCCCCTACTACCTGCAGTGCTGCAAACATCATCATCTCCTCCTCAGTGCAGTCGAGTTCCTCTGCCAACAGCGACCACTTGGCTTGTTCGTACAACTGGTTGATGCGAATATAGTCATACTGCAAGTAGACAGAACACAGAGATGTTGCAATAATCTTCAATGTATGTAGTCGGTTGATCATGATGTTGCAGGTAAGGTCAATCTGGTTGAATATGCTTGCAAAATCCATACTTATGGGTGGGGGTGGTTTAGGCATCATTATGTAACACGGAGAAAAAAGTTGTTACAGTGGCCCCACCTATCAAGTAGATGTTGACACTAGAGTCGTTTTATGAATCAGAAACTGGTGGTAAATATCTTGGCAAACATGTTACATAAGTTGAGTCCAGTGGATATTAGCTGGGGCTTTGGAAGGCTGTTTAGATCACCCAAAACCGGAAGTACCACACCACGTGTACCAGGCAGGTGGACGGAGGGTTGAACTTCTGAGAACAGCCCTATTGTGAGTCACTAACACTTAACATGTATTTCCACTTTGGTGACACTATTAACAGTCTTGCCTACAACTGAGCTATTGTCAGTCAGTGACATTTCTACTGTATGCTACACTGTATGCAACACTGTACTGTATGCTACACTGTACTGCTTGCTGGTGTGTTAGGACAAGAACCACCTGTATCATTTGAGATAGAAATAGATCATCAAATATGTCAAGAAACTTTGTTCTGCATGACAACTGTGAGAGCAGTGGGACATGTCGCTGAATCAACTGTAGAACAGTTAGTCAACAGACAGCTGTTTCACTATGTTAATGAGCTCAAAATCTTTCATTAAACAGAATCCATTATTAAATTTCAGGATCTTTTTTAAATACATAAACCTGTCCTGGTGTTGACAGTTTTCAGAACACAGGATCATTGTAAAGGAGCAAAATTGTGTTTAAAGAGTAAAATCAGGTTTATGAGCTCATAAGAATATTAGTGAAACTGTCCCCAGGAAAAACATTTCATGTGACACTGATGAGAGTACCGGAAAAACCTATTTGCTACCTTTGCTTCAGTTGAGGATTGTCAGAATCTACCGGCTACCTACCATTGTGTTGAGATCAGCCAAACCAACTTGGGCTTACCCATTCTAAAGATTTATCTGTGTTTCAATGATTTATAAACAATAATTACCTGGATATTGAATTTCCTAGAAATCAATGCAGAGAACAAATGACCACTATATATTGAATGTACAGGCTAGCATTATAATTGCTATTTCTAAAATATGAGAACAACTAGTATGCTTTTTTTCTAGCATTTATGTACTGAATATGTTGCAACAATGTACATGTAAAACAGTTCTTCAGATTTTTCTTCCAACCAATTAACCTATCCATCATGTGACTTGTTGCTTAGCAAAAGGTTCATCAAGCCATTTCAAAATGCATGTTGACTATGTGAAGCATTTGGATATTCCGTCGAATATTTTGTTTTTTATTATGGTCCCCAAAATTTTTTCTTTATGACAAATGGCAAAGTTTTTAAATTGACAACTCTACGAGGAATTAAATGTTTGATCTACGAGATGTCATGCCACCCTAGTAAGGTAAGACACATTATATTACCATTATCAACATTGTTGGCAAAGGCAAAGCTTGATGGAGGTCCGGTGCATAATTTAGATTGTGACATAGGCAAACGGTGACATATTGGATCTGTCAATTGGGCAACCCTACCTACTTTCCACCTACCTTTGGACTGAGGTCGTAGAAGGTGTAGAATTTGAACCTAAGTAGGACAAGACTATTCTCCTCGACGCCTTGCTCAAACAGTGACTGTGACGAGTCTAACCACCTGTCAACGCAGCCAAACATTCTAGTCAACAAATATCATCTGTCAATTATTTAGTAAAAAAATATCTTATTATACGACTAGGAAATTCAACTCATGTCGATGTGAGTCAAATTTCCTAGTTGTGTAATAAGAAAATTTTGTCATTTAATTATTTTTCCAACTTATGAACATTTTCACAATTATCTAGTAATTTTTAAAGTTGAAAAGTCATTGATAAAAACAAAGCTACTAGTCATGCCAGGTAGAGCCACACTTTCAATGACAGTCTGTATAGTATATTATTTTATAAACAATTGATGGGTTTTTTCAAAGAAATAAAACAAATTACAACTTTAGAGTTCTAATGCTGTATAGGATATCATAAAAATATGAGAGTTTGAGAGTATGAAATGAGTAAATAACCACACTACTCGTGCCATGGACACTGGCAACATTGACTGCCTGAACACAGTGCTACTATTGGCTGGAAGGTGTCATGATTCATCCAGTGACAAGTAAACTTTAACAGAGTAAACCATTACAACTGTGCAGTGTGATTTAGTGGACACATTAAATGATGTACCATACTGCACAACTGGTCCTAATGGACATTAATAACACCCTGTTTCAGCCAACTGACAAATGGTCACTCATTATCACATGACCACAGTCATGGTAGATTTGGTGATTCTGCAGAACACAAATGTATCCACCTAATAGTGCCTGCTGTCTCATAAAAGGCAATGTAAACAGTGACCGTCTACATCTAAGGGAACTTACAATGAATTCTATTGGATAACTCATATGGAGTTATACCTGATGCTGCACTTTTGTATAACTAAAATGTCTCAACTTTCTTAATTTTTCGGTCTGAAATTACATCTAAGATAAAACATTATATTACATATTTTAATCTGTACTGCAGTAGGACAGTTAACATTTCAAAACTGTAATCTTAAAATGCAGGAACAAAGAGAACTGGTCCTTTTTGCTTTCCGAATAACATTTTCATTTTCAATTTAAAACTGAGCAAGTCAGACCCATTGGGACCCAAGACCCCAGTTTTTAAACCCTAATATGAATGCTGCAAAACATTTGGAGAGTTGGATGACAAAAGAACAAGGTGGCTATCTCATTTGTTACACACCTGGGTCAACAGTGTGCTATGACTGAAGTGGCTGTCTAGTGACCAGCTGGCCACCCTCTAAATTCCACCAGTCTTATCAGTTTTAATTACCCGTCTTGGCCAGTCATCTGCCAGTCTTGGAGACAGGCAGACAGGTCCCTGGCTAAGCCCCTGCTGTGGTGTGAACTTACCCAGCATTGATGCGAGCCTTCTCCTGGTAGTTCTTGGGCCTGTAGACCATGAGCAGAGCCTCCCTGAAGGAGATGTGGGGACTGTTGGCGAGGGTGGTGTCTGCTGCCCCCTCAAATGACAGACTCTGCATGGAGCCAGGGGACAGGGTGCCATTGTGCAGGTTGGGTGAGTTAGACGACAGGGTGCCAAAGCTGTACGGACTGCCCGGCGTCCGCAATAATGTCCCCTACAAACACAGACAGTTATTGCATGACTTCATCATAATGTTGGTATGCTCTCTGAGTCATGGGACCATTTCCCTAAATCCTTATGAGCTTATAAGTGTGATTTTGCTCTTTAAAACTGATTTTGCTCCTTAGTGATCTAGTATACTAAACACTATCAACACCAGGAGGCGCCACCAGGACACTTTCATCAGTGTGTCACAGAAATACTCGCCTCAGTGACAGCTTTTGCATTTTAAAAACGCTCTTTCAATTTAACAACGTTGTTGTTGTTGTTTAATAATGGACTTTCCTCATGAGTTCATTACCTTTGTGAAACGATCCTCAGATTTTAGGTCAGCTGAGGAATGAGGAATTACAGAATCGGAATACAAGAGAGTGTACATGGGACTAGGTACACATCTAGCCTAGTGTTACCCAGCTGTGGATACTAGACAAGTACATAACCTTAGTCATATATCACAATATCCAGTACTTATAATAATTAAATACAGTTCACAATTCCATACTACAACCACTTCATTCACTAACACATTCTCTTGTGAATGTTTCACTGACAACAAGGAGCTCCTTGAAGCTTCTAAACAAACCCAAGGAACTCCTTGTCAATACATATCCACCAAAAATAGGGCAAACGTAATTACTGTACAGGAAACTGTTCCGCATTATCATGAGCTATTAGTGAAATAATCAGCTGCCTACTCGCAGCAGTTAGAACAGTAGAAAAACATAGGTCATATGTATTTTTACTGCTAACTGACTGACATAGAGAGAGATACAGCGGCAGAACTGTTAAAACTGGGCCACTGCAGTGTAAGACAAATGTGGATTCTGATGCTCTTTGGTCTTTGGAAATTGGCCTGCGATATGAAGAACAAACACAAACACAGGCCCACACACATACAAAGGACGTCAGGCGTAACATTACAAACATAATAAATTAAAGGTCTCTAAATCATGCTGTTTTTCTTTCAGAAACAGCCTATCCATAACAAGTGTGCTCCTGTGCAGCAGTTGAGTAGAGCATTATAGAACCCATCACCAATAATAATAGCTGGAATTTGTATGGCACCCGAATACAATCTAAAACAACCACATCAAAGCTGGGTGCCAGTGTACGGGTGATGTCAATATGACAGGCCCACCTAACATGTGGACACATTACCTGAGCTAGGTTACCTGAGCAATACCAGGTAAGTGAATGGGTAGTCTGTGGCCACACAGATGGGTTTACCTGTGGGGTACCAGGGCTGGTGTGGTGTAGTGTGTTTATTTGTAGGGGTGTTTACCTGCAGGGGGTGTTTATGTGTGGGGTGTTTACCTGTGTGGGTGTTCATCTGTGGGGGTGTTTACCTGTGGTGTTGTTTACCTGTGGGGTGCAGGGACTCGTTGGGGTGCGGTTGGGACTGTAGGTGTGACTGCGGTCCAGACTCCCGTTGGACTGGTTCAGCCCTGCTGGCCGGTGCTTCCGTGTAGCCGAAATGCCTTTGTTCTTCTTGAGACTTTCCCAATCGAGTTTGCGAGCGAGAGACAATTCCTCTGGGTGTCTGATGCCTGCAATCAGATCCACAGTCACTAGCTGTAATATAAACAATCAGACCCACAGTCACTAGCTGTAATATAAACAATCAGACCCACAGTCACTAGCTGTAATGTAAACAATCAGATCCACAGTCACTAGTTGTAATGTAAACAATCAGACCCACAGTCACTAGTTGTAATGTAAACAATCAGACCCACCATCACTAGTTGTAATGTAAACAATCAGACCCACAGTCACTAGCAGTAATGTAAACAATCAGGCCAGTCACTAGTTGTAATGTAAACAATCAGATCCAGTTACTCACTGTAACGTAAACAATCAGATCCACAGTCACTAGTTGTAATGTAAACAATAAGATCCACAGTCACTAGCTGTAATGTAAACAATCAGACCCACGGTCATTAGCAGCACTGTAAACAATCAGACCCACAGTCACTCCATGTCATGTAAACAATCAGATCCACAGTCACTAGTTGTAATGTAAACAATCAGATCCACAGTTACTCACTGTAATGTAAACAATCAGATACACATTCACTAGTTGTAAAGTAAACAATAAGATCCACAGTCACTAGTTGTAATGTAAACAATCAGATCCACAGTTTACTCACTGTAATGTAAACAATCAGATACACAGTCACTAGTTGTAATGTAAACAATAAGATCCACAGTCACTAGTTGTAATGTAATCAATCAGATCCACAGTTACTCACTGTAATGTAAACAATCAGATCCACAGTCACTAGCTGTAATGTAAACAATCAGACCCACGGTCATTAGCTGCACTGTAAACAATCAGACCCACAGTCAATCCATGTAATGTAAACAATCAGATCCACAGTCACTAGTTGTAATGTAAACAATCAGATCCACAGTCACCCACTGTAATGTAAACAATAAGATCCACAGTCACTAGTTGTAATATAAACAATAAGATACACAGTCACTAGTTGTAATGTAAACAATAAGATCCACAGTCACTAGTTGTAATGTAAACAATCAGATCCACAGTTACTCACTGTAATGTAAACAATCAGATCCACAGTCACTAGCTGTAATGTAAACAATCAGACCCACGGTCATTAGCTGCACTGTAAACAATCAGACCCACAGTCAATCCATGTAATGTAAACAATCAGATCCACAGTCACTAGTTGTAATGTAAACAATCAGATCCACAGTCACCCACTGTAATGTAAACAATAAGATCCACAGTCACTAGTTGTAATATAAACAATAAGATCCACAGTCACTAGCTGTAATGTAAACAATCAGACCCACAGTCACTAGTTGTAATGTAAACAATAAGATCCACAGTCACTAGTTGTAATGTAAACAATCAGACCCACAGTCACTAGTTGTAATGTAAACAATCAGACCCACAGTCACTAGCTGTAATGTAAACAATCAGACACAGTCACCAGCTGTAATGTAAACAATCAGATCCACAGTCATTCACTGTAATGTAAACAACCAGACCCACAGTCACTAGTTGTAATGTAAACAATAAGATCCACAGTCACTAGTTGTAATGTAAACAATCAGACCCACAGTCACTCACTGTAATGTAAGTCTGATCATCTTATGAGAACTTTATTTCCTTACAACTGCTCAGAGAGCAGAAACGCCACCTTGACATCTCTGTGAGTACAGTAAAACGTGCCTTAGTGAACAGTTCAAACTGCCCCATGACCAACCCAATGCTAGCCTTACGTGACCTTCCCTCACACCTTTGGAATGTGCCCAATGCCCATGCTAGCCTTACGTGACCCTCCCTCACACCTTTGGAATGTGCCCAATGCCCATGCTAGCCTTACGTGACCCTCCCTCACACCTTTGGAATGTGCCCAATGTCCATGCTAGCCTTACGTGACCTTCCCTCACACCTTTGGAATGTGCCCAATGCCCATGCTAGCCTTACGTGACCCTCCCTCACACCTTTGGAATGTGCCCAATGCCCATGCTAGCCTTACGTGACCCTCCCTCACACCTTTGTAATGTGCCCATGCTAGCCTTACATGACCCTCCCTCACACCTTTGGAATGTGCCCATGCTAGCCTTACATGACCCTCCCTCACACCTTTGTAATGTGCCAATGCTAGCCTTACATGACCCTCCCTCACACCTTTGGAATGTGCCAATGCTAGCCTTACATGACCCTCCCTCACACCTTTGTAATGTGCCCCCACTTTGGCGAGTCTCAGGAGGCGGTGCAATTAGGGTTTTTTGGGGCCCCCAAACTACCTCCTCTGGATCCGCCCCTGTGTATGAGGCAATCTCATCACTGTCATTAGTAAAGGCCAAGGATGTTTTTATATTTCACAAAATGCCACTTCAAAATAAGATAAGTTTTATTTTTTGCAATGTTTTCTAGTGTATACAGAAAGATCAAACTACACGCTTGAACCATGGAATGACCTGTTACTTATACATTGTGTTTGTGACGAAATTTGTTTTGGAATGACAGCAACAAAACATGTAATATCACTTGCTTAAGAAAACTGGCTGGACTGTAGAGAGGTACTGAGAATACCTGGTGGCACAAGTTTTTTTGGTGTGCAGAGGGCTAATGTTTAGGACACGTGTAAATTCATATCTTTTTGGCCCCTGGTCCCTATCACCTCGCACACAAACTGTCAAAAATTAACTTGCCACTTATCCACAAGGTATATACAAGATACAGCCAGAAAATGCACAACACAAAGTATAACCCATGGAATCAGACTCCTGGGGTAAATTTGAGTATTTTCCTGTCAGTTTTGTTATTGGAAGTTGGGATATCTTTCAGCGGAATGACACGTATTGTTGGAGGTTGTGAGAGGCCCAGTGTTAGGGTGCTTCATGCGGGCCAGCCTGCTACCTTCTCTGTGCCTTCTGTAGTCATAAACAAGAGGCCAACCACAACGTGTCAGGTATTTGGAGCACTGGTAACATATCATTTCCATAATAGCACAAACCTCCATCACTGGCTACCTTTATGGAGGCCATTCATCACACATTTTTGGTAGCTAGCACAGCGGAGGACAGAAGAACACTAATTCTATTTACGCTGCTCTTGTTTGTGCCCATAGGGATCAAATTACAAAGGTTCCGACAGTTTGAGTGCCAGGTATAAAACTGCCTGATGGCCTGGGGCAATGGAGTGTAAACTCTCATTGCTCAAGTTCAGTCTGATTCGTAGCCATTCCTTTATGCTTGTTTCTTACAGAAAGTTAGCAGATGCAACGGCAACAAAATATAAAAGTTATATTTCAAAGAACAAACATTTAACCATGACAGGTATGTTTTGTAAATTACAAACAAACGTTTTCATGAATTTACACAAAGTTATGAGTTGGTATATGGACATAACCCCCATCTGGACAAACCTCCAGCTATCCAAGGGGATATATTTGGAGGGGGTTATATCCTGTACAGGTGTGCAGCTTAACAATTATAAGACAATGTTATAAAAACATTTCCAAAAGATCTTTTGAGATAACCCCCAACTGCACTTCCTCCCCCCACCTATGTCCTGCAATATCACAAGACTTGTACTCACCCATGTTTTTGTCAGAGTGCCAAGAAAGTGTCAGAAAATAATGGCACTTGTCAGAACCTAACACCAGTGGTGAGTTTCTGTTGAGAAAGCAAGTCTTTCTGAGACTTTCAGTGCAGGCTATTTAAGATTATTACAAAAGCAACACTTGGTTTTGGGGGTCTTTGCCTTTTACAAGGTGTTTATATATAAATATACTAGTTTCCTTCTGAGCACTTAATAAATGCTCCATACTTTTACTACAAAAGAATGTTTTGTTTCAGATTATTATAGCAAACTTCTGCTCAAAATCTTGTAGCAAATTCATCATAATTGTAAGCCAACAAATTTCGATAAGGATAGTTCTGTGTTGTCATTTTTAAAGAAATTCTAATTATAAACTACAAGTACAGCACACTGGTGTCTGTTTTCAATCAGAATCCTGAAGGTCACATTGAAAGCATCTGATGTGCTGCAGTTTTCTGAGAACTCTTTAATGTTGGTGAACCCAAGCACTAAGACATGCCACTCTTAACCAGATGTCAACACTTCTCATAAGCGATTCACTTCAATGTCAGTGACTCATCAGACACTTCTATTGACTAATGTAAAAAGTTAACAATCACTGCGGTTCCGCATCAACTGTATTACAGGGACATGTTCCGACACGCTACAGTTCTCCACACTAACAGCTTAGACAGCATTATTTTTAAAAATAATAATGATAAGATCCACAGGTATGGCTTCAGGCTGAAACACTTACCACAGTCCAAAATAAAACATCTGGACATTGTCCACATTTATAAAATGCAGGCCACTTACAGAGATACAGCAGTTAAGGTTAAATATAAAGTACTGACAATTCAGAAAGAACATTCATTTGAGAGTAAAGGTCATAATAAAAGTGCCAGTACTGCAGGGTGCACAATGGCTTTAGCTGACTATTTTACTAGTCCTTAAAAATAAATGTGCCAGGTACCATCAATCATACTGTTGTATCATATATGTGACAGTTATGGCACATAGTAAAAATCTCATTTCAATTAAATGTTGCAAAGTCATCAGAAGAAATAACTAGTTTAATCAGGGACAGCAAACAGCAGTGGTGGACAAGGGGATGCCAGCAGAATTTGAAGCCTGCCGGCGATGAAGGACCGGCATTGTCGGACTAAGTTGCATCATTTGGCCTACACTTTACATTAGCGGTTCCTTTCCCGAAGCCGACTAAACAATCAGTAACATTGCTGGCGTTTTGTAACTTGCTAAATTAATCACCCGAAGCGGGAATAACGCAACTACAATCACGATGGGATAGCATGTAACGACGTCTGTAACCAGCGCATGTACATGTATAGTGTTTGTCCGTGATGCTGATCACTCATGGTCACTAGGCAGCACTACCTATCTATGCTAACCAGATGTAAACAGCTGCCATTTACA
This sequence comes from Paraescarpia echinospica, assembly GCA_020002185.1. NCBI lineage: Eukaryota > Metazoa > Annelida > Polychaeta > Sabellida > Siboglinidae > Paraescarpia > Paraescarpia echinospica. The sequence continues at coordinate 46,412,071 of CM034538.1, read as the reverse complement.
TTCACCACGTTCAGCAAGTTTCCCATTCGACGGTCGTACGGAATATTTAGCTGCGTGTCTTATTTTGTTTTATTCCTTCACAACACCCATCTAGCATGTACAGAGTGTAAATTAATTCACATAATCACAACTAGTCCGATGGGACTGCTCCTCTAAACACGGACTAATCCAATCACTGAACCTACTTGTCTGGGACGATCGGACCGGCCTTATTTCGCAGCCTGCTCAGTAGCCTATAATCTTCCCAGGATCAAGTCACAATTTAAGAGGTTTTGGGCTCGACCTACGATGTAATCTCCACCATCCGTCTCACTAGTTGAAGCGAAAGTCTTTTTCTTCACATTTTCACCAAAGTTTCCATGTTTTTTAAAGACAAATTGTTGTGAAGCTTTCTATGTTATCATTGCTGCCTGGATCTTTGCAAGAGAACTTTCATAATTTGTTCAGTATAATCAATTCTGCCAGCCGGTGACATTTCATAATGCATCTACGCTGCAAGAAACCAAAAAATGTGACATTTTCTCAAAGCCGCCAGCAGTGTTCAGACAAATTTTAGCAGTCGATTGGTTGTTTGGAACCAGAGCATATTCTCTAGTTACAAGTGTGATTCAACCATAAATGAGAAATGCATTCAACAAAAGGCTAGATTCACAACTGCATGTACGGCCTGTGTAGGCAATTTCTTCTCCATTTGCTTGCAATGCTAGCCCAGACCTGCCTACCCCAAAACCTTCCTGTCAGTAATCCATCTTCCCATTTACACTGATTTTCAGGAATACTGGCCTGCTGTCAGTAATAATTCACAACCGTGTCAGATATTGTCACGAAAAGAACACCACTGTCAGTAATACTTTAATACTGAGACTATGACGATAGTTGCACCCAAAACATTATTGTTTTGAAGTGTTCAGTTAACAAGGTAAGGTAGATGTTCATCGCCAGCATTGATGGAAATCAAACGTAACTGTAATGTAAATGAATCTATACACATTGTAATTCTGATTTTATGTAAATTTCAAAAACAGCATGCTGACTACAAAAACTTGACAAATTATAACAATGCGTCACGTCATTGTCTATTTGTGGTGTCATTAGGATTAATATTAGTAGCCGGTATACCTAGGGCCAGGCTATAGACTACACAGTATAGTAGCTTCACTAGATCAAAGACAAACACAAAGTCATGCCGGGGGACGGCAAAACCATTACGTTACGCTAGTCATCGACATCGTCTAGTCTATTCAACTCTAATATATAAGCCTATTCCTGTATTATAGGCTGTAAATGATAGACTAAACGCAATAAATACACTAACTTAGTCTTAGTACAGTCAGTTGGCCCAACACTACAAGTACAACACCCACTACTCTATCACTAGTACTAGTCTAACGACGAAGTCAGTACCTGCAATTATCCCGGCCACCACTGACCATGTCATGTGAACTAGGTCTAGAAACATTATTTTCACGTATCTGGCAGTATGTAAAGTCGACCCCCTTCTTTAAACTTGACAATACAGGCCATGTCTGCGTGCATGCTGTTATAAACGTTTGCAGCACACATTTCTTCTTGGCTGGTAGTGGTACCGTTTCGATCTTCGTCATCATTTCGCACCGCGTGAGTCGTCACTTCGTCTTGTTTGAGCGCCATGAGCTCAGAAATGCGAATTTGTCGTAACACTGTTTCCTATTGGTCAGATTACGACCAGAAGCAGCGAATGCAAAACCATGTCACAACAAGCAGCAAATATATGCTGCCACCTGTTGAATAAAGTGAAGCTAAATTTGAGCATGGAAGTGATTGATAATCATTGTGACAACGAAAGAATCCGTAATATTTTCATCCCTCGCCGTAATACCGTAATTTGAGGTGTATTTCCGGAATGATTCCGGACAATCCGGAATGGTAGGCAGGTCTGCTAGCCTCTTCTATTTGTCTTGCCTGTGGTGTTCAAACTAGTTCACCCAGCCAGTCTAACTATAAATGAGCTAGCGTATGTACTGATGTGTACAAGCATGCATGTGTGTGCATGCATGCTTGCTTACATGTAAGTGCGTTAACATGTTCTTCCTAAATGGTTTACATCTTGGGAGCTAAACTTTCAGCGATTTGTTTATGATCCCTCAGAAGAAAATTAATGTCTCAATTTTTTTCGAAATTCGAATTTTTTTTATGGTACCTATGTCTTCTGAGGTCACCCCCTAATAGCACCCATGTACTATGATATAACCCCTTAAAGAACCCATGTCTTATGAGACCACCCCTAATAACACCCATGATGTCTTATGAGACCACCCCTAATATCTCCCATGTACTATAATATCACCCCTAATTGCACCCATGTCTTACGAGACCACCCCTAATAGCACCCATGTCTTATGAGACCACCCCTAATAACACCCATGCCTTATGAGACCTCCCCTTATGGCAGCTACGTCTGTGTGTTGGCAGGTTGCACCACTCACCCAGTTCCTTGCACAGCTTGTTGACGACCCTGAAGACATTGGCGGAGAAGTTGATGCGAAGATCAAGCACCTGGAGGTCAGGAAGCTGCACTCGTAGCAACTTGTGCATCGGCGTGAACCGTAGCTGCGTGTCAGCCTGAACCCCATACTGGTCCAGTGTCGACCGCGTCCGCAGCAACCAGATACCCTCCAATGGCCACCAGAGGCCGTGATCAGACCAGTCGAACGATATGTCTGCAAAAAAACGAGATTCATTCAGTAAACCGAACATTTGAAAGTAACAAGCGAGTCTTTCATTTTATCTGAAAAATACAGTTATGCATGTATTTTTCATAAAATTTTACTTTTAAAATATGTACAAACATAATTTGTTAAGTTCAAAATATTAGTTATTGTTTGTATCATTTAAAAGACATACCAAATTAAGAGAAAAAACAAATGTAAAACAAGTAATTCTGAGAGAACTAAGATATTGCAACTGCTGAGCACCATTCTTATTTCTATAATGTAGGATAAAACTATTCAAGAGACCATGCCATTTACTGATATACCCCCTATTTCAGGTATATTCTGTACTATACAGAGATTCACCCATCCCAAGGATGGATAGTTTCTAGAAGCAGAGGGTATTCAAATAAGATTTTTTAAACTTTTGTTTAGATCAACGAAAACGTTTCTTCAGCTCGGATCGTTCTACAGAACCCCTGCATAGATGTGACACAGATTCCCCCCCAGGGCCCAGCCCAAGACATCCTTTATTCCAGTTTGCGGTGAAACCCCCAGACAGTGATAATTACAAATGACATGGAAACCAAAGGGAACATGCTAGCAAGTTAAACGGATTGGAAATTCGCATGAAATTCAATTTAGAAAGTAGCCAATTGAATTGACCTTTCCAGTAGGCATGAATCGATATATTTGGTCCAAGCAGTGACCCAACGGACTGTAAATTAGAGTTTGCCAGGAACCACTATCGCAGCAGCAACAGAAATTATCATCATCATAACAGCCAATTAACAGAAACAACCACATCCACAGCAGCCAACCAACAGAAACTACCAAAACCACAGCAGCCAATCAACATAAACTACCACAACCACAGCAGAAACTACCACATCCACAGCAGGCAATCAACAGAAACTACCACAATCACAGCAGAAACTACCACATCCACAGCAGCCAATCAACAGAAACTACCACAATCACAGCAGAAACTACCACATCCACAGCAGCCAATCAACAGAAACTACCACAACCACAGCAGAAACTACCACATCCACAGCAGCCAATCAACAGAAACTACCACAACCACAGCAGAAACTACCACATCCACAGCAGCCAATCAACAGAAACTACCACAATCACAGCAGAAACTACCACATCCACAGCAGCCAATCAACAGAAACTACCACAACCACAGCAGAAACTACCACATCCATAGCAGACAATCAACAGAAACTACCACAACCACAGCAGAAACTACCACATCCACAGCAGCCAACCAACAGAAACTACCACTTCCACAGCAGCCAATCAACAGAAACTACCACAACCACAGCAGAAACTACCACATCCACAGCAGCCAATCAACAGAAACTACCACAACCACAGCAGAAACTACCACATCCACAGCAGCCAATCAACAGAAACTACCACAACCACAGCAGAAACTACCACTATCCACAGCAGCCAATCAACCGAAACTACCACAACCACAGCAGAAACTACCACATCCATAGCAGACAATCAACAGAAGTTACCCCATTTCTTAGGGTGACCCAATAATAATCTTTATATTATAGTATTATTACATCCATGTCAAAAAATCAAAAAAGTAAATGTGTTATTACAACATTTTTATTGCCCACAGGATGCCAGTAATTCATTAATGACCATATATAACAAACATGTGTTGTGTAATGTTTGATGAGTCTAAGTGCTTCAGATGTTGATTCAAGCATGACACACTACACACCTTGGACTGGGTCTAGGTTTACACCTTTCCAGCTCCAGTTTCCGACATGACAAGAACTCATCTGAACTATCAATATTACCACATCCTGCCATCTTAAATGATTAACATCGCCCTACATCATGCGTTTTATACCTGTACTACTCCATGGCCTTGGCTGTATGCATGAAGGCAGATCAAATGTCCAGAGCATGGCCTATGGACTGGTAACACATGGCATCTGAGACCCAGGCTGGGGCTAGAGACATCTGTAGTCTACTTCTATGTTCAGCTTGTATGAATTAAGTGCCTTCAACTGTGATGCGGGTCACATTTCATGTATACTTTTCACTGATATGGCGGCTCCTTTTAAACACGATATTCACTAAGTGTTTTGGCTATTTGTAATAGCTAACTAGCATCATGCTACTGTAGAATGTAATACTTATATATATAAACACACAAAATCTAGAGACATTAGAGAGCACCAATATTCAACACACTCGCACATACAACAGAGTGAACAGAGAAACTTGATCAGACAGTCCTACCCCAAAATAGCATAAGAGAATCTGATGAGTGTCAAGTTTCAAAGGTATAGTCCCAAGGCATGTCAAGATAGTTTTCTTGAGCCTCAAAGATAAGATCAATGGAAACCTAGTCTTCTGCATTATTAGCAGGTGTCATCTTTCGAGGCAACTCTCTAGATAGATCCACAAATGATAAGTGACAGTAATGTCCATTGTGGTTTGCAAGGACATTGTGGTTTGCAAGGACATTGTGCTGAAGCTATTAATCATGACAATGTTTACACAGACATGAGACTGTGTGAACTGTAAACTCTACAGAGTAGCAGCAACATCTTTAGTTCTGGTAACTGGTCTAGTTTCACCCAGTTTCCGTATACATTTACATCTGCCAGATATGATAATACCAGGTTATGCTGCAATTCGTACAGAAGCCATTTGACTTATATGGTAGTAGGGATGTCAACTTTTGTTAAAAGCTACAAGGGATGTCATTTTTTGTAATATGCTAGTCAACTTTTGCAATAAGTTATTAGTAGGGATGTCAACTTTCATTAGAAAAACATTGGTTTGAAACTGGTCATGCTGACAGATCTTGTTAGAACAACATTAAATGTTCACTTATAGTACACTTCTCATTTATAATTTGTATGGCTTTTAAATTCAAAATAGAAGTAAACAAAAAATGTGCCACCCATGACTGTGGTAACATTCAGACAACTACATACTTGGAAGACACTGTATATAGGACAGACAACTTTAGTGATTTTGAAAAGAATAATGTGTTGTTACAGATATTTGCTATAGCTCAAGGGGTTATATCGTTCACAAAACTTTCCCGAATGGTGAGCTACACAAGATGACTGATAACAGCTACACTTTCGGGACTTGTTTACTACAGTGACATCTAGTGTGAACTGTTGAATACGTCCCAACTTGGAAGACACCAAAAATCAACAGATGTCCAGTGTAAAAAGATACTCATTCGACAACACAGGTCTGGTTACAGAGTACAGACATCGTAATATGGGAGAGAATCCTTACATGTACAAGTGATCCACGGATGAGCCCGAGATGCCTGGAGTCTGTCTCATGCCAGGCACGTATCTTATTTATACTGCATCATGCACGAACCATGCTTGGCCTGATATCAAACAGATGGGTGACTACTTGGAAGAGCTATCTCAACTTGTAGCTTTCAACACCAACAACAATGGCATGCACATCAAGTGAGCTGGTGACCTTCCCCAGCACAGACGTCCACTGTTGGTCAGTAGCAGAAACTTCCAGAAGCTTCCCTGAGGCTCTCAGAAACACTTATCTTTGCAGAAGTCTTGCTGAGGAGTTGACTTAGTTGGTGCTGATTGAGAAAGTAATAACAGATGAAGCCAATTACAAGTACTCTACTTGCTTGGGCTGGCTGGTCTATCAGAGTAGGCTACTGGGCAACTGTCTGTATTGGATGTTGGTGTGGATGTCTACCTTGAGACAGGGTCTTCTGTCAGGCAACATCTGTGAAGTCCACTAGTACTGAACCCGTGCAAAACACAACTCAAACCAACACTGACAGCGTGGTGAATATTATTCTTAAAATAAAATGCAGAAGTTAGGTAACAATATTTATATTGACAACATAGTGTTCATGTCAGTGTTCATGTCACAGTGTTCACATCACGATGTTGATGTCACAGTGTTTACATCACTGTGTTCACATCAGTATTCACATCAGTGTTCATATCACAGTGTTCCCTCATGTTGTTCACATTACAGTGATCACAACAGGTTCAACCACACCATGGTGATCACATCACAGTGATCCCATAGCAGTGTTAGAATCTCTTCCAGGGCATCAAAAGCAGACTCTGCTATCAGTGTTTTATGACACACAAATCAAAGTTCCCATTTCCATTTAAACCTTGCACGATGTAAACAACTAGAAAAACCACAGTTCTAAGTGGATCTGCTGGACTGTACCAGCCAATTCACAACAGAAACATTCCATCTGGATACTACAGCAGGTCTACCAGTGTGGCAGCAGAAGTACCATTATCACAATGTTTATATGTATTATCTCACAATCTACTGAATTCAAATCCAGGTAGACCTATGGACAAACTGCAATTTCAAGAAAACAATTAATGTGTTCACGTATAATCCATATATACCACCAAGCCACAATTTAATATGGAAAATGTTCCAGAAATTGCACAAGAATTAAGAAAATTTATGTAGCCTAAACGGAAGGGGAACTCCATTCCAAAGTCACCCCTTGCAACTGAAACTGCATGCCTTTATATGTGCAATTGTCACATAATAGAATTTAAATTCAGTTCCAACTGTTCCAAGTACCCTGTAAGATGACTAATGATTTAGTTCCAAGTGTTTCTCTCTAGTAGAGTTATTGAGCCCATGACAGATGTTTTACATTCCCCTACACAGTACATACATTTCCCCGGCACAGATACCACATAGAACATTCTCTTCCTATACCCACGCAAAATAAGGTGAACCAAACTTCCCGAGCTTCAAAGCGGCTGCAGGTAGAATCAAACTACCCTTGATCGACCAACCACTGTAGCCACTGTTCACATACATCAAGAACAGCAATACATCTACCACTTTTTGTGCAGTGTTACTTGGCACCTCTCATACTGCCATGTGTAGGGAGGACTAAGGGGAAGTGGGGCATGTGATCAGGCTGGAGGGAGGAGGGAGGAGGAATGTAGATCCCTGCGGGGTGGTATCCCCAACTGTTGAAAAGATCACAAAATCAAAACCAGTGTAGGGTGACAAAACTGCCTCTATTGCAACAAGACCACACCCAGTGCCTATAGACAACCTTCTACAGCAATAGAACAGAGTACTAAAAACTAACTAGACCTATATCCATTGACTACAGCCCGCTACAAATACAAGAGTCAGGTGTCACTTTTGTTCCGCCACAGATGTGACAGTTTACACTTACTACTTCATTTGATACACATGGCTGCTGGTGACAGGTTTTGAAAGGTAATCGGTAAATATTTACACACAACAACCGGGGGTACCACTAGCAGGTGGCTGCAGCCTTGGGACCTGGATGGATGCACTTGGTCCTATCTACTTGGTCCTATCTATAGAGGTTAAACATCTCCCTGCATTTCACTTAACAAGTGCAATTTGTTAATGCACATTCCTATACCCCAATTACTGTGGGGTACAGCGAGGTTCCCTCATGGTGGCCAAATATGTAAGACTTAAAATACAAGTTGCCTCTGTGTAGCACAGACCAGCGTTGTGAGATGTTTTGAGTTACCATGTGATTATCACTGACAGTCATGTTGGGATCGTGCCACAGGCCAGTAAACCAGTCAGGTCACCTACAACTCGCATTCCACTCCATTGTATCTACACAGCACGCATTCTTTGCATGCATCCGTTCAAACATGCCACTGGGCCATGACGCTTTCTAGCACTGTGTAGCTGACTGTCAGGCACATTCAACCCTGAGAAGTTTTACTCCCGGGGAGTTGGCTAGGGGCAAATGGATGATAATCCATATTTGTCAGCTTCCTAATCCCGGGCTCTGCTAGGTGCGTATTTACTCAGGAAAGTTCACTGGTAAGGCAGACTGATAATCCATTTCTGTCAGACATGCTCTAGATTGGTGCAAGATGCTTCGAGTCATAGTGCACCGTTGGCATACTGGGTGCTAGAGGGAATGATGGTAATACGAAGAAGCAGAGAAAGTCAAGCCAAAGACGGGAGGGGGGTAGGGCTACACAGATGCCTTCTGAATGGTGACAGTGGCTCAGAACAGGAGAAAGACATCGGTTTTGCAAACAGATTTGAGTAGCAACATCTAATATATAATTACATATAAACAAATTGACGAAGAATTTTCAGATGTTCATCTGTCACAGCTGGTAGCACCACCTAGCAGCAGAAAACTCTACCACCACTCATATGCTGCTAAAAAACTTGCATGCGTTCGGTCACAGAGCAATTTTAAAATGAGCACAAGTACTCAAACTGTGCAGAAATTAGTCAGTGTGCTGGCGCCAGAGACTGCTGTGACTCTGAATTGTTCAGCCAAAGAAACAAGTATTGTTGTCCTGACTACCACTTCCACATGGGACTGGGAGTACTCCCACATGGGACTGGAAGTCAGGAAATACTTAAGTGTCTCAGCAGGATCTTCTAAAAATAATTGTTTATATTGTGTGATGTTGATTATTCAGGTTTTTGTTACCACAAAGCGAGTTGCTCTAGACTAGATAGCAACTTGTGGCATTTGAAGCATGCTAGACCTTGGACTATTCTTGAGCTGCACATCGTTACACCCAAACCTGTTGTGAAAACTATTCTAAAAAGCCAAAATCAGAAGCAGACATTTTAGCTGATGTGGTTAATCTTTGACAGGTACTGTTTTGGATATATACATAAAATCATTTTGTTAAATGAATGGATTTGTACATACATTCTAAGAGCAATTCAATTGTTCAGGGAACCTTTCAGCCATGCTTCAATCAATGCACAAAATACTATATGTATAAAATGGATGAACTAGAGCAATGTGGAATGTGCAAAACTACTCAGGCTGTGAAAGACAACATCACTGCCTAAAGTCCTTTGAGATTAGTGTGATGCTCTATCTGTGTCATCTCTGCCCCTCCACAGATCCTAGTAACCTAAACTGGACCCATCTAGGATGAGGTATTATGACTGATTCTCATAATACACGGATCTCAGGATCAGTCTCCTGATCCACATATCATCTCCTGGTGCACAGATCAATAGTGCAGTCTCCTGAGCCATGCATCAATGGATCAGAGTACTGATCCACTGTTCATTTCCTGATCCATGGATCAGTGGATCAGTCTGCTGAGCAAGGTGTGGGTGGCTAGCTCAGACTTGTAAACAGCCCTATACCTACAGCACACACTTCTCCACTGTCAATAATCCTTGGTTATTTATATCCTGGATCCTCAACCATTAAACCAACAATGACATAAATGGTTATAAAGGTCATGGTAATTAGGAGACGTGTCATGTCTTAGGTATCTTTCTGTGTGTCCTTCACTTACTCTCTTATTGACATAGTTGAAGAACTTTAACATTAAACTATGCCTGCTATTGTTAAGAAGTAACCATTAAGAATAAGTGTGCTTCACATAGAAGACCTATATATTACAGCATGTATGACCTCTTTTCCCTGTGGTTGTACTGCACTAGTAACAAGGACTTGGACAAATCATCATAATATTGGAACAGGGGACAGTTCTGTCTCGCTGGTTGATGTGACAATGTGCACACTGTCATAACAACAACCACCTATTTAGACTTTTAATAGCAGACGTGCAAATGCACGAGTGAATTGTCACCCTCTTCATTAATATCAATGTATGTTGTACGAGCAACTTAAACATAACAAAGGGTATGATCTGGTCCTTGCAACTACCTACAGAAAACAACTGCATATTATAAGTACTATAACTCATAAAACAAAAAAATACCATGACTCACAACTTCAATTCAACTTGGTCCCTGTTTCCATACCTGTGAACAGATGGTTATGGATCTAGGGGGCAGTATCTAGAATCACTATATACTGTCAAACACTAATGCTGATTTTATCATCCTGGGAAACAGAAAAAGACCCTGGTCTGTTGGGTGCATTTTGTGGGGGTGGCCTGCACTAAAGATTATCTATGAGACAATCACAAGTCTTGCTGCTTATTTCAACAGTGTGCACAGGTCTGTTGAATCAGTTTTCGATCTAGCATTTAAACGTGGGTGGTGTTGCCCCCCTAGTTCCGATACACTGACTATTACCCTAGACATGACTAACATCAACTTTGCCATTTTTAGACAGTAGTGCTACCCCATTTGGTCTCACTGCTTAAGGACATCTATATAGCAGTTGATCATCTTTCACCTGACAGTTACCTGAAAGGTCAGTGACCCCAACAACGAGATGCTTGGCTGTACCTTGGTACAGGAGTGGTCACCTATTGTACAGGTTGAGTTTAGACAGGCCAAGGTTGTCCTTATTTATGGTCAGTCTGAGTTAAATACAGCACCAACAACCAGCTGGAGTGTCAGGGAATCTGGACTTGTGGCAAATACTAGCCTGGCTGAATACACCAGTGCTTATAACACAAACAATGCCACATACAGGTGAAACAACTGTACAACTGTGATCCAAATACTACAGAGTCTATCACGTTCTTTATGGTTCCTTGCAGGATGGGGTCCACATCACATGGTCCACCACCTCTATGACAATGATTCCTTGCAGGATGGGGTCCACATCACATGGTCCACCACCTCTATGACAATGATTCCTCTCCATCTATCACTGTCTTCTACAATGTTGTTCCACTCTCAGCTGTCCATCCATACCTGACCATTCAAAATCTCTCTTCACACATTGTTTTTTCTACCAGCCTCTTCTTTTTTACATGCTTTCTGTGTCAATCTGTCTCCACTACGGAATCTCTGATACAAACGAAATAAGAAAGAACCTAGAACTGGCCCCTCCCTGTACATAAGCTTGGCACATTTTAAATGATGCATTCACCTTTCTAACAATCAGAATGTCAACACAAAGGTATAAAGCAAGTCTTTCATGTCTATTGGTGCATTAGCCCAAGTTAGTGGCACCCACCCACATGAGGACCTGATAAATCATGGTAGATTCTGCTGTGACAGCATGGACTGCCTTGTTTGCACATTTGTACACACCTCCAGTGAATGAGGACTGCTGCCATCTGATAAACATGTCCACAATCCATCAGTGTGAATGTCCTAGGTGAAGGTCCTACAGTGACAATGTAGGTGTGAATGTGAACTCAACCTGCTACTACCTGTCAGATGTTGAACAAGTAACTCAACCAACCATGTCATGTCTTATAACAACACCCAAGGCATCAAACGTCTGCGTCAGTATCTTGCTACAAAGCCTACAATTCAGTGCCGGAAATCAGGGTACATGCATAAAACAGGAATTTGCCAACATGTCTGTTTGATCAATTTACTAAAGTGTATTTCTCTTGTCTGAAGCAGAAGGCAAGCGTATTTGTCTGTCTTGATACATGATTAGATTTTCAATTTGTTTAGAAAATTACACTGAATAACACATGTATATATTAATCAAACAATAACTATGTTTTGGTAGGACCAAATTAAAGTTATAAAAACATGTCATGCAATGCTTGATGCATGTAAATTCAGAAACACAATACATGACATAAGTTTCAGAAACACAATACATGACATAAGTTTCAGAAACACAATACATGACATAAGTTTCAGAAACACAATACATGACATAAGTTTCAGAAACACAATACATGACATAAGTTTCAGCATCGAATCAGTCACTGACATTCCTTCCGAAAACCGTCTTCTGTTTAGATAGCTCCTATTCAAGCGTCATTTAATTTTACGTGACACCTTTCGGGTTTTTTTTTCTCAGCAGTGTGCCTGAGACCTTGTCAGCCATGCGATACTGACCACATCAAGAGGGTAATTATGCCTGTGATTCACTGAATACGCTGGAAATCAAGACAACTGCAGAATACAAAGCTCCACAGACACGCAGTCATGTGATTAAATTATAAACACGTTAATATCACATTTAACTTGACTCAGACAAATGACTTGAAAGTACAAACTTGTCCACTGCAATTTAGTTCTGTACACAGTTGGAATGGTAACCATTTGAATGGTATCACTGGAAGTGAAACCATGTCCTATGAAACGAATGTGAAATGCCAGAAAAGAAGAGTAGAAATGCGAGCTAGAGACCGATTGCTTGTATTGATTCTGATAATCACATTCACAGTTCGTAGACACGGACATTTCTCTTGGGGGTGTTCACCATTCCAATGACTTGCCTCAAGAGTGCGCGTATAACTTATCATTTAGATTAGCATCTGCCATCGGATGGTCTGGGATTGCTTCATTCCAAACGTGCCTTCTCGATTCTAGAGAGTTGTGAGGTGGCTATATTACTGAGGTGATCATAAATTTGAGGTGGCTGTATTACTGAGGTGATCATAATTGTGAGATGGCTCTATTACTGAGGTGACCAAAATTGTGAGGTGGCTATATTACTGAGGTGACCATAATGTGAGGTTCGACTGTGTGCCTCTTGATGCATTTATAATACATATTTAAAAACATGAACCTTCTAGTCTGGTTCCTAGTTTAAGATATAAGTTAGCCATGTTATAATAAGATAATGTTTTATTGTCTCAACTATGGAGTTGAGAAATTAGTCTCGGGTAAGAACAGACATGACTGCAATATGTACATAAAACCATTCAATAAAAACAGCAGATAAATAATAAATAATACATGCATACATATTACTTATTCTAAAACGACAAGTGACACTGTGGCAGCAGACATCATAAATTAAGGCATCATGAATTAAGTTGTTTAATAACTCTCTGAATACACTGGAGGTCTATCCAAGATGCTGCATACAGATATCGCAAACCACCGATGACAGATAGATAGTGCCCTGTGCAGCAACATAGAATACACGTCTTCAGTGCCAGCCATGTCCCCAGTGTTATGATGTCATTTTCCCACAAACTGACATCATACAGTATTCCCATGAACTGGTGTCATATGAGAGGCCTTTATGAGCCCCTCAATGGCTATGTGTCATGCTCCCACCAGCTGCAAACATGCACAATATCCACCCAGCACTTCTCAAGACCCACAAATCGGAAGAAAAAAACACCTCTGCCTAAATGTGTCTGGCTAGCCCAGCTCAGCTGGGTACAACATACTGTCATGTTAGAACTGTCTGCCAATGTATGACGAATGCAATGATTATGTCCACGTCTAAATAAGTAGACTGCTTGTTGCTATCCTGCGTTTTTAAACCAATCTAATGTGTGCCTTATTTATTACTCAGGGACCGCATAACATGCCCTGACCAAGCCAAGTGACAGCGCGGTGCGGAGTCACAGACCTGTAGTCTAAGGATACAACAATATATTTATAATATGATGTAACACTATTAAATCATAGATAATTTATTTTTAACTTATATAAATTAAGTTCCAACTGTGTTAATTGTTAAAAAAATCAGTGTCCAGTTAACATACAATGTAGGCCTACGTATCTCTGAGTTTACAGACACTGCTATCTGTAGACAGTGCTATGAGGGCATTCATTCTCCTACCACTATGGCGGAAATGAAATCCATGCATCAAGGAATCGTTAGGATAAATTTAGATCCAAGTCAAAGCACAGGAGGGTTGTTTCCACAAGTGCTCATAAGTTGGTTTCATAATATTAATAACTATGCCATCTCTAGCATGTAACTTTGGATGGGAATCTTGTTAAATAAGTTGTATAGAAACCAAGCCTAGTTAGTCCACCTCGATGTCACTGTTACATGTAAGAACTAGGCCTAACTATTTGTGTACAGTTTAAGCCTCAATGTGTCTTTTCCACCACTCAACATAGTTTCAGGCATGTGAATGTCATGTTATAAAATATGAATAAAATATTGTGTTCTATGCCACCTTTGAGGCCCAAATAGCGCTCCGGTTTGTGTCAGTCTGCACCGCGGCGGATGTAGATTAGCACGCACCGCGCGTGAAAAGAGTAATATAACAGCACAGTTTGATGCAAACCGGAGTGCTATTTGGGCCTACTGAATCAATATTGATATAAAAAAGTGTAGCTATAAACCGAATTGGAAAAGATCAGAAACCTATCGTACAAGCCAAAGTCTGCAAAAAAAAACAGTTCCACTGTTTGGGGACCGAGTTTGAAACGACAGCCAGTGCCAGTGGCAAACAATACGCCGCGCATCACTGACACCAGCATAGCCTTAAACATTAACCAGTTCTGTAAAACTCCTACATAGTAATATGTTGCTATATTCCATGATTTCTAACATTTCTGTTTCATAGCTTAGTTGTTTACTGTTTAAATTTATGAAATAACGTCGCTACACCAACATTGTTGCTGAATGATTCACCAGGGGCGCCTTTCTATGAAAAACACAGTGCCAGACTCTATCGGGAGTTAACAAATAATGTTAAGAATAGTGGGAAGCAAATTCAGAGGAATGACACGAACCAGAAACTCGACATGAACTGTGCCATTTATTAACGCAATAACGACAGTCATTGACCGCGCTGTTTTGTTGCAATATGACGTAATCATCATCAATGCGCTTAAGTGTGAGTGGAACTTATAAATGCTGTGCAGTACAATATGTAACACAAAGGCACTTGAAAATGGTGTCTTGCAAATCACGTCGGTGCTAATAAAAAGTTTCTCTTCTTTGTTTTCGATAGCTGTATACATGGATCGCCAAAGGCAGATAAATTACCCGGGTCCCAGCTCTTAACAAAAACCCTGTTACGACAGTGTTTTAATACTACAGAATGAATATGTTGAAGGTATACTGCTCAACAAAGTGTTTAATAAACCCAAAACATTGTTCACAATCTGAATGTTGCCTCATGAAACATTCAAATTATATACAAACATTAATTTAGTAAACACAGCTGCAGCAGAGATAAAAAGCTGAGGCTAACCACAAATTCCAAGAATTACTTCTTGAAGATGGGCACAACTGACCTGGTTACCATATATCAAGACCACAAGTGGGACAAAGTACAATGGATTCATCAAACTTTGTGCTAATGATTACAACGGATTGCTTTACAGGATGATTCCAGGACAGGCGTAACAGAACAGACATTGTCACTTTAACAGAATTGCAATATGACTCTCAGTACATCTCGGCTGGTAGTTGTTGAAATAGGTTACTGATCATACTAACTGCCACTAATGACTGCTGCGATTAGTGGCACCAATTAACGAATGCCAAAGTTATATAACATAAAAAGTCAGCACAGTTCAGTGATATTCTGTCCAGAAATCAACAAATGCCTGGCCCCTGTGAATAATAATAGACCGGATGAAATGGCCTGCTTCTGCCACACCCATAATAATAATTAGTGGTCTTTTGGGGACTCGGTCTTATAATTATAGTGCGGTATCCGCCTAGACAATGCACTCACAGCACTTCCTTCACTACCAGAGCTAGAGTTGTGGCACGGCGAATGCTGCAGCAATCTGGGTTTATGTAGCTTGAGACCATTCACAACAGGTTTTTTTAATTTCCCTCTGTGGGATCTTTTACGTCCCTGACATAGACATCAGTTAGGAGGGACCAACCAAATGCTTTATTCCTGCATTCAGAACTTCCCCAAGGGACATTCTTGCCTTCATTGCCCCCTCCTTCCCAAACCCTCTTCAACTCTAAATATAGACCACCAGCTGTAACCTTGCATGTTCCAGTGACATAACAGAAAATCTGCAATGAAGCCGGATCCAAAAGGGATTCTTACAGGTATGTGAAGTTAAAAGTATATTATCTTACAGCTATGTGGAGTTAAAAGTATAATCATTATTTCTCCAACATTGTTCAAAGTGTTAAATTTGTTAAATGTGTTGCATAAATGCTGAAATGAGAATCGCAGAACTGAAATCCTATTTTATAATGCCGCCTTTAAAATAGTTAGACTTGGTATGGTCTTTATTCATATTATGTTCTATGTTGTACTGCCACTTGGTGAGTTATGTCACCTAATGTACACACTGTTGTACTGCCAATTGGTGAGTTATGTCACCCAATGTATACACTGTTGTACTGCCAATTGGTGAGTTATGTCACCCAATGTACACACTGTTGTACTGCCATTTGGTGAGTTATGTCACCCAATGTACACACTGTTGTACTGCCATTTGGTGAGTTATGTCACCCAATGTACACACTGTTGTACTGCCATTTGGTGAGTTATGTCACCCAATGTACACACTGTTGTACTGCCATTTGGTGAGTTATGTCACCCAATGTACACACTGTTGTACTGCCATTTGGTGAGTTATGTCACCCAATGTACACACTGTTGTACTGCCATTTGGTGAGTTATGTCACCCAATGTACACACTGTTGTACTGCCATTTGGTGAGTTATGTCACCCAATGTACACACTGTTGTACTGCCATTTGGTGAGTTATGTCACCCAATGTACACACTGTTGTACTGCCATTTGGTGAGTTATGTCACCCAATGTACACACTGTTATACTGCCATTTGGTGAGTTATGTCACCCAATGTACACACTGTTGTACTGCCATTTGGTGAGTTATGTCACCCAATGTACACACTGTTGTACTGCCCCTTGGTGAGTTATGTCACCCAATATACACACTGTTGTACTGCCCCTTGGTGAGTTATGTCACCCAATGTACACACTGTTGTACTGCCATTTGGTGAGTTGTCACCCAATGTACAAACTGTTGTACTGCCCATTGGTGAGTTATGTCACCCAATGTACACACTGTTGTACTGCCCCTTGGTGAGTTATGTCACCCAATGTACACACTGTTGTACTGCCATTTGGTGAGTTATGTCACCCAATGTACACACTGTTATACTGCCATTTGGTGAGTTATGTCACCCAATGTACACACTGTTGTACAGCCATTTGGTGAGTTATGTCACCCAATGTACACACTGTTGTACAGCCATTTGGTGAGTTATGTCACACACTGTTGTACTCCTTGTTGTTTACATCATGTCTTATCTGTGGTTTACACAAGTTATAAAAAGTTGTGGTTAACATCAGGTCAGCACGGCTGCCAAGTGTCCCCTATCTCCACCCATGATATACCAACTAATGGTGGAAGCGCCACTCTACACTGGCAATACGTGTGGGGTCAGATCACTATTTTATTTACACATTCAAGATACTGACTGGTAGAGGCTCCATTATGCTACACTGGTGATACGTGTGGGGTCAACCACCATTTTACTTACAGTTTCATTATTGAGACACCACCTGCTGATGATTTTGAAACAGAACCACACTTGAGGCATTCTTAAAATGTTTCCTGAAGTATATTAATATATTGTAGACTCTAGAGTAATGTGTAGATCTGTGGATACTTGCTGCACATACTTTAATGTCTAGTGGTTGGCTGGTACTCCAGAATATACTAGAGATCATAGGATCATGTGTGCATGGATGGGCACTTTCCCTAACAAATCATGAGAACACACACTTGAGGATTTTTATCAGAAACCCCAACATAATATTTGATGTGATGAACAAAAGAAGAAACAGCGACTTGTGCCACTTTCATAAAAAAAGAACTACAAAATCTTGCACACAATACAGATCGGCATTAACGTAAGTTTATTATCATTACCTAAACGGGAACATAACAACACAATTGAGCATGATATGAGATGTCTACAGGTTAGCCATTTCACAGTGATTTTCCCCCAATCTAAAAATTTCTTCAATTTAGTTCAGCCCGATTTAATTGTTTTACAATTCACCAAATGGCTAGCATCGTGCGCAGCTGGTGCGCAGCTGGTGCTTTGAGAGAAACAGTCAGCTGCCTGGTACTGTCTGGCCTCAGTGACAGAAGGGAGACAGTCTCTGTCAGTTTGACTGGTCTCCTTACCACTTTCCTGTGCCTCCAGCCACACAAGGTCAACAACCACTTCAGCATGTCAGCGTGTTCCCTAACTGTACATTGCTGCAGGCTGCACAACTACTACAAAACTACCGCGCTGCACTGGAACACTACTGTAGTGGATGCTGGCTGTACGTCTATAGTGGATGCTGGCTGTACGTCTATAGTGGATGCAGGCTGTACGTCTATAGTGGAAGCAGGATGTACGTCTATAGTGGATGCTGGCTGTACGTCTATAGTGGACGCAGGCTGTACGTCTATAGTGGACGCAGGCTGTACGTCTATAGTGGACGCAGGCTGTACGTCTATAGTGGACGCAGGATGTACGTCTATAGTGGACGCTGGCTGTACGTCTATAGTGGACGCAGGCTGTACGTCTATAGTGGACGCAGGCTGTACGTCTATAGTGGACGCAGGCTGTACGTCTATAGTGGACGCAGGCTGAACGTCTATAGTGGACGCAGGCTGAACGTCTATAGTGGATGCTGGCTGTACGTCTGTAGTGGACGCAGGCTGTACGTCTATAGTGGACGCAGGCTGTACGTCTATAGTGGATGCTGGCTGTATGTCTATAGTGGATGCAGGCTGTACGTCTATAGTGGATGCTGGCTGTATGTCTATAGTGGATGCAGGATGTACGTCTATAGTGGATGCTGGCTGTACGTCTATAGTGGACGCAGGATGTACGTCTATAGTGGATGCTGGCTGTACGTCTATAGTGGACGCAGGCTGTACGTCTATAGTGGATGTTGGCTGTACGTCTATAGTGGTTGCAGGCTGTACGTCTATAGTGGATGCTGGCTGTACGTCTATAGTGGATGCAGGATGTACGTCTATAGTGGATGCTGGCTGTACGTCTATAGTGGACGCAGGCTGTACGTTTATAGTGGATGCTGGCTGTACATCTATAGTGGATGCAGGATGTACGTCTATATTGGACGCAAGCTGTACGTCTATAGTGGATGCAGGATGTACGTCTATAGTGGATGCTGGCTGTACGTCTATAGTGGATGCTGGCTGTACGTCTATATTGGACGCAGGCTGTACGTCTATAGTGGATGCAGGATGTACGTCTATAGTGGATGCTGGCTGTACGTCTATAGTGGACGTAGGCTGTACGTCTATAGTGGATGCTGGCTGTACGTCTATAGTGGATGCAGGCAGTACGTGTGTGTAACACTGTGTATTATATGTAAGTTGGGACTTTGTCTGACTGTTCCTTTTATCTGATGTTTCTAGTGCAGTTTTGCTTCCAGAGAAGGCACGATGATGTTCAACTGAACACGCCTGCCAGGGAGTAAACTCAGTGAAGTATGAAGTGCTTTGAGCAGTCCTAAGGACTGGATACTGCGATATACCTAGAACTTACTTTTATCTTTTACTTATAACATGAGAGAAATATTCTGGCATTGCGCACGCACAAGCCATAGCACCATCCACGAAATCGTCATTAATGATGGCAGTGGGTCATTGAAAGAAAAAGAACAAAAACAGCTGTACAGAAAGTTTTATACTGAAAGTTCCTACTCTACAGATCCACAGTTACAATGTACAGGTAGGCTCACTATTGGAAACATGGTGGACTTTGTCAAAGTGTTCTTTATATCTCTGATATTCTTGTGTACATTAACAGTCAGAAAACCTGAAACAGATTTCAAAGTTGTTCCTTCTAAATGGAAGTTCCTGACATCAGGAGTCCTTTTATAGCGGGCGTCCATTGTACTATGGTCATGATTGGGTTAATTCACAAAATCTAAAATTATAACAATTGCAGCAGCCCAATTACCCAATTGTTAATCTGATTTTATGATTATGGGTCCACTATACATAATGTAAAAATTGGACACTTATTCAGAGAGATCCCGTATGTTTACTACTTCAGTTCTGGTTCTGGGTGCAAATGCCTGAGATTATCCCTAGACAGTGCTAGGAGAATTACAATCATTTAATATAAACATGTCTTGCATTAAGGCCAAACTACAAAAACACTGATTCTGTGAAAATACCATTCCCATGAGAGTCTGCGAAAATGTACGAATAAAACTAATAGCTCACTGCATGATTCCATAGATGAGAAGTATGCAGTAAAATAATTTCAAGTGTAGTCATTTATCACTGGACAGTTTATCAGTAAATCCACATTTGCCTACGATAGATCCTACACCTGAATGTCTACACAGGTAGCCCCACAATTAAAACAGTTTTAGCAGTTACAAAATCATTATTCTTTATCAGTCTGTTAAATGTATGAATAATACCATTGTATGTTTTTTTATAAATAAAAAACATTACTCCTCCAGAAGTCTTTCAAATTAAAAATGAATAGCATTGTACGATTTATCAATGTGAAAATCCTATAACAATATTACTCTGTTAAATACAAGAATAGCAACATTGTGCGACTTTAAAAATGGGTGGTATGAAACAAAACAAGCGTTAAAGTGAAGGAGACACAGGTCCGGCTTCACTAAATTGAACGTATTTTTCACACATGATGACATGACAAACGCGATATGTACGCCAGCTTAGGAGCGGCAGTGCGCACCGATCAACACATAAATGTCCCTCACCCCTGCCGACCCTACAGCAAACAGATACATCCAGACAACTATTGCTGATAAACATCTCTGCCATATCAGCATGCGTGCATCGATGTCCGATGACTTCCGGCTACATTCTATTTATTCACTCATCATAATTGTGCGAGCAGACGGCCTAAACTAATAGGTCATTTTCTAGATCACCGCTCAATATGTCATATTTGCTGTACATGGTCACAATGGTGCTTCAAAGACATCTAGCTCCATCAGATACAACAGCTTTACACTGTGTGCCATTAAAGCTTGATTTTTACATATACCATACATTTAAAAAAATTATGATAATTAGTACTGGTGTTCATGATGACTCTGGATCTGGTTGTATGAATATAGACAGTAAGTTGCAAAATATATCTGCTTAAAACAGGATGACTGAAAACAATTTACACTACTATTTTACTACTTTTTAAAACCTGATAGCTTCAAACTGAAGTTAATTGCTTGTTTTACTGTCACATTACACATTATATTTCAGATATTTTCTTGTTGAAAAAGGCTCAACAAACAAACATATGAGTCTTAAAATCTGCAGTGTGCACTGGATCTTTCAGAAACTTTCTCAGTTCCTTCATCAGCATATCACACTAGATAGCAGCAAACACCAATGCCGTCAAAGAATTCGAGGTCCCAAACCTCTACAGAGTGCTTCACCAAGACTGTGAAAAGTAGCCGCAATACATCATTTTATAACTTCTGAATCCTTCTACAAATATAGGTAAGAATGATGGTGTCCTGGCAGTGACTGGCCAACATGAGATGCAGTGAGCTGCTGAGGTGGATGGCTACATCTGTCTGGAGTGCTCACTGCAACAGCAGCCTTGGCCTCTACTAACAGCCATGTAATTGAACAAGTCAATGTAATCACTGCAATGTTTGTCAGGTGCTAGTCAGCCACTGGTCAGGAATGGAGGCAGTGATTACCTGGTATGTTCCCAGTAAGGGGGGTCACACTCCCCCTAACACTTGAGGTTTAATGGATTTTTCCCATTATCTGGCCTTTCCCTCAAGGACATTTTATTTGTAGCTAGTCCAGAAATCAGTGTTACAAGTTCATGCACATTAGCACATAAACTCCAGTCATTAAAACTTCTAGGTGAGTTGTTTGTTGTTTCCTCTGCCACAGTGTGACACCAAACAGGGAGAGTTAACTGCATCTCCGGTTACAAGTTTTATAGTCAAACACTTGCCATGCATGGGAATTAATACTGTTTTTATTTCAGTTTTTGTTTAAGCTGCATATTTCGGACATGCTTTCCATTCTTTACCTTGAACAAGAAATGCAAAGCATGTCAACTGAAATAAGTGTAAGGTCAATTAAAGCTTGTCAGTAGTTTTATCATGAACATGTGGCTAATGAAGCATGGACAGTGGCGTTTGGAGAAAGTGTCAATGGAAGTTATATGTTACTAGGTTAATATCCATACAAAGCACCCACTGACGCATACATACAGCATCAATAGTGAACTTAGGAATAAAGTATTAGTTGAAAGGAGTGTTTGTACTGAATCAATTAAAGCAGCAGGTGTATGAAGCTATGAATGGTGTAAACTGCCGAAATAGCACTTCAGCAGCAACAGGGGAACTGTTAAGGACAATGTCAATTAAGAATACAGCTCCACATGGAGTTGTGACACTAAGTAATTGATGTAGCAATTACTGTACAACAGCACTGTTCTAACTTAAATAAATTCCTTGAGGACAGAGCACTCAGTCTGACATTGCTGGCATCTCAACCTAGATTGATGGTCAAGTGGATGCCTGCTGGTCAATAGACAGAGAACTTCACTTGAGCCCAGCATTAGAACACAGCAATTCGGTCACCCATCTACTGATGGTCACATCTCAGAAAGGCACTGTTGTAACAAGAAACTATATTTATCCAGTCAGTTCTTTAATTAGCTACTTCTGTGTCTCTTCTTCGCTACCAATGTTGTATCCAACATTTGTAAACAATCTCTTATAAAAGACCACTAGTGGACATATTGATTGAGGGAGTGACAAAGTTCATATTGCAACATTGACGGAAAATTGAAATATTAAATATTGTTATTTACTAAGCTTTATCCAAGTTTATTGTATAGACAACATCACATCAACGTCACCAAATGTTTTCTAAACCATTCCACACCTAATGTAAATAGGCATGCCCCCATCCTTGATCTTGAAACATGCTCCACTGTCAAGACCACTCTACAGATATTTACAAGCACTGCATCTCAAGTGACACTACAGTTACATGACATGGACGTTTTTTGGAAAGGTTTTCACTGGCATCCAATGCTTTCTCTCACTCTGCAAGTACATATTCATACATTTTGACAGTTACCACAGTTAGATCACTTTATATGGCATAAGACTGATTTAAAAGAGGAAGGACAGAACTGCCTCTCAACAGGAATGCTTTAAGAGTGCAGGGTAATGAGCAAATGAAGAGTATCTAAGCCCAAGGCAACAAACAGGTGTAGCATCAGCTGTCAAAACAAACTGACATTGAAATCTGAACAGATTCATTTCCCATGTAAACCTACTAATTTCCAGGTGTCACACCCCATAAAAGGTAAAGGCAGAGATGCCCTTTTTCAGCCAGGTGTTATTCGCACTGTGAAACTTGATTTTGAGTAGGATACCAGGCCCATGATTCTGACAGAGAGACTTGAGTTTCACTGAGTGGCAATCAGTCTGTGGGTGTCTGAGAGATGGCAGGGAGCAGGAGGGTCAGACCAGATGCATCATAACTTGGTGTACCGACTATAAAAACTGACAGTCAAACCAAAATAACACTTATATATAAATAGAACTGAACTATGAGACTAGACCATTAATATTTTCAAAAACCTTAGCACTATTAGACACATTCAAAAGATTTTTAACTTACTTTACTTTTCAGCTTTTCAGACTTCTTTAGGTTTACTGCATACATGTGGTTACACTATTTCCTAATCAGTAAAGAAATTAAAAATCCCTGGTAGGAAAATCATAGGGGAAAACATTCAACAAGTTGCTTATAATAGTGGGGGAATATGTTCTAGGGATAATACCCAGGGAGAAATGGTTACACCTAAGGAGACACTCTCAGAATGCCAGGCATTGTACTGGCATGTAGGTAGTGTTTGATTTGTAGTACTCGCCACTGCTAATTAATTGTACACTGTTTTCATGATTAGAGGTGAGATGTGACAAATGAGCTACACCAGCTATAGGTCAAGTGAGATTAAATGGAGGGTGTTGGATTGCGATACGATACGTCAGCACAGTACATGGCTATGACGCCAAGAAGACAGGAATGCTCACTTGGCAGTAGGGCAGTGATCCTCTCACATTCTCTACAGACATTATTAGGATGGAGCAAGGTCGAGTGAGTTATATTTACAGGGCCTCCAGCATGATGC
The DNA here is from genome assembly GCA_020002185.1 of Paraescarpia echinospica. Taxonomy (NCBI): domain Eukaryota; kingdom Metazoa; phylum Annelida; class Polychaeta; order Sabellida; family Siboglinidae; genus Paraescarpia; species Paraescarpia echinospica. The sequence goes on along the minus strand of CM034538.1, from coordinate 46,387,624 downwards.
AGTGTATGTTAACTGTAAGTGTCCAACCACTGCAAGGCAAATAGCACAGCATGTTAATGGGACTCTACACCTTCAATAAATCTGATTGATGTGAATGCCTTGCAATGATGTCAATGTTTGTAGAATTCACACCAGAGAAGGTTCAATTTTGACCACTTGATTGCTAATATTAATAATTACAATAATGAATTACAGCCTATATCTGAAAACATTCAACACTCCTTGTTATTAATTGAGAACTGTGTTCTGATATCGATATTTCTCTCTCATTCGTCTACACACAGTATGAGGATGGGAATGCCTTGTGATGGCATCAATGTTTGTACAATTCACCCTAGAGAAGGATCATTTATGACCCATTTTGTATGCACAAATAATAATTATTAGAAGTATCAAAAGAAGGTGTGATTACCAATAGTTAACCAATGAATGTAAATAGACCCATGTGCAACAATAAAGATGCCAACATGATGTATAACACTGTTAATTTAGATGTTCACTGTATGTTAAAGGAAATAAAAACAAGGCATTAGCTAAAATCTGTTTTCCATGTGTACAGAAAGTTTAATATTGCATGTAACATTCGAGAACATTTAAAAAATACAGAAAAATACATTTGTAGCATAAATTCAATTTTAAACCCGTCTGTGTAGCGATTCCCGTGGAAAATAAAAATTTAATGAGCTAGGCGATCACGTGGTATCTTAACGTCACACATGACTCACACTCGCAGCAGGCCGACCCTTTCTATGCATTCAGAGCATGTTTACATGGATAATGTTGGGGTCGAAACGAGCGTCAGAATGAGTTGTTATGCAATAATCCGATGTAATACAAACACTAGTCATCATAGAGGAACAAGCAGTTATCTTACGGTTCCACATGAATTCAATTTTATTCAAAACAATGAATGCGAATGAGCCTACAAGACAAGTCGACTAGGTTTCGCCGAGCTTGGCCCTGGGCTCGTTTTCAGAATAATTATATCGAATGCAACCAACGGGAGATAATGTACACCAATATACATACATAGCAAACATATATCATATCCAGCTACAGAAATTAACGTGTAAAATCTCATAATATCACTAGAATATAAATGTATGAAGGAGGAGTTGTGCAATTTATCATAACAACTGAAATCAGTCAGCGAATTTCTGTCGTCCTTGATAGCTCAGTTGGTAAACGGGTTGGTTCCGTGGCATCTGTTTTACAATCGGGCAACGCCGGTTCAATCCTGACAGCATGCAAACTATTGATTTTCTTTACACTTTTGTTGTTGATGTTTTCACAAAGTAATATAAACCAAATCATTTAGTATACTATGATGCAGTTTGTAAATATTTTTTTATATTTTTGTAGTAATTATTTATTCGCCACAAAAATGAAAATATGGTCATTATATACAACGATGTTTCTAAATTGTATTTATCCAGACAGATCACAATCTGTTTTCACATATATAATTACAATATATTACTGTACAATATATTACTGTACAATATATTTACAATTAATAAATTAGATATCCATTACATTATATTTGTTTGGATAAATAAAATTTAGAAACATCGTTATATAATGAACATATTTTCATTTTTGTGGCGAATAAATAATTACTACAAAATAAAAATTATTTACAAACAGTGCATCATATTATACTAAATGATTTGGTTTATATTACTTCGTGAAAACATCAACAAAAAAGTATAAAGAAAATCAATAGTTTGCATGCTGTCAGGATTGAACCGGCGTCGCCCGATTGTAAAATAAGTGACAAGTAACTAACGCGCCTACCCACTGAGCCAGCGGGACCAGCGGAAACTCTCTAACTGATTTAAGTTGTTATGGTAAATTGTACAACTCCTTCATATATCGATATTTTAGTGATATTATGAGATTATACATGTTACTTTATGTAGCTGGATACAATATATGTTTGCTATGTATGTTTATTGGTGTAGATTATCTCCCGTTGGTTGCAGTCGATATAATTATTCTGAAAACGAGCCCAAGCTCGGCAAAACCTCGTCGACTTGTAAGTTGTAGGCCCATTCGCATACGTTGTTTTGAATAAAATTCGATTCATGTGGAACCGTAAGATAACTGCTTGTTCCTCTATGATGACTAGTGTTTGTATTACGTCGGAAAATTGCACAATAACTCATTCTGACGCTCGTTTCGACCCAAAAGCTATACTTGTAAACATGCTCTGAATGCATGGAAAGGGTCGGCCTGATGCGAGTTTGAGTCATAAGTGACGTCACATCTTGGCATCCCGAAAAGCGCGCCAAAAATTTGCACATTCGAAAATGTCCGGATGTACAGCATAAAATGTGGAATTTCTAATTCATTGAATTTTTTTGATTTTTTTGCTTGGTGGACGTGGAAATAGATAGCAGGATGTAATATAACATAAATTCAAGCAATAGATGTTTTTATTCCCTTTAAGGTCATTTGGACATCTTAATTATATGAAAACCCTGAACTAGCTAATCTATCAGTTAACAAATGAATGTAAATCATTATTCATACTACATACATTCCTTTGAAAGTGTACTGATGTATTAATTGATGTGGATAGGATGTGTAATTGAATTGCTGTGAATTAACAACATTGTGTTATGTCAATTGATGTGTTGCTAATTGATCTAAACTGGTGCAGTTGTGTTGTTGCAATAATGCAATGTATTTTATTACACAATGCAGTCTCAATAATTAAGTAAGGATTTATGAAAATGGAAATGATGTATCTGAAAACATACAACCCTCCTTGCTAATAGTTGATAACCATGTGTTTTGATATTGTAGCCTAATGAGATAAATGTATTCTAATTGAGTACATGTTTACACTAAGTCATACTTTAGCATAGCTGTTCCTAGCTGGCTAGCTGCCAAACACCATTGACAACATGACTTTTTCAGTTTATAGACCTGTCCTGGAAATATACGTCACCCAAGTATCGCAACTCTCTAATCAGAGTATTATAGGACGGCAACAGCGAGCCATGCGCTGCCAAACACAGTTATGTGTTACAACTGGTAAACCTGCAAGGAATTTCATTGTAGTTATTTCCTTAGCATCATCCATCACCCCACCATGTCACATCGACACCCTTCATACCATTTATAGTGTCAGCTCTTGTCTACCATACAAACTGCTTTAACCACTTACTTCCTAAAACCTACAATGATGCATCCTCTTTTAGCCACTTTGTGTCACTTCATAGTTCATAAACCACTAAATCTAGTTCTTAAAAGTACTTATCCTCCTTAGCTCCATGGCATATCTATCCATCTGCTGATGAATTTAGCAACTGTACAACCTACACAGATCTTGAGATTGTGTAACCATTTGGTTTTGATGCTCCACTGTGTTTGAATTACAAGGTTATTGGCACCATAGAAATCTTCCATATTGCAGGGATCGATCTGAAAAAAATACATGCATGTGCTCTTCAGGCACATCAGATAACAGCTCCAAGGGAATCCCTGATATTGCATTGTAAACAGCTACTAAAACACAAATACCAAAAAGTACAAACCTTCAATAATGTTGAACAGTTTACCACATTAAATGAAATCACATTCCTGCTATTTTTTTTCCAAATTAAAACTTTTCTTATTTAATAATGTATCTACTGATTACAGTAGTACTGCATTTCACAATGCACTGTTTAAACATTGTGCACTTTGATATTTCTACTCCATTTGGCTGGGTGTCTTCAATGCACTGGCATGCCAGCTGCAAAGTGTTTGATCAGCAGCACTCACTACTAATTAATTACACATTGTTTACACAACTGTTAATTTTGATGAAGGGAGAGATGAAGGGCCCTCCAGAAGAGTTTCATTAACTAGGCCAGGCAGGGTCCAAAAGGACAAAGCATCCCATGGCCCACAAACAATATGATGACAGGTGTTACTTTTCACAGAAGGTGGACATCCTGTCAGCCTGACATCAGCTGGTATCATTGCTGGTTTTTCTGCTCCTTTTGTTGAAGATCTCCCTCAATCATTCCTGAACAGTGTAGTCCCAGTGAAATGACTGTTTTCATTTGAGCTGCTCTAAACTGACTGAAGTAGGACCCAGGCTACAATTACACATCCTGCTCTTTGTCACTAACATTTACCACCACCACAATTCACTATTTAGCTTATTTCCGTAATGTTACGCCACAGGAACTAATTGGAGTCTGGCAGCAAATTTGGTACATCTGATATTTCAGCTCTTTTGTAGTGGCGAGATGACACATTGTCAGCAGATTTGAAGATGTATCAGATTTTGTCAGTGGTGTTAGCAACACATAATGACACACATCACTAGTCTGTGTGGACATAGGAAAGAAAGTCACAGGATAAAAGCAATGAATAAAAGTAACAAAAACTGGATAAAAAGTAACAGAAAAAAGTAACATATTAATAAATATTATTTAGATTATTAGTAATATTTTATATACCATAAAGGTATATGTGTTATAATACTGTGTGTTTTAAAGATACACATTTTACATTCAATTATAATTATGCATGTGAACATTGATTTATCAAAATGGTAACATTCATATTAATAAATGAGTACTGAGAAAGAATAACATTTTGAAAGAAGTGTGAACCTTGTGAAAAGCAGACGAGTGCTGAGAAAGAATCTTGGCAAAATATATTACTTTCTTTTGGCTACCAGTGGTTAGTTTCTGTTAGTAAGGATATACTTCTAAGTGTATCAGTGCTCAAAGAAGACCTAATTTTACTTCACAACCTTAGTCACTGCCAGAGTGCACAGCTTCCTTCCTTGGATCAATGGTCCTTTTACTAGTCATTAGAAACAAAGTACCAGGAAGAAAGAATTTAGGACATAGTTACATATGTTGTAATGTAATACATTTTGAACCAAGAAATGAAACAACTAAATTAAAATAATACATTGTGTAACAAATATAAAACATTGTTATGTTCTGTGGAGTACACTCACTTTCTTCTAAATGTTAATTCTTTCCAAGGGAGTAGACCCCTATGTTTCAGACAGTCAGATTGCTAGGTCAATGAAACAAGCAGGAATGGCAAACAGGTTCTATGGCTGCAGATCTTGGGGGGCTTCCAGCAATCAGGTCAAGACATCCAGCAGCATGTCACTCCTACTTCTGTCTTCTTGGGTGAAGACTGCCCTAGACCCTGTTCATCCTAGACCCAGGGTTCACTGACACCAACAGCTGGACACTTTACACCTAATGACTCATTATGCATTAAATGGTTTACACTAGCCCCTTGTCCACATGCCCCATACAATTGCCATGTATTATTTTCATCTTTCCCAGCCATAGGAGTAGAAAACTGTTAATTCATTTGGTATGTAAGACTGTTTAGAGATGGCATTCTAGGAGGTGTTCCATGGAGTGCAGTTTCAACGTCCTATGAACAGTTATATTTAGTAGGACTATTTTCATATTTGTTTATTAATAACTATTAAAATTGACAGTCACCACTGCTTAATGGACAGCTGTGTTCATAAAGTACTATAAATAAATTCACATTGTTTTAAAACTAACCTTGTCATTAACAAATATATAACACTCATGTATGACAGCCAACCACACTGTCCATACATAACATTAGACATTCTAACATTGACTCAATGTGTATTTATAAACAATAATGTTCAGTATGACTACCCTTGTGAACATGTTTATCTGAGCGGTGTGTACAATTCCCCAATGTATACTTTGGTTACTACCTAAATCACCATACATCTAACATGTGGTGGAGAATCCTATGTTCTCTCACCCTACTGGAGTAACACCCTGTACATGGGGGTGGGGATAACCAGAGGGGTAATGTGATGTCACCATGGGTCGAAGCCAAGACATCAGAAGCATCCACCCACTACCAAGAAGCTTCAAAGTGAATCACTCATCAATCAGCTGTCTACTCCCTGGGCCTTGTCTTCTAGTGTAATAGTGTAATATTATGTATGCTACACACATTGGACAACAGGAAACCTTTCAGTCACCCTCGAGGTGATCTGCAAGTTATGGGTACATCATTTCCTGCAGACTGTCATGTCACACATTCAGATGTTGTTATGTATGACTGCCACTACACCAGGTGTCAGTACTAATGTAAACGATGTATGTTTTCATGGTTTCTTGTACTTCCAGAGACCAGAGTTCACAGTAGATCCCAAACGGGTGCCTTCTGGCAAACATTTCTGCCATTTACATGTGTTCTGAGCAAACAGTTTCTGGTTAACTAAGTACTTTATCATAAACTACAACATTCTTCTCACGTCTTCGTCCTTGTTTATAGCTATACAAATGCATGTTTCATCCTACAGATCTGCATATATATATATATACATCATTGCCATCTCATTGAAAGTACACATTACTTGATGAATTTGCCACACTATCTCATTCAGTCTGTATTTTGGAAGAATCTGCAATTTTGATTGCAAATGTCTACCAGAAAAAGCAGGCATTGGATGTTTTTGACCAGATGGCCATACTTGGTGTTGGATCAATGGCAGCTGCTGATATCGTAATCGTCACACTAGACTGGAGGTATTGGGCCTTCAGATGGCTGCCCTTAACAGAAGGTCTGTGATGCAGTAAGCCCTGGAGGCAGACCACCAGGGAGTAAAACCAATTGAATGGGCACTAAACCATTCTACCTCAGGCTACATTCACATAATTATATGCATGGCTGACCGATTTTTGTTGTACAAGATTACTGATGCAATGTTCAAAACTAGAAGCCACAGTCCCAGGGTGACCTTTCACATGACACACTGGCACAGTGAATCACTGTTGACACTGCGAGTTAACTAAAATCCCTGACTTGTGTTAATGTGACAGACACACAAGAAAGCAGCTTCCTGGAAAGAAGGATGTTCCTTATAGGGACTTTTACATATTGTTGATTTTATCTTGAAATCTTGTTACACAGTATAAATTATATATATTTAATATATTCTCACTGCCAAAATAGGTTTAATGAACACTTTTTAGTTTCTTTGCTAAAATATTATAAGTGTTTGGGGGGAAACAACATTCATGCATATCAGGGTGATGGCTTTGAAGGTGTGGCCTTATGTCAAAAGCCATGATGACAGCGTACTGAAATGGTAAATATTCCACTATATATGTGGAGTCGCACAATACTAGCCCAAATTGGTGTCGTGTAACTTATGGTATATTTACTCCATAACCAGCTTTTTTGTGGACAGTTCCTGTTGATAACATTTGTGCTGTATCTTAGACCCACGAAGAAGAGACACAAAAAACACATCCTGCCTGTTTATTGTTGTGAAAATTGTGGTTGTGGTGGATAACGTAAGTTACAGTGTCCACCATTTCAGGTCCAGAGTGCTCTGATCATTCTTAACATTTTAAAAAAGGTACTAGCATACATCAGTCAAGCGTTTCACATTCTCATTTTAGTTAAAAGACACCATGTAACTTACATCATGAACTTCACTTAGCATTGCGCCACATAACAGTGAGTAAAGAGATCTTATCTTCTTTAATTTAGGTGTAGACGTATCTTGGCTTAGGTGTAGATGTACCTTGGCTACCATCTAAGACAGTTTTTCATTTATTTTAAGCAATTTTTGTTTTTGGTACTCATGTCCTCCTTTTTGCACAGTGTTGTGCTTCACCTGATATATATATATATATATATCAATAAGATGAACAAAAACCTCCCCTTAACAGGATATATGAGATTAAGAGACCTGCTGAATCTTCCCCTGCATCTATTAGAAAGACCATGTGGTGACATGATTGAGGTGTAGAATCTAGAACTATAAATCAGTTCAAAGGAAGTATGACATGGATGTATGACAATGTATTTTCTAACATTATCAAGGTTTACACAGACTGTGAGACAAAAGGAAGAACAAGAGGTCATTGTTTGACAATGTGCTCCTATAAACATTGAAAAGAAAAAAGTTTTACTCAGAGAGAACTTTACAAAATCGTTGTACAATCCAGAAGAAGTTAACTGCATCTAGTATTAACTCACCTGAAAAATGTTTTAGCATACTAACAAAAAATGTCTATACAACTAGAATTATGTTGCTGCCTTGCCAGGAAGTCATAGAGTATTCCAATCAAAAGCAGTGCAAGATCTGACCACAAAGGCCTCCCTCCGTCTACAGTCAGGAAGAACCTAAGTACGCCTAAGTAATGTAACCTGTCTACCCGACTGTACAATATGAATCACATGTACACAAGCTGCAACTGAAGAAGGGGAAACGAACAACTGGTCCCTGACAGAAACACTCCCAGTCAACGGAATGTTGTCTACTGGACGCAATACACTGGACAGCACACTGACACAGCAACGACACCAGGATTCAAGCATGATCTATAGGTTTGTAACAAAGTTTACAAATTGTGATTTTAACAGAATCTTTCAATGGTCACTGTCAAATAATCAACAGAAAATTGTGTACAACTATGAAATCGCATTAGTCATAACTAACTCAGAACTCACTAAGTCTTGCAATTCAGTATGGGATATCAAAATTCCACTAGATACATGTACAACAGATCACCATTAATCTTTTCCGCCAAAAGGATAACACCACTTTGGTTCCACATTGCTCAATCCATAGCTACATTCCAAGGGAATATTTACAACATACCTATTTCAAAAAACCATGTACATAGTCACTAACACTTCATTATTGTGCCGACACAATATTCCACATGCAGCACGTCACACAATAAAGTAATTTTCATAATTTACGTGTCAGTTGGTGTAACCACCATTAATTACCACATGGGAGGGGGCTGACACTCCCAATAGATTTAACCTGTTGATCCCACAAAGTGTGACTCAAAGAGTAAACAACATTCTTTACAACTTTGCTAACACTAGTCACATCACACCAAGCATTCCATATTTGCCATGTTTACTTATCTGTATCCAATTACATTTTCTCAGAATGGTTCGTTTCATACCTGTATTTAGCCTTAGTCTTCTCTATCTTATCTGAGTAGAACTGTCAAACGAAAGATATATATTTTGTCTTATCCAAACGATGAATTTGTATACCTTTGGCACGTGGTTATTACATATATAGATTGTGAGCACCCTGTGGCGAACTGCTTTCCTGCCTGGTGCTTTTAGGTTATTCTTAATTTCTTACTCATTATCAACTTTAAGTTGCCACATTCTGAATGTTAAAAGTTAAAGCAACACGAGATAATTCAAAGAACAGTGTAGAATTCAAAGCATGAACAGACAGTCTGTTTGATAAAGTAGTTTTATATTATAATACGTGTGTGTATTGATTTTTCATAAACACCAGCTTCTAGATCACTGTGATTAAGTGCATACCTGGTATTACCTGCACTCCACCTGCACAGGATACTGTATCCACTTATCCATAGCCTATGAGTCAGTGATGATACATCATTTTCAAAATATGAATGTAGCATGTTACTATGCCTTACACACTTAATATGAGTTGTAAGCTGACTATACATTCCATCTCCACAGACACCAGACACTGTAAGTGACTCCAGACTTGAACATGATCCTTGTAGACTTGTTGAATCACATATACACACTACACAAGAGTCACAGACCACTTACAAATGCACAGACCTAAAGTGGCCTTTCTCAGAAAGAGATAAATTGCAGTATCCTGCTAGCACAATCAGTTATATAGATGCTATGTAATGTTCAGTACATAGAGCTCTGGTTCCCTCTGGGTAGATGAATGTAAATGTGTGTATTAGAGGGTGCCAAGTCCAACTTTCTTTCAAAACCCTATCAAGAGTATTTTTATGTTGAAAACACACACATGTACATGGCAGAGAATCCTGCCATAAACTGTCAGTGCACAAGAAATGTACAACATCACATCATAATTCTCAAAAAAGAATGTGGTTTGATTGATTTCACACAAATAAACCAGTTATTCCCAACACTGGAACAATGACATCAGGATTGTTACATCACATGCTGTACAGCTTGTAAGTATAACCTAAGATTGCAATTTACCGGGCGAGTTAGACCACTGGCATCCATTATGTATAGCCCCTGTTATCAGTAAAATTACTACAATAAAAGGCCTGTCCATGTAGAGAACTTCACTGTGACTGCGCTATATGTCCTTTGTGGCCAGGTTGCCATTATAGACAGGTAGTGGACCATGCAAACTAGTTATTCGGGACTTCCATAAGTGTCCACTGCAGACAAGTTATTAAATGGGTAGGTGTATGCAAAGGCAGGTGTCCCTCTAACTCCATAACATCACACTGTTGATAGATGTTTTAAATGAAGTATAACATCACACCACTCCTCAGATCAATGACATGTTGTTGATGTTTGACGAAATTAATATTATAGATTAACAGTAGTACAACACTGTCAATTATATGTGTAAAAGTAAATATAAGTAAATGCAAAACAAAAATTGTTTTTAGAAGAAAATAACACAATGCAGATCATTTGTATCCTCTGTATTGTATTTGCATCCTCTGTATTGTATTTGTAACATACACAAAATTATGTGCATGAGAAGTTTGTAACTGGCAAAAGTCAGGTCAAATAACTAAAAGGTCAAGGGAATTATGCGAGATTGAGAGGAATGTTTGCAGACATTAATTGTTCACTGTTAACAAAGTGGTTAAATTGATGGTACAGATTAACATCACCACATAGTAAATATGTCAGCAGGATGAACTTTCAGGTTCCCATTCGAATCATTGATAGCAGACGGTAGTGAGTGAAGTCTGAGATATGTCCGTGATAGTGTCATTCGCACATGTGTTTGTATTATTTAACACTAGGCAACTCCAACATTAACTGCAGGTTGTGACAGCCTCGTCCCACAAGATGTATCACTAACATTCTTATCAGCTCATCAGCCTTATTTTGTTCTTTAAAATCAATTTAACTCCTTAACATTGATCATGTATATAATACTATAATATACAGTATACTGAAACGTGTAAGACCAGGTCATGCCACCGGGACATTGTAAACATTGTCGTCAGTGGCCTTATGGATTTTGAAAAAGCTCCTTTATTTTAACAACAGATTATGTTTAAAAAATAAACAGATTAACGATGGATTTTCCTTATGAGCTGATTATCTCAGTGAAGTGTGAAGCAGTCCCCTGGTGCTAGGAAATGACTAAATCCATACATGTCCATCTACCATGTAACTTGTAAGAAGCATATATATATATATATATTTGCTAGTATTTAATCTATGTAACTATCTCTAAATTCTGCAAGGCATAAAATCTAACAGCAAACAAGATTACACGCAATGTTTTTGAAATAATATGCTCCCATAAATATATTGTGCAAACCATACAGAGATATTGCATGTCTTCCATGTCACCAACAAGGAAGTGTGTACTATAATCACTCAAAACATTGCATAACCAGCATGATGACATATCCTGCCTGCAGTACAATGAAAAACCATCCCCCAGCCAGCCTAACCATTTAGAACTCGAGCACCTGAAAATGTCTGGATAAAAAGCCCCCAAACACCCTAGCTCTAATACCAATGACTTACGCCAATGCCATCAATAGTTTCTGCAAATGCTAGTGATGTACTCAGTCTTAGATTAATGTTCTTTGGCTTTTAATAATTATAGAATTCCATTACATACAACTTTTAATAGAAACATTTGGCTGCTAAATTTAAAAGGAGCACCACAATGAGCAGCTAAAGCCTGGCTCAGCCTCTACCCCCGGCTATTAGGCAACGGGGCATTAATGTTTTACTTTTAGGGCCTATTAAACCAGGTACAAGAGACCATGCCAGGATATACGAATAGTAATAAATAAATAATAGTCGGTAGCCTCAAACAGACCCCCCCCGGTTACCAGTGCTAGTGGGCGTGTCACAGTCACACTAGTTGTGTAACCGCCTTCTGGTTTTTTTAATCTCAGAAACTGAAATAATTAAATGTACTTACCAAGAGCTTCTACGAGCTGCAGCATAACGCCACCAATGTGCAAGTCACCTCGTACTCGTAACGTCTTCTCCACTTGTAAATCCGTGACGGACACGACCAAGTCCCACGAACCGTCCACGATCTGGCCGTCACTCATCATTTTGAAGATCACCTTACGTGCTTCGATAACAGAACAAAATTGGTCCACGAACGTGTGTTTACCAGTGGTATTTATTCCAGTGTCACTGCATGCATCCGACGCTACATAACGCGAGGCAGTCGTTTGATGGCAGGGGTTGGGCCGCTGGCCGAGTACATGACGATCGCGATGCGCCAAACACAACTTTGTGCCGATTCAATTCGACCGGGCAGCGAAGTCGAAAAAGCTAATGAATAACTTCTCCAATAATTGTCTTACACTTGTTTCCTCTTTAGAACGCCGCAATTCCGAGCGACTGTTGGTTTATCCCCTCTGGTGTTTGACAGATTTTGGTCGTTTCAAGAAATCCACCGCGACTAACCACAATTCGATGTAGAAAACGGTCAACGAGCCGCTTATACCATCGCCCTATTAGGAAGCGAATGATCAGTATGCAAGTAGGTCGCGAGTGCGCGGCTGTTCGCACACTCTGCGCATGCGCCAAGCTCGGCTCATTGATCGACCGGAAGTATACCTGGCACGTTGTTTTAGAGATTGTTTCGGCAAAGATGCGTTCGCAGGTTGCCTGACTGCCTGTCTCTGCCTGCCTATGTGTCACTGCCTGCCTTTATGCCTATGTACCGGCCTCTGTCTGCCCTATGTGCCTATATGCCTCTATACATGCCGGCGTCCCTCTGACTCTGTGCCTCTTCCACTATGTTTATGTCGCTGTGCCTTTGCCTGCCTATGTGTCACAACCTGCCTTTGTGCCTCTGTGTTCTGCCTGCCTTTGAGTCTGTGCCTCTGCCTGCTTATGTGCCTCGATCTGCTCAATGCCTGCCTTTGACTCTGTACCTCTGCATGCCTATGAGCCTCTGCCGGCCTCTGTTCCTTTGCCAGCCTATGTGCTCCCGTGTCTCTGCTTGCCTTTGTGCCCCTGCATGCATGCCTCTGCCTGTCCGTCCGCCTGTCCGCCCAAGTGCCCACCCATCCAAACGCCCGCCATGCAGGTCAGCCTGCCTGTCTGTAACTATAGTTTGAAGTAGACAATATCTTTCAGACGCTTTCTTTTCTCAGTTCACATAGTTCACATGTCGTTTCTTTTCTCATCTACCTTCGATCCTGATACCGTTCCTCACACCCAACCTAGCCCCCTTGCATCTGTCGCTATATATGTCAAACCAGATCTGATCTAAGCAATTTGCATATCTCGTTTGCAAGCGTTTTTGAACCGTAGAACCGGCCGACACGGTTTATGCCGGATAAAAGGTCGCTAACGACCCAGAATGCAGACACACGTTGGGCCAACGTCGTTTTGCACGTTGGCGCTACGTTGGACCAACGTGAGTTTATAATACACTTACGTTGGGCGTACGATATCTTCACCCAACGCCAACGTTATGCCAACGGTACCATAGTTGGGCCAATGTGGTCTTGCTATCTGGGGAGGACGTCCTTTGGAATGTGTCCATCCTCCACGGGGTAGACATCGCCAAGCCAAAGCAGATTACTTAGCATGAAAACCCACTGGGATTGCGTGTTCGCACTAGAACATCTTTACATTCGGTGTGCATGCCTTTCTTTGCCAGGTAATTCCAATTGTACGTGCATCTGTTGCTTCGGAGGTGGAAGCTGTTGACACGTCGCTCCCATAGGCTGATCCTGCCAACTCTAGACCTTTGGAATGTGGCCGTGCTATGCCTGCGCTAGAGTGCCTGCCCCCTCAGACATGTTGAATGGGACCCGCTCCAGACCATCAAAAAATGTGAACGTCGCCATGAAAATATTTCAACATCACGCAGATCCCCCTCCATTCCGAAGTAAGGAGCCGATGAAAGCGGAGTCGTGCTGAATCTCCGGCTCACCCTTCCCAATACGAATTTGGTTCGGCCACCAGGGTTTTTTGGCGAGCCTCAATGGGGGTGCAATTGGAGGTTTGCCCTCCTAGACTATCCTCTCTGGATCTGCCCTTGATTCCTGCTTTGTCCTACCTTCGCTGCCACCGAGGAGCGTGTTAACGACACAAGCCTGGTGTACTCCAACTGTCGTGTTCTCGGAGAGCAAGTTGTTCACCCACACCTACTTGGCCGCTGCCTTTCATTCGCGCGTGTTGATCTCTAGTTCGATGGGATACGTTGCTGGTGATAGTCGACCCTGTGAGGTTGACTTCCTCCACAAACTCCAGAGTATACTAGTATACGGTCACCAATGCTGATTGCCGGAGTTCCGCGAACGTCTTGGCCATGACCTATTATATTGATCTTTTTCAGAGTTTATGGTTCAAATAAAATTCCTGGCGAGTTTGTGAAAGTTGGTATATGAACCTCTGTATAGGGGCTTCTTCGGTGTGTGATATCAATGCTCCATCATCAGCAAAAGGGACCTATCTAATCATGCAGAACCTATCGTACGTTGTTTTTGCTCCAAAGCGGCTTATGTTGAATAGGGCCAAAATTGCCATCAAGAAGACATGGGAAAGCAGCACAATGTCTTGTCAAAATACTAAACTGACATATAATAAAAGTAAGCATACACATGCACAAATATAGAGTGTTATTTCTCTAAAAACTACTTTAACTTCCGAATGCCGCGAGTCATTCTGTATACTAGGTTCGAAGGCAGTTTGGGTTCTATGTGATTCTAATGTCCTCACATTTTCTGGATTGAATGGCACCTTTCGGTCATTCTCCTTCTCTTTTTTGACAAGAGACAGGGACGACCTTCTGTTGTTTGTCGTTGATGCACAGTAGAAAAAGAAGAGATGTGGCGCGATCTACCAGTATTGTTGACGTCTACTGGATCCACCGGAAGAGGTTGTCTTCGGCACCATTGTATTGTAGCTGATAACAAGCAGCTGGAAGGACTATGCATATTGTTAAATACGCCATGCTGAAGTTCTAGAAGAACCGTGTCGATTTTGTTGATCTTTCTGGTGATCTCGGCCGGGGTGATGTTGGTTTTCTTCCAATCGTCTTGTGTTGCAGCAATGCTCAGAAGGTCGATCGTTATCAGTAATGGATTGATTTCGTAGGCAAACTCCTTTAGAAATTTGGTTGGCATGTTGTTTGGGTCAGTAGCATTATGCGTTTACTGGTCGTGGAAAAGCCTTATAGATCTGCCGCGAAGGGGTATGGTTCTCGATCATTCGTGTGTGATTATGTTGGTGCTGTTTTTGCTGGTAAGATGAACTTGTTATTTAGTATAATATGACATTCTTTTGGGTATCGTTGAAAGTCTTTCTTCGGGGATCAAAGCTATTACATATTACGCTGTTACATATCTTCCCTTTGATTATTGTGTACAACATTTTTGGGTTCTCATAGTTGGTGATAATTTCCTTGAAGTATCTGTTGCAGATATCTGGAACCAAAATAATATCTCACTCAGCGTCATTTGAGATGTCAATTTTCCTTTATGTTTGAGAGACGTGAACCATTACAGCAAACGTGCAAAGAAGAATCCAGGCCATCGAGATGAGATACTACCGCAAGATCATGCGCATTTCATACACGGACCATATATCACCAACGAAGAAGTCCGCAACAGAATCAATCAAGCCATTGGACCCTTTGAAAACCTGCTGACGACAGTCAAGAAACGGAAGCTGAAGTGGTATGGTCATGTTACAAGATCAACCGGCCTTGCAAAGACAATCATGCAAGGCATTGCCCCAGGAGAAAGAAAGAGCGGCAGACAAACGAAGATATGGGAAGACAACATTTAGGAGTGGACTGGTTTGACCTTCGGCCACCTCCCGGAGGGCGGCAGGGAATCGAAAGAGATGACGGGAGCTGCCAGGAAATCATCAGTGGTGCCCCAACGTTTTGGTTACGGAATAGAAGAAAAAGAAGATGAATAAACTGAAAAATATACGTTTGGTTTCCATTTAATTGTATATTTAATTAGTTAATTAGTTTTTAGTATGCTAGAATATAATATAAATGCTTAATTTGATGTACTATGTAGGCCAAATCATGACCAACATTACGCCCTAGATACATTTACACAGAGTCTAAGAGATTAGAGTCTGCAGGCAGTTTCTGGATCCCAAAACATTTGAACACGATGTAAGTCAATCGATGTTTTGAACACTAAAACAATCTCGCAGATGAAATATCAGATCACTTTTCTTGAAATACAAGGAATCATTATACTAGTTACTGTTACAAAAACAAACCAAGCATCTCGTAGCAAGTTGTTCTACGGTATGATTGAATGAAGTGGCGCCGCCTTGTGGATACTCATTTGACGACGGCGATGACGACGACGGAGAAACAATAAAACTAATAATTGTCTACATTGTTGTACTCTCTCTCTCTCTCTCTCTCTCTCTCTCTCTCTCTCTCTCTCTCACACGCGCGCACGCACAAACTTTATAATTGTACATACAACTAAGGGTTTATTTTCATCCTTTGCTATTTTTGCCTTACCAAGTACATTTTCAGCAGTGTTGGCGAAGTGTTCTTGAATAAGCTTGTCAAGGCCGTACGAGTACTATAATATTATGATCCTGGTGCCAGGAGCTAGGACGATCGGCACTACTTTGTGCAAGGGCCAAAACTAGACTAAAATATTAAAATATCGATTTGCTAAGTAAACGACTTGTCACAAATAAACAATAAAGTAGAAAACGGACAAACCCCAACCTAATAGCAATAAATATACTTTATTGTTGTCTAGTCATGCAATAATTTGGAAGGAACATAGTTGTTTAACAGTTACATTATCTAATCTAGCATCCTCCCTTGTGTCTACATGAATATTGCATTTGTGTGATGCACCCCTAGATAACTGCTACAAATAACACACTTGAATATGGTTTATATTTGTAATGGATCAAACGATGTGGTGTTCTATGTACGTAGTTTATTTGGGGCGAGTTGGCGTATTTCGGGCCAAGCGAGTTAAAATCGAGTTCGTTTGGTCTGTGTTGGTATGGCTGGGTATTTGATGTGTGTGGATTGTTTTTAGACTGTAGTCTTTACGTTTAGTTGTTTCCTGGTTCTGTCCTGGACCTTAGTCATGTTATCAGCTAGATAACTCTTGAGTCGTGTTAATGCAGCATGCTAGCGCATCCTACAAGTAGATCCCAATTTGGGACGTAAAAGAATGACTGAGGACGACAAGCACCCTGGCAGTGACCACCCTCAGTGCCAGCATAGAAACTAAGAAAGGTCGGCTTGGCGATAATGTTCTGAAAAGGCTGACTAGTTTAATGAGACCTCATAAGATCATAACATTGTAACCACAAAATATACAGACTAGTCAGTTAATAGAACGTTGCCGAGTGCTGGAAACAACTAGAACTAGATCCAACTTATCCAGTCACAAATGCATTCGTTGTCACGACACATTTATTGTCGCCGCCGGGCTCAGGTCACTGACTCTGTCTCTGTCATCTGTGACTGAGTGATTGACAGCTAGAACTAGAAGTCTGCGTCTAGTAAAGATGGCACGAGTTGTTCGATCCCAAGGATCTGTAATTGTTGCCGTCGGAGCAGGGATGTTGCTTGGCAGTGGCCTAACGTTACTCCTCCACAGATTATCAGGTCTAGCTTCAAGAGAAATTAGGATGTTGTTTAGTCAGATTGACGGTTTGCAACGAGAAGTTAGAGAACTGAAGGCGAGCATAGACAAGTTACTTCGTACTCGGTTGCCAAGTGGTGTTCAGAGAACTAATCCAGTCACCAACGTGGCTAGAGAACAGTCTTCATCTGTAGCACAGGACACCAGCAGCACTGGAGAAGAACAAGAATTATTTGAAGATGCTTTAGAAATTGGGTAAGAATACTAAGATATCATGAAGTTATTATTATTATCATCACGAATCGACACAAATATATTCTGTTCATTTTGACACGTGACTGGCATAGTAATGATAGTATACATAAACAGTAGAACCTTGCTTTGCAGTCATATCTGTACTAATACAGCCACCTTGCAATTAAGCCTTAAGGTCACCCCGGGACAGTCCCAAATTATTTTTGTAACAGCACAGTATAGGAAATTAGTTTCACTAATATGGTCTCCTCACTATTCAGGTCACTTTTGCCCAGTCCCAAGGGTGACCTTATTAGTAAGGTTCCACTGTACATATAGATGTATCTGTTTGACGTCAACATCTTATTATATATAACATCAGTAATTCAGTATCCGTCAACATAAGGTGCTTGTGATACTATATATATATATATCCAGATGTACATATAGCAAATCCACAAAGTTCTGGTTACACATTTGATATTTACCCCTGTTGGACCTTATAACTCCTCCAGTTTTGGACACCAGGCAGAAGAAACCGGTATGTACAATGTAAACATTTCGAAACAGGATTGGTGTTTTTGAATGGAAACTCGGTAAACGCTTAAAAAGTAGAATCACCAACACCGTAAACGATACTGACTTTATTGGCGATATTTTGAAACAAACATGATTACTATTAAAAATAGATAAACGAGCGAAAAATGAACAACTCGGGACATGTCCAAAATCACTAAATTCAGCGGTCGCTAGCAAACTTACGGTTCATCTGATCCCAAATATCTTGGTACCGTTTGAAAGATTACACCTTCTGTTATTCTAGCACATACGTGGTTTCCCGATAATAATTCCTACAAGAACCTTCACACATATCTGCAATCATGTTGTTTCCAGTCTTGTACACAGGGCCTCACCCAGAGACCCGTCCACCCGTCCTGTGGATGGGTATATTCATAAATTGCGTTTTTTGGACGGGGTCAAATTGATTGTGGACGAGTCCGTCCATGTCGTTTTTTTTGCGCGGCCAGCCCATCCATGCCATTTTTACGACGTCATTGAAACTGCCGCAAAGCCAGTTACAAAATCTACAGAGACTGGTTTTGAAAATCGCCCACCCGGATCGCCTGGCCAGCTCCTTGACACACGCCAGGCCTGGACATGCTAAGATAATTGTCACCTACCCGCTAACGGCGACTTGCTAGGGTGATTGTTACCTACTCGCTAGCGGTTGCTCCTTGAAAGGCACCCGACACTTGCCTATGTCTATGTAGACTAAATAATCCTATTTGAGGTCAACATCAGGGCGGGGAGATACAATAAGCACCTGCCGATTACGACGCGTTCTTGGAAAACGAATGGAATTCCGCGTAATCGACGTTTCGAAATGGGATTTGTGTTTTTTAACGGAAACTCCGTAAACACTAAGAGTAGAATAACCAACACCATAAACGATACTGAATTTATTGGAGATATTTTGAAACAAACATGATTACTATGCAACGTTATTCGTTTATTTTGGTGAATTTATGATGATTTTTAAAACGCGCATGGCAAATCGTTACGAGTGTGATGGCGCATGTGCTACCTCGTGAGTTGTGTCAACCAAAGGCAAAGACCATGTATCAATACAAGATGGTGCAGCATGCGCTATTTCCATTGTTCAAAGTACGTAAGTGGAGCGGTTAGTCCACCATTCTGGAGGCACGCCAAGCCAGAACATATGCATTGACGCACGTGGTAGCCTCCCAAATGGCGGGCAAAAACTCCAATTGTAGACTGTCATGTTTTCGCTCAGTGACGCCACCTGTCTAAATATAGGCTCCTTGACCTTCGTATGAACTGATGTAAACAGGGACGCGGGCGAAAGGCGCTAACATAAACCGTTTTGCGATCATTGTCTAGCTGTCGGCTACGAGCATTGAAGACATGTTGCTAACTAAATGTAATTGTCACATCGTTATAACATGCGTAAGTGTACATATTCCGGTTTCGAACACAAAACTCGAAGGAATAACAACAGCCTAGGTTATGCTGGCTCAAAGTGATATACCTTGCGTTTTGTAGTTCAAACAAATTCCGTTGGTTGGCGTCGTATATAGCGCTAGCTAAAATGAAACAGCATCAGTGATTTGAACATTTATAATTCTTAATATGATTGCTTGTATAAATTACATTTGTCAATGTATATATTTAGCACTGCAGCATGAGGAACAACCAGACATTTATGTTATTGTGTGACAGGAAATATTGTATTATCTAAATTTATTATGTACAGTTGTTATTGTGTTGTAAATATTATTAGAAAAGTTAACCACACAATAAACAGTATTATTTAGATGCAGAGATCATAACGTTGTGATATTTTAAATATTTGACAGAATGTATTATTTTTCAAAGTTAACTTTGAAATAAAATATTACTTTTCTGAACAGAAATGGGCTTCTTTTTCCACTTTTAAACAGAAAATGCACCATTTGACAAAAAAATTGCTAGGTACAATTCTGATCACACTTGAGATATGCATTCAGCCATGTTCTCTGCCTTGCCTTCATAAATGGTAATATGTACACTGTACTTTTAGTTTATTTTTATATTTTATGATTGGACACACTAAGTATGATTACCAAAAAATGCCCTGCTGGTGTATATATATATACGTTATGATATAGTGAATCTAAAAACCAATGTTTACATTTTTAAAGGTATATATGGCAGCCATCTTGGATTTTTAGTCCTTTGGGCCGAAGGTCCAATGGACTATTGCCATCACTCTGTGTCCGCCGTCCGCCATTAGCTGTCGTATCTCAGAAACTATATATATATACCGGTATATATATATATATACTCATAGTTGCATGTTTTATCCCGTATCCGATCGCACGTTCAGTCGCGTGCCCGACCGCACTTCGTAGCATGTCTGAAATAATTTGGACTGGCAAAAATTTGATCCTGGGTGAGGCCCTGCTTGTACACACCAGCGAACCAACTTGTTTCATCGACAAAGTTCACCCATCTACCGATAGGAGCGCAAATTCTAATTTGCATAGGTTTCGGACATGCGTATACTGGACCACTCGGTTTCTGCCTTACGCAAGCATAATATGCAATTTTCACACAAAAAATTTGAAATCGTTCAGCAACGTATCAATATTATTAATCAGAACCACTTATTGCATCAATGGCATGCAAACGAAGCGTAAAATAAGTTGTTTTACTTAAATACAACATTCGTAAGACGATAATCACTTCACGCGCCAAACGGAAGCACTCGTTTTCTGCCTCATCGTGTTCAAAATCATCACTGTGCAACAAATCGCAATGCATTCACTGTATAAACTCCACGGGCTGTTCGTTAACTTTCCTGTGGTGATTAGGGTGAATAGTTGCTTACAATTTCGTCCGCTAAATTTTAATATTACGGTTGTTTACATCACCGATTCACCGTCACCGACATGATGCACTGTAGTCATGTGGTCTGCGTTCGCTATCAAAATATATGTCAAAAACCTGTTAGCCTCGTTTTAATTTGAAACAGATAACTTTGTTGCAAATTTGTAGACATCCTTTGCTCGTTGTGTCCGATATATCTGACTAAAGATGTATTTAATATGAGATCCAGCTATATAATTGTAATGAGGCAGAAACTCAGATAGGGCAGAAACCGAGTAGGTGATTATACTTCATAAGTTCTTTTTTCATGCTATTTAGACTCCACCCACTTTGGAGATGACATAAACACAAGTAAACAAAATGTCTGTCAGCGTCTGGCGATCGCTAATGTAATGCCAACATTCGGTGAAACTTAATCTATCTTTTTTTGACATGCAAAAATGGGTGGAGCTTAACGTGTAAACATCAACTGCTGAAATCGGTCATGTGCGATGCCACAGCAATGCAGTGGTGATTGACAGGAAATGTGCAGTTTCGCCGACAGATGACGAAGAATACCTGACCCTAACATCGTTCGCTTAGTTCAAGCGGATGAAAACAACCATATTTCAGATCAACATAATGGTGAAAATATACTTTAACATGATCAACCATGCTATTTTCTACATAGATGAAAAGGTAATCTTTCAAACGGTACCATGAATTTTGGGATTGGATGAACCGTAAGTTTGCTAGCGACCGCTGAATTGAGTGATTTTGGACATGTCCCGAGTTGTTCATTTTTCGCTCGCTTATCTATTTTTGTTACTATGCAACAGTTTATTTTGGTGGATTTATGACGAATGATTTTACAAAAAATGCGCAAGGCAAATCGTTACGAGTGTGATGGTGCCAGTGCTACCTCGTGAGTCGTGTCAACCAAAGGCAAAAAACCTTGTATCAATACAAGATGGTGCAGCATGCGCTATTTCCATTGTTCAAAGTATGTAAGTGGAGCGGTTAGTCCGCCATTCTGGAGGCACGCCAAACCAGAACATATGCATTGACTTACATGCTAGCCTCCCAACTGGTGGACAAAAAATAAAAAATAAACTAAAAGTACATATTACCATTTATGAAGGCAAGACAGAGAACATGGCTGAATGCACATCTCAAGTAGCATTTTTTGTTGTCAAAAGATGTATTTTCTGTTTAAAAGTGAAAAAAGAAGCCCATTTCTGTTCAGAAAAGTAATATTTTATTTCAAAGTTAACTAAAAAATAACACATTGTATCAAATATTTAAAATATCACAATGTTATGATCTCTGCATCTAAATAATACTGTTTGGTGAACTTTTCTAACAACATTTATCTATGCAATATTTGCAACACAATAACAACTGTACATAATAAATTTAGATAATAAAATAATTCCTGTCACACAATAACATAAATGTCTGGTTGTTTCTCATGCAACAGTGCTTAATATATACGTTGACAAATGTAATATACACAAACACTATATACTCATAGTTGCATGTTCTACCATGCGTCTGATCGCACGTTCGATCATGTGCCCGATCGGAAAAAATTGGGACTGGCAAAAATGTGATCCTGGGTGAGGCCCTGCATGCAGTTTATAAAAGGGCTTTAGTGTCAAGTTTAAGGTTATGATATATATTTTTTGTTTTCTTTTCCTATTATTTTTACATTTAAAAAAACATTAAAGCATTTTACATTTAAAAAACATTAACAACAGTATATAATAAATTTCAAGGTAAATTAAATTACATGTGTCATATAACAACGTGTGTATCAACTGTGAACACACATGTATCACACACACACACACACACACACACACACACACACACACACACACACACACACACACACACACACACATACACACACATATAGGGTAAGGTTTTATGATTAATGTTAAAGAGTACAAATGTGAATTACACTACATATGTCTACATCAATACAGTGTAAGACCAATTCAAACCTAACTTGGACCCTATGACACGTTGCTGTATACATAACATTTATAAGCATTTACCTCAGTTATTCCAGTGTAATTGTTAGCAGTAGGCTGATTACACAATGCCTGTAAGTGAAATGGACTGACATCATAAACGTAAACACTATCACCTGGTACCGTGTACAGATTGTTTGAGAAGAACTTTGTTTTAAGTGAAACTCTACAATAATCAACATCACAAAAAGATACCACTTGTGCAGCTAAGAGATGCCATAAAAATATGTTTAAAATTTTTTTTTTTTCTTATATTACATATATGTTGTGTTTAACTCCCATTTATCAATATATCCCACTAGACACTAGTTATGTGCCCAATGTAAAATCCATCTTTTATGTGCAGCTTGCGAATTTAACTCCATCGAATAACACAGGGCAGGGCGTACATGTGGGCGACTCTGCCAGCCTACCAACAACAGAATGGCGCTAAATTACATGTTGTTTGTAAGGTTTTTGGGCTAGTGTATCCCAATTACCAGACTGTGATTATTTACTCTTTGGAATGCCAACTTATCTTCTGTGTGATGAACTCCACCATGTTGCAATTACAGTATGAAGTCAGAAGATTATTCAGTTTGTAATTTAATAATTTTCTTTGGATGCATTTGCAGATTGCAGTGTACAATCTTTGCATTCAGCAGATAGTGCTACAGATTGGCATATCACTTGTTGGTACATCTGCTTGTCTTGGCTGTCAACCTGCATCAGCGAAATCTTGGCAATGCACCACACCAATTGGTAGACAACTGGGACAGATGTCACTTTTATCTCACTAAATTGGTATCTAGACAACTGGGACAGATGTTACTTCCATCTCACTAAATTGGTATCTAGACAACTGGGACAAATGTTACTTCCATCTCACTGAAATGAGATCTACACAACTGGGACAAATGTTACTTACATCTCTCTCTCTCTCTCTAAAATGGTACCTAGACAACTGAGACAAATGTCACTTCGTCTCACTAAAATGGTAACTAGACAACTGGGACAAAGGTTACTTCCATCCCAATAACTGGTAGACAACCAGATGAACTGGGACAAAGTTCACTTCCCCTGTTGTATATCATGGCGATTACAGTCGAACCTCCCTTTACGGTCACCTCGGTAATACAGCCACCTCGCAATTAAGGTAACTCTAGAACAGTACCAAATTGTTTCCACATACACAGCATTCGCGCTAGGGCTTCGCCATTCGCCATGCACTGATTTTTTGTACGGGTTGGCAAAAAGAAAAAAGCACATGATCGCCAAATTTGCGAAACATGAAATACTGATGCGAAATGCTGGTTTTATATCTTTATTTGATTAAATGTCACTGATTTAAGATTTTTCTTCAATTTCTTGCATTCACCTGATCGTTCAGTCGTGAAGGACGCTTTTATAACAATTTATGTTAACTGAACTGTTATTGGTTAATAGCCGAGGGGTTCTAGCCAATGAGAATCCTTATCACAAATATGGCCACGCACAACCAAACTTCCTGAGGCTAGCATGGCGTCTGCACAAGACAACGATTGTAAGTTTGTATTTAATTTAAAGAAAATCCTTAAATGCACAGGCAAATTATTGTTAAAAGATAACATGGATACTCCTTAAAAATTAAATTTACTGTCTTTTATCGATCAAAATTCACTCGTTTTACGTGTATACATTAGTTCCACTGAAAAATCGGGTAGGTGGCGCAACTTTATTGGTAATTTCATCCGTGGGGATAGACAACAATTCATATTTAAAAAAATTGGCTAAAGAATATTTTATTTGGCTAAAACAAAAATGATTCCTTTTAGCCAAATTTGCCCAAGAGAATTTAGGTCTAGCGCTAACCCAGCATACAGTAAAGTATAGGATATTAGTCCTTTTAATACGGTCACTATTCAGGTCACTTGTCCAGTCCCAACAGTGACCTTAATAGGGAGGTTCCACTGTACTTTTCGACTGTCAGACATGTGAATCAGCATATGGCTTTAAACACCTGTGCCGTAACATCAGTAGGTGTGGCCATTATTCACAACTAGAATCAATTATTCACAATCTAGAATGTTGTCACATTGTTGATACATGTGGATGTATTATATGGGTAGATAAATAATAACAAACTCACTGACAGATTTGGTGTATTACAGGTAAAGTACAATACTGGGCCAAAAAAGGAGGGCTGAACACCAAAAACAAAAGTGCAAAAAACAAAAAGTGCTTAAAATAAATGAAAAACAGTCTTGGATGGTAGCCAAGATACATCTACCTCTAAATTAAAGAAGAAGGTAAGATCTCTTTACTCACTGTTATGTGGCGCAATGCCAAGTGAAGTTCATGATGTAAGTTACATGGTGTCTTTTAACTAAAATATGAGAATGTGAAACCCTTCAGAAATAAAAATTTGCTTTACTGATGTATGTTAGTACCTCATCGGAATCCAACCAAAAGACTTTTAAAATGTTAAGAATGATCAGAGCACTCTGGACCTGAAATGATGGACACTGTAACTTACATTATCTATGGCTACCACATTGTCCACAACCACAATTTTTTCAAACAATAAACAGGCAGGATGTGTTTTTTGTGTTTCTTCTTTCTTCATGGGCCTAAGATACAGCACAAATGTTATCAACAGGAACTGTCCACAACGAAGCTGGTTACGAAGTAAATATACCATAAGTTACAGGACACCAATTTGGCCCTGTATTGTGCGACTCCACATTACTTTAAGACGTCATTCAAAATTTGTGATGATTAGTTTTTTGTATTAGCATATACCCATGTATTTAAAATTTATTTCTATACTTGAAAGTACTGTTTATTCCAAAATCCGGAAGCTCTATTCTCCATGCTGAAATTGCCTATAGATGGGAAGCTCAGCACAGCCTCCTGAGATTGTTGCATATGTGTGATATTTATAACACCTATATAAGCTGCTGTGCCATGGATTAATATAAGTCGCTGGACATTTTAATTTTCTCCACAGTAGGTAGTTGTGTGACTAGCATATGTGATAAACATGACTACCTTGAGTGGTGCAATCATAGGAAGTCCGTAAGAGACACAAATGAACCCGTGTGATTATCTACGTCTTCTGATTTGTCGGAGAAACTCAAAAGGAGCTCGCCAGAGTAGCCAGGCAGATTTGGATTTATAGACTGTCTCACAAGATTGCATAGAGCTCAACTATTTAGCATTTTTAAGTTAATGATTTGGTATTCCTGTTTCAGTGACTATTGTGATTTTTGGATAGTTTTGTTATTGTGATAGTTATTAGCCCAATAATTTGATTACCATATGGAACAGCAACACCACGTTGCTCTGTAACAGTCATGTTGGCACTGGATGTTAGTACTTGTTACTCATAAATCCATTTCAGTTATGGTTCGAGCCATAGCCAGAAATACATTTTGTCACACTCTTGAATTAATCAAAATAATGCCTTTTAGCACACAAATGGTTTGCGTGGAGGCCATTCATATTAATCACAGCCATTGTTGGCCAGTTTAGTTTTTTCAGTGACAAACCAATGTCACTAAAGCCATTTGTTTAATTAATACTGATCCATTCCATCTGTTTCACTACCAGTTGTGCCAATGATGGTCATTAATTTAGGTCCCTAAACTTGGAACTATTAGTTCCCCCCAGCCTTTTCTGTTGTAATTACGTGTCATCTGCCAGTCTTGAAGATGGGCAGATGGGTCTCTGGTTCAATCTGGTATCCCACATTTTGTATCCATGATCCAGTTACATTTCATGTGATTTTTTATATCATTAAAAGTGTTATAATATGATTATATACCAGTCTGTCTAGAGCATCTTGTCAAGTTTGGTTACACCCATCTCATTCTCATTGCAATGTATATATGTTATGACCTTTCTAAATAATCTCCAATTGTTGAATTTAGCTACACAGATGTCCGCATGCACCCACATCATGAACAGTTGCATGCATGCGTGCACACGTCCACACACACACGTCACACACGTCACACACACACATGCATGCACTCAAACGCACACCACAAACTGGTATGTTTTCATCTGTGTGTATTGGCAACTGTGTTATCAGAAAATATCACCAAAACCGCCACTAAAACACCCACCCACCTACCCACTCTATTTAATTCTATTAAAAAAACAGAATATCAGGATAATATAATTGTGCTATAATGTTAATTTTTATCAACCAGACGGCATGACTGATGCTTTCTGTTCAAATGGTCTGCAAGTATTGACTGATGAACTGTTGTGAAAGATTGTTAATGTTCTGCATCCCCCGCCAGTGTGTGTCATGTAGTCATAATCCCCAGTGAGTGTTGACGGCAGACTTCCTGCTGTTTGCGTGTTCAGGAAGACACTCTCTATGGCAGACCAGTAATCTTTGTGCTGCGGAAGAGGTCTAATATGAAAATTATGAATGAAAAGACAGGAAAGTGCATCGATGCCATTTGCACCGACGCATGAATGTGTGCACACGTGATGCCTTCAGTCGTGTGATGGCTATATCAGAATGTGTTTGGGGTCCTGTGTGAGAAACAGGGAGGTATTGTCGGTCTACCGAGACACTGTATGCGGTGTCAATGCTTGTACAGATGGGACTACTGGCCTTTAAGTATGTTCATGTGTTTATCTTCAGGTAACTCATTTTTTTAATTACATGTGGCTGCTTAGATGGCATTTATAACATTACTCATTAGTGTTAGATGTGTTCTGATGTATGCAGTTATATCTATAATCTACAAAATGTACTTCATATTCCTGATATCCATTTATGGTAATCCTTGTTATTGCCATCATACAAATAACATTTATTGTCCTCATTCCAATAGATGTATCTGTGTGGTAGACTGATGCTACACTCAGTATGTCGTATCAGTGTAACAATTATAATCCATCATTCTTGTTTTTATGTATCCTGTGAAACCTCTCTATTAATGTCATCCTCGGGATGCAAGTCACCTGACTGGTGAGGTGGCCACATTACTAATTTCCTATACTGTTACATAAATAATTTGTAACTTTCCTAGGGTGACGTTAATTGTGAGGTGACTGTACATTACCGAGGTGACTGAAAAGTGAAGTTTGACTGTACATGTGTTAATTGTGAGGTGGCTATACATTACCGAGGTGACTGGAAAGTGAGGTTTGACTGTACATGTGTTAATTGTGAGGTGGCTGTACATTACCGAGGTGACTGAAAAGTGAAGTTTGACTGTACATGTGTTAATTGTGAGGTGGCTGTATATTACCGAGGTGACTGTAAAGTGAGGTTTGACTGTACATGTGTTAATTGTGAGGTGGCTGTACATTACTGAGGTGACTGAAAAGTAAAGTTTGACTGTACATGTGTTAATTGTGACGTGGCTGTACATTACCGAGGTGTCTGTAAAGTGAGGTTTGACTGTACATGTGTTAATTGTGAGGTGACTGTACATTACTGAGGTGACTGTAAAGTTAGGTTTGACTGTACATGTGTTAATTGTGAGGTGGCTGTACATTACCGAGGTGACTGAAAAGTTAAGTTTGACTGTACATGTGTTAATTGTGAGGTGGCTATACATTACCGAGGTGACTGGAAAGTGAGGTTTGACTGTACATGTGTTAATTGTGAGGTGGCTGTACATTACCGAGGTGACTGAAAAGTGAAGTTTGACTGTACATGTGTTAATTGTGAGGTGGCTGTACATTACCGAGGTGACTGTAAAGTGAGGTTTGACTGTACATGTGTTAATTGTGAGGTGGCTGTACATTACCGAGGTGACTGAGGTGACTGAAAAGTAAAGTTTGACTGTACATGTGTTAATTGTGACGTGGCTGTACATTACCGAGGTGTCTGTAAAGTGAGGTTTGACTGTACATGTGTTAATTGTGAGGTGACTGTACATTACTGAGGTGACTGTAAAGTTAGGTTTGACTGTACATGTGTTAATTGTGAGGTGGCTGTACATTACCGAGGTGACTGAAAAGTTAAGTTTGACCGTACATGTGTTAATTGTGAGGTGGCTGTACATTACTGAGGTGACTGAAAAGTGAAGTTTGACTGTACATGTGTTAATTGTGAGGTGACTGTACATTACCGAGGTGACTGTAAAGTTAGGTTTGACTGTACATGTGTTAATTGTGAGGTGGCTGTACATTACCGAGGTGACTGAAAAGTGAAGTTTGACCGTACATGTGTTAATTGTGAGGTGGCTGTACATTACCGAGGTGTCTGTAAAGTGAAGTTTGACTGTACATGTGTTAATTGTGAGGTGACTGTACATTACCGAGGTGACTGGAAAGTGAGGTTTGACTGTACATGTGTTAATTGTGAGGTGACTGTACATTACCGAGGTGACTGGAAAGTGAGGTTTCACTGTACATGTGTTAATTGTGAGGTGACTGTACATTAGCGAGGTGACTGGAAAGTGAGGTTTCACTGTACATGTGTTAATTGTGAGGTGACTGTACATTACCGAGGTGACTGGAAAGTGAGGTTTGACTGTACATGTGTTAATTGTAAGGTGACTGTACATTACCG
Source organism: Paraescarpia echinospica (assembly GCA_020002185.1). Classification (NCBI taxonomy): domain Eukaryota; kingdom Metazoa; phylum Annelida; class Polychaeta; order Sabellida; family Siboglinidae; genus Paraescarpia; species Paraescarpia echinospica. Next base: position 46,357,886 of record CM034538.1, on the reverse strand, counting down.
AGGTGACTGGAAAGTGAGGTTTGACTGTACATGTGTTAATTGTGAGGTGACTGTACATTACCGAGGTGACTGTAAAGTGAAGTTTGACTGTACATGTGTTAATTGTGAGGTGACTGTACATTACCGAGGTGACTGAAAAGTTAAGTTTGACCGTACATGTGTTAATTGTGAGGTGGCTGTACATTACTGAGGTGACTGAAAAGTGAAGTTTGACTGTACATGTGTTAATTGTGAGGTGACTGTACATTACCGAGGTGACTGTAAAGTTAGGTTTGACTGTACATGTGTTAATTGTGAGGTGGCTGTACATTACCGAGGTGACTGAAAAGTGAAGTTTGACCGTACATGTGTTAATTGTGAGGTGGCTGTACATTACCGAGGTGTCTGTAAAGTGAAGTTTGACTGTACATGTGTTAATTGTGAGGTGACTGTACATTACCGAGGTGACTGGAAAGTGAGGTTTGACTGTACATGTGTTAATTGTGAGGTGACTGTACATTACCGAGGTGACTGTAAAGTGAAGTTTGACTGTACATGTGTTAATTGTGAGGTGACTGTACATTACCGAGGTGACTGGAAAGTGAGGTTTCACTGTACATGTGTTAATTGTGAGGTGACTGTACATTACCGAGGTGACTGTAAAGTGAGGTTTGAATGTACATGTGTTAATTGTGAGGTGGCTGTACATTACCGAGGTGACTGTAAAGTGAGGTTTGACTGTACATGTGTTAATTGTGAGGTGGCTATACATTACCGAGGTGACTGTAAAGTTAGGTTTGACTGTACATGTGCTAATTGTGAGGTGGTTGTACATTACCGAGGTGACCGTAAAGTGAGGTTTGACTGTACATGTGTTACTATGCGTTATGGTCAGTTGTAACAATGTCTCTAGTCTCGTGTAGTGTTGTTCTTTGTCGTGTTGATACTTTTTTGATGGATTGTTGTACCATACCTGGTTGGTTGTAGACATCTTGTGATAGAACATTGTGAGTGTCATATTTTGGTTTATTAACATGTAACAACAGGACAGAGGTGGCTACATGATACTGAATCATGCCGCACACCTTATCTTCCTCTCATTACAACCAGTAACTGTGTTAACACATCCTACACTTGGCATGCATGACCTTGAAGCACGAGCACGTTTAGTGAGTGTCATAATAATATGTTGTTGGGCCATACAAGTGTAGTAGATACAACTAGAACACTGGACTCTCAATCGAGAGAACCTGGGTTTTAATCCTCTTGTTGCCGTGTCGAACCTTGAGCAAATTTGTTCGCTCTGCATTGCTCCAGTTCACTCAGCCATATGAATGAGAACCTAGCTTTAGACAGTTGTGATTTTTGTGTATCAATAGTATTTGCGCAGTAATTGTACCGAGGCTGAATGCTTCCCAGATAAGATGAGATGGTGTTGGAATGAAAAGGTATGCCAGGGGATGACAGGTGTAAAGTTAAAAATACAATAAAACTATTAAGATCACTCTCCGGACAATGCCAAAGTGACCTGACCAGCGAGGTGACCGTGCAATAGAAATAATTTCCTATAATTTGCTGTTACAGAAATAATGCAGGACTGTCCTTGGGTGACCTTAATTGCAAGGTGGTTATTGCCGAGGTGACCACAAAGTGAGGTTCTCATTAAAGTGTTTTGAACAGTCATGAGGACTAGATACTGTGCTATGTAAGAACTGACATTTGCTGTGTTTCAGAACTGAATACAACTCGTCCCACTCTGTCGGCCAACAGAGAGTGCAAAGAGAGAAGAGTACATCAGTGCGTGGCTCACAGGAGAACGCAGTCAAAGGGGCAGGCAGAGAGGAGTTGTACAGATGCGTCGATGAGATGTTTGATGGCTTGGATAATGAGAAAGAAGAAGCTTACCACATGCTCAAAGACAAATCCTATCTGGTAGGGCGACAATCTGAGATCATGTGCTCATGGCGTGGTATTTCTTAACTCAATCAAAATTATTACTGATGCACTTAACATGTTTATGATAGGTGCAGCACAAAGGAATGTTTCTGAAGAATATAGGAGTTTCCCATACAGAAAAGTTGCCGTTTACTTGGTAATTAAAAGTTGTCAAGCGTGTTAGCATTTTCTTTAAAAGTAGGGAGTGGTAGTCTAGTGTTTAGAACATCTCATTCTCAATCAAGAGGATGGTGATTTGATTTCACTTGCCGCCATTTTGAAACATTGGCAAATTTGTTCACTACTCTTTGCCTGTGTCTTTCAGAAGAGATACTAAAGGTTGGTTGGTTTGAATCTTAATGTAAGCCACTTGGATCAGACAGCAGTTGTTTAATGAGTTCTGACTAGTTTAGTATGCGCCAGTATTGTGGGAACTATACTCATTTCATTTATTCCAATAATGTGCATTCCAAGGTCTCACTAGTTTTACGTTTTCCAGTTCTCTGGGGACCCTGAATTCCTGTGGAGACTTGGGAAGTCCTCCTACCAGATGGCACAGATCCATGGCTCCAGGGGAAATGAGGAAGAGAGGAAGAGCCTAGTCTACCAGTCGATGGAGCACGTCTTTGATGCTCTCCAACTGGACCCTACCAACTACAGCATACAGAAGTGGTAGGTGCAGTGGGCCAGGCAATACACTCTGTCAGCACCAACTACAGCATACAGAAGTGGTAGGTGCAGTGGGCCAGGCAATACACTCTGTCAGTACCAACTACAGCATACAGAAGTGGTAGGTGCAGTGGGCCAGGCAACACACTCTGTCAGTACCAAATACAGCATACAGAAGTGGTAGGTGCAGTGGGCCAGGCAATACACTCTGTCAGTACCAAATACAGCATACAGAAGTGGTAGGTGCAGTGGGCCAGGCAATATACTCTGTCATTAACAACTACAGCATACAGAAGTGGTAGGTGCAGTGGGCCAGGCAATACACTCTGTCAGTAACAACTACAGCATACAGAAGTGGTAGGTGCAGTGGGCCAGGCAATACACTCTGTCAGTAACAACTACAGCATACAGAAGTGGTAGGTGCAGTGGGCCAGGCAATACACTCTGTCAGTAACAACTACAGCATACAGAAGTGGTAGGTGCAGTGGGCCAGGCAGTACACTCTGTCAGTAACAACTACAGCATACAGAAGTGGTAGATGCAGTGGGCCAGGCAATACACTCTGTCAGTACCAAATACAGCATACAGAAGTGGTAGGTGCAGTGGGCCAGGCAATACACTCTGTCAGTAACAACTACAGCATACAGAAGTGGTAGGTGCAGTGGGCCAGGCAATACACTCTGTCAGTACCAACTACAGCATACAGAAGTGGTAGGTGCAGTGGGCCAGGCAATATACTCTGTCATTAACAACTACAGCATACAGAAGTGGTAGGTGCAGTGGGCCAGGCAATACACTCTGTCAGTAACAACTACAGCATACAGAAGTGGTAGGTGCAGTGGGCCAGGCAATACACTCTGTCAGTAACAACTACAGCATACAGAAGTGGTAGGTGCAGTGGGCCAGGCAATACACTCTGTCAGTAACAACTACAGCATACAGAAGTGGTAGGTGCAGTGGGCCAGGCAGTACACTCTGTCAGTAACAACTACAGCATACAGAAGTGGTAGATGCAGTGGGCCAGGCAATACACTCTGTCAGTACCAAATACAGCATACAGAAGTGGTAGGTGCAGTGGGCCAGGCAATACACTCTGTCAGTACCAACTACAGCATACAGAAGTGGTAGGTGCAGTGGGCCAGGCAATACACTCTGTCAGTACCAAATACAGCATACAGAAGTGGTAGGTGCAGTGGGCCAGGCAATACACTCTGTCAGTAACAACTACAGCATACAGAAGTGGTAGGTGCAGTGGGCCAGGCAATACACTCTGTCGGTACCAACTACAGCATACAGAAGTGGTTGGTGCAGTGGGCCAGGCAATCACAGCAGCTTACACTCTGTCAGCAACAAGTGGAAAGTCAGGTATCAGATCACCTCTGCCAGTAAGGACTAACATGTCGACACCAAACTTGTATTGTAGCAGATACATGTAGAAGAAGTGAACTACTGGTACACATCCAAATTGTAACAATATTCAGCAACTTGATACTGTTACAGTGTTAGGTATATGTGACCCATCTTAACGAAATGAGTCGGATGTCGGCAAATCTGATTTTCCGTAAATGCCGTTTATGTGAACAAATCGTGAATCCATCGATTTTGAGATTTCCCCTGAAAATTATTCTTTGGTATTTGTTTTATCGATTGCTACTCTAGCTACCCTCTAATTAACTCTGTTTTGTGTATTTTAAAGCAATTTTTGTAGAGCTGTGTGAAGTGTTCCGCTCAATTTCCTTAAAATAACGCCGAAAATGCCAGTAATTGCGTGAGTTCGCAAGTGCTAATTTTGGGATGCTCCTAACATATGAGATATCACCACGTAGCTTGACATGTCATCTTCCCATATATGGGCATAAATATGCTAATAACTACATTCTGTGACATCCAGAGAGCTTGGAAGACGCCCCCTGTTTAGGCCAGCTGTGTAAACAATTCGGATCACGTGGTAGCAACGGCAACTGCGTGACCCAGGCAGCTGTTCTCATTGGTTCAGTGATGGGTCATTTACATAATCTGTAAACACACGCATGCGCACCATGTATTTCCACCGTGTCACTGCTGACCCAGATAGCAATTAAGTAGATGCGAAGAATGGCGTTTAACGTGGCGAAGCTGTTAAATTCTGATGGAAGTGATCGCGCACAGATTGACAGTTTGATCGAGGAGTATTTTTTGAAAGACTTGACGGATGGAAGCGAGGCGGACGAGAATGAAATGTTAGCAAGATCTGTCCATGGTAACTAAGGTACATTTCATGAAACATAACGAATATTTTGCATCAACTTTGAGTCTTTGACAGCCGTTTTCAAGGTTTGAAGGTTTCTACCCCACATGTGTTTGTTAAGCCATAACTTCAGTTATAATTAAGATATCTTCACATGATACACCTTGTGAAAGCATAGATTCTGCTCTTTCCAACGCTACTGATAACTCAATATTAAAAATTGCCAACTTGCAACTCATTTTGTTAAGATGGGTCGTATATGACTTCATGACTTGTAGATCGTAACAAATTACCTGCAAAATAACATCATTTATTACCTACTAGTTTAAGAATTGTTATTCGATGTGTATATATCTGTCCCATCTGAAGTAATATGAAAACACGAGCTTTGTGGGTAAACAAGGATGTTTTCTTACATTTCTTACATGTTTTCTTAAGTAACCATTATCTGTAAGAGTGCTTCATGTTTTGCTATACATGTAGAGTCATCGTATGTTGTACATTATTTACCTGACAAGAAACTTGATTTTCATTTCCCAATATTATGGAAATGAAATAAAGGTTGCGCGAGGTCAGTGGTGTCTAATAAAATGTGCCAATAAACCAGAATTTCTGTACATTTGGGGGCATAAGTTAACAGTTTTACAAATAAGTAAACTATCAAATAGATTGATCTGCATAGACGTGTATATAGCTGTCTACCTAGCATTAGGAACGGATTACAAAATGGTTCCCTTCTGAAAAATGGTGTTGTCTTGGTAGTGAAATGTTTGCGTTTGTTCAGTTAATTTGGTGCATGTTTCCAGGTAGATAGTTACACCTCTCTGTTACAGGTGTGCAATTACGATAGGCACAGTGGGCGATTATGAAAGCACTCAAGTTAGAATAGAAAATGGCTTTAAATTCAAGGTATGTTGCATAATTAATTTAATGAAACAACTTTTTACCGTGAAGGAATACTGAGCTCCTTTTACATGTCATGTTTGTGTTATAACTCTTGGCTACAGCCGTATGCTAGCTCAGCCTAGCTGTGACATGTTTAATACGAGACATCAGTGCTGGTACAAGTACTCCAATAAAGTAACTAAGTAAAAGTAAAAGTAACTCCAACAAAACTACTTAAGTAAAAGTAAAAATATCCTCCCAAGAAAGTACTTAAGTAAAAGTAAAAAAGTACTTGTATCAAAAAGTCCTTAAGTTAAAAAGTAAAAAAAATACCCGGCTGTCAGATTATTCCAGTATGTGTCCATTATCCAAAATGGACACATATGCCAAGCAAAGTTTTTTTAGGAAAATACTCATACCGCTACTACGTAGTAATAATAATAATAAACATTATTTACTCACGATAATCAACAGATCAAAAAATAAATGCAATATTATACAACATGAGAGAAGAATGCAAACTTAATTAAACTGCATTACAACCATTACAACCATTAACAGACCCGTATGGCATATCGTTGTGCATTACCTTTTCAATGAATGGCTGGATAGAAAAATGGCTGAATGACAGAAGACAACGTGTAGTAGTTGATGGGGAGGCTTCAAACTGGAAATCGGTATTGAGTGGGGTACCACAGGGATCAGTACTAGGACCTATATTATTCTTAATATATATCAACGATTTGGACGATGATATAACAAGCAAGGTGTTAAAATTTGCGGATGATACAAAAGTGTTTAGAAGGATTAAAAGTGATGGAGACAGACAGCATTTACAAGATGATCTTGATAGGTTGATCAAATGGTCTGAAAAGTGGCAAATGCTGTTCAATTTTGGGAAATGTAAATGCCTCCACACAGGTCATGGGAATGAAGAGGTAAAATATAAAATGGGGGGTACTGTTCTAAGTACTACTGTAAAAGAAAAGGACTTAGGGTTAACCATTAGTGCTGATATGAAGGTTTCAGAGCAGTGCGGAATTGCAGCGTCAAAGGGAAATCAAATCCTTGGATTAATTAGGCGAAATATAGCGTATAAGAAAAAAGAATTAATAGTACCGCTGTACAAAACAATAGTGAGGCCTCATTTAGAATATTGTATACAAGCATGGAGGCCATATCGCAAGAAGGACATAGATATGCTAGAAAGAGTACAGAGGAGAGCGACTAAAATGATACCAAATCTGAGGGATCTTAGTTACGAAATACGCCTAAAAGAATGTGGTTTAACAACATTAGAGACCAGGAGATTGAGAGGAGATCACATAGAAGTGTTTAAAATATTGAATGGTTATGAAAATATTGATAGAAAATTTTTTTTCTCAGTTAAGAAAAATAGAAGGACCAGAGGACATGAAGCTACATTAGTAAAGGAGCAGTGTAGATTAGATATAAGAAAGTTCTCATTCTCACAAAGGACTGTAAATGAATGGAACAGATTATCTCCTGATTGTGTTGGTGCTAGTAGCGTGAATATGTTTAAAAATAAAATCGACACACACCTTAAAAAGGCGGGATACATGTAGATAAAAAGTATTGGACTCTCGATAAGCCAAAAGGCTTCCTTGTCCACCTGCCATCCAGAGTAATTTTCTGGATGGCAATCTTGTTAAATCTTGTTAAATGAGCCAGAGTAGTTTTCAACAAACAGCCACTGTCACCTCACTCTGTCTGATTGACTCAAGACAGATGCATCAGGATGTTTTTCACACTTCCCAGAATCATAAGGTCAGTGGTGTGCAGGTAGCCACTAATTAAAGTTGGTATTATGAGATGAAGTGCTGGTCAAACATTCCCCAGCAATTAATCAGTGAATGAATGAGAAGCCAATGTCCCATTAGCCTTGTGTGAAAATGGGTTTTGGCTGAGGACTAAGCTTCAAAGGACTATTGAATCCCTTTGGACAGGCAGCAATCACACTGTGCCAATATCACCAGCTTGTAAACATCAGGGCTTGCACAAAAGAAGCCATGATTCCTCCAAAGTGTAGTCAGTCAAGGATTACCAATGCAAACAAAAGTCTGGTGAAGCTGCTTCATCTCTGGAGTTATAACATAAAAAATAACTAAAAATATGGAAGTAGAAAGTAAAAAAGTACAGATAAATGTACTTTGTTAAATTTAAAAAGTAATCTCTAAAATGTACTTTGTTACAAGTACATTAAAAAAAAATGTACTTAAGTAATGTAACAAAGTACTGGTATGTAACAAAGTACTTTGTTACATACCAGCACTGCGAGACATCATAGAAAGGTTTCCGTTTTACATAATCTTCATTAAACTTTGGGAAACCGTCTTCTGCATCTTGGTATATGTACAACCTGTGGCACATTCTATTGAACTAGGGACTGGATTGTGCGATTTCTGATCTAGCCAAGAACACAATCGGCTAGAGCCAGTTACAGACTATACCAAGTTATCCCATCCAGAGAATTAGTATTTTTGATAGTAGTAACAACTCTGCAACATGGAGTGAATGAAATTGTGGATTCTGTTCCAACCAGTTCAATAAAATCCACTTGACAAAAATGGGATCCCTCTGAGCGAAGAATAAAGTATTGCAGCTATAGTCACTGAATCAAGACAGTCAGGTTCAAATGAACAATTTAATTCACTCCATATTGCCTCAATTCACAGACGTCACTTGAGACTCACTGGCAGTGGTGGATATATATATATGTATAATGTATATGTATAATTTTACACTTTGAATAGTTTGTGTGCAGTAATTGTCGAATGGCTGAATCTCACAAGCAAAGCAGAATTGATATTGACGATTTTGGACTGAACAGATCTGTCTTGGGGGGTGAAGTGTGAAAGCGCTTTGAGCGGTCCCAACTATCACATTCTGCATATGGAAATTTCTATGAATATACAGCGTTCTGCCATGTGGTTACTGAGATGATATAATGTACTGATGTAGTGATGACAATCTGTTGTTGGCAGGAGCACATAGTGAAAGCAATAGAGTTGTGTCCCACAGACGCGTCATCTCATCACCTACTGGGACGATGGTGTTATGGGGTGAGTACTGATTGTTGTGTAGCCAATGTGTAACACACACTACTTCAACCAGTACACAGTGTCCAACACACACTACTTCAACCAGTAAACAGTGTCCGACACACACTACTTCAACCAGTACACAGTGTCCAACACACACTACTTCAACCAGTACACAGTGTCCAACACACACTACTTCAACCAGTACACAGTGTCCAACACACACTACTTCAACCAGTACACAGTGTCCAACACACACTACTTCAACCAGTACACAGTGTCCAACACACACTACTTCAACCAGTACACAGTGTCCAACACACACTACTTCAACCAGTACACAGTGTCCGACACACGCTACTTCAACCAGTACACAGTGTCCGACACACACTACTTCAACCAGTACACAGTGTCCAACACACGCTACTTCAACCAGTACACAGTGTCCAACACACACAACACACTACTTCAACCAGTACACAGTGTCCAACACACACTACTTCAACCAGTACACAGTGTCCAACACACACTATTTCAACCAGTACACAGTGTCCAGCACACACTACTACAACCAGTACACAGTGTCCAACACACACTACTTCAACCAGTACACAGTGTCCAACACACACTACTTCAACCAGTACACAGTGTCCGACACACACTACTTCAACCAGTACACAGTGTCCAACACACACTACTTCAACCAGTACACAGTGTCCAACACACGCTACTTCAACCAGTACACAGTGTCCGACACACACTACTTCAACCAGTACACAGCATCCAACACACACTACTTCAACCAGTACACAGCATCCAACACACACTACTTCAACCAGTACACAGTGTCCAACACACATTACTTCAACCAGTACACAGTGTCCAACACACACGCTACTTCAACCAGTACACAGTGTCCAACACACACTATTTCAACCAGTACACAGTGTCCAACACACACTATTTCAACCAGTACACAGTGTCCAACACACACTATTTCAACCAGTACACAGTGTCCAACACACACTACTTCAACCAGCACACAGTGTCCAACACACACTATTTCAACCAGTACACAGTGTCCGACACACACTACTTCAACCAGTACACAGTGTCCAACACACACTACTTCAACCAGCACACAGTGTCCAACACACACTATTTCAACCAGTACACAGTGTCCGACACACACTACTTCAACCAGTACACAGTGTCCAACACACACTACTTCCAACCAGCACACAGTCCAACACACACTACTTCAACCAGTACACAGTGTCCAACACACACTACTTCAACCAGTACACAGTGTCCAACACACACTACTTCAACCAGTACACAGTGTCCAACACACACTACTTCAACCAGTACACAGTGTCCAACACACACCTACCAACCAGTACACAGTGTCCAACACACACTATTTCAACCAGTACACAGTGTCCAACACACACTACTTCAACCAGTACACAGTGTCCAACACACACTACTTCAACCAGTACACAGTGTCCAACACACACTACTTCAACCAGTACACAGTGTCCAACACACACTACTTCAACCAGTACACAGTGTCCAACACACACTACTTCAACCAGTACACAGTGTCCAACACACACTACTTCAACCAGTACACAGTGTCCAACACACACTACTTCAACCAGTACACAGTGTCCAACACACACTACTTCAACCAGTACACAGTGTCCAACACACACTATTTCAACCAGTACACAGTGTCCGACACACACTACTTCAACCAGTACACAGTGTCCGACACACACTACTTCAACCAGTACACAGTGTCCAACACACGCTACTTCAACCAGTACACAGTGTCCAACACACGCTACTTCAACCAGTACACAGTGTCCAACACACACTACTTCAACCAGTACACAGTGTCCAACACACACTACTTCAACCAGTACACAGTGTCCAACACACGCTACTTCAACCAGTACACAGTGTCCAACACACACTACTTCAACCAGTACACCGTGTCCAATACACGCTACTTCAACCAGTACACAGTGTCCAACACACGCTACTTCAACCAGTACACAGTGTCCAACACACACTACTCCAACCAGTACACAGTGTCCAACACACACTACTTCAACCAGTACACAGTGTCCAACACACACTACTTCAACCAGTACACAGTGTCCGACACACACTACTTCAACCAGTACACAGTGTCCAACACACACTACTTCATCCAGTACACAGTGTCCAACACACACTACTTCAACCAGTACACAGTGTCCAACACACACTACTCCAACCAGTACACAGTGTCCAACACACACTACTTCAACCAGTACACAGTGTCCAACACACACTACTTCAACCAGTACACAGTGTCCGACACACACTACTTCAACCAGTACACAGTGTCCAACACACACTACTTCAACCAGTACACAGTGTCCGACACACACTACTTCAACCAGTACACAGTGTCCGACACACACTATTACAACCAGTACACAGTGTCCAACACACACTACTTCAACCAGTAAACAGTGTCCAACACACGCTACTTCAACCAGTACACAGTGTCCAACACACACTACTACAACCAGTACACAGTGTCCAACACACACTACTTCAACCAGTACACAGTGTCCAACACACACTACTTCATCCAGTACACAGTGTCCGACACACACTACTTCAACCAGTACACAGTGTCCAACACACACTATTTCAACCAGTACTCAGTGTCCAACACACACTACTTCAACCAGTACACAGTGTCCAACACACACTACTTCAACCAGTACACAGTGTCCAACACACACTACTACAACCAGTACACAGTGTCCAACACACACTACTTCAATCAGTACACAGTGTCCAACACACACTACTTCAACCAGTACACAGTGTCCGACACACACTACTTCAACCAGTACACAGTGTCCAACACACACTACTTCAACCAGTACACAGTGTCCAACACACACTACTTCAACCAGTACACAGTGTCCAACACACGCTACTTCAACCAGTACACAGTGTCCGACACACATTACTTCAACCAGTACACAGCATCCAACACACACTACTTCAACCAGTACACAGCATCCAACACACACTACTTCAACCAGTACACAGTGTCCAACACACACTACTTCAACCAGTACACAGTGTCCAACACACACTACTTCAACCAGTACACAGTGTCCAACACACACTACTTCAACCAGTACACAGTGTCCAACACACACTACTTCAACCAGTACACAGTGTCCAACACACACTACTTCAACCAGTACACAGTGTCCAACACACACTACTTCAACCAGTACACAGTGTCCGACACACACTACTTCAACCAGTACACAGTGTCCGACACACACTACTACAACCAGTACACAGTGTCCAACACACACTATTTCAACCAGTACTCAGTGTCCAACACACACTACTTCAACCAGTACACAGTGTCCAACACACACTACTTCAACCAGTACACAGTGTCCAACACACAATACTACAACCAGTACACAGTGTCCAACACACACTACTTCAATCAGTACACAGTGTCCAACACACACTACTTCAACCAGTACACAGTGTCCGACACACACTACTTCAACCAGTACACAGTGTCCAACACACACTACTTCAACCAGTACACAGTGTCTGACACACAGTACTTCAACCAGTACACAGTGTCCAACACACACTACTTCAACCAGTACACAGTGTCCAACACACACTACTTCAACCAGTACACAGTGTCCAACACACACTATTTCAACCAGTACACAGTGTCCAACACACTCTATTTCAACCAGTACACAGCATCAAACACACACTACTTCAACCAGTACACAGCATCCAACACACACTACTTCAACCAGTACACAGTGTCCAACACACACTACTTCAACCAGTACACAGTGTCCAACACACACTACTTCAACCAGTACACAGTGTCCAACACACACCACTTCAACCAGTACACAGTGTCCAACACACACTACTTCAACCAGTACACAGTGTCCAACACACGCTACTTCAACCAGTACACAGTGTCCGACACACACTACTTCAACCAGTACACAGCATCCAACACACACTACTTCAACCAGTACACAGCATCCAACACACACTACTTCAACCAGTACACAGTGTCCAACACACACGCTACTTCAACCAGTACACAGTGTCCAACACACACTACTTCAACCAGTACACAGTGTCCAACACACACTACTTCAACCAGTACACAGTGTCCAACACACACTACTTCAACCAGTACACAGTGTCCAACACACACTACTTCAACCAGTACACAGTGTCCAACACACACTACTTCAACCAGTACACAGTGTCCAACACACACTACTTCAACCAGTACACAGTGTCCAACACACACTACTTCAACCAGTACACAGTGTCCAACACACACTACTTCAACCAGTACACAGTGTCCGACACACACTACTTCAACCAGTACACAGTGTCCGACACACACTACTTCAACCAGTACACAGTGTCCAACACACACTACTTCAACCAGTACACAGTGTCCAACACACACTACTTCAACCAGTACACAGTGTCCAACACACACTACTTCAACCAGTACACAGTGTCCAACACACACTACTTCAACCAGTACACAGTGTCCAACACACACTACTTCAACCAGTACACAGTGTCCAACACACACTACTTCAACCAGTACACAGTGTCCGACACACACTACTTCAACCAGTACACAGTGTCCAACACACACTATTTCAACCAGTACACAGTGTCCAACACACACTACTTCAACCAGTACACAGTGTCCAACACACACTACTTCAACCAGTACACAGTGTCCAACACACACTACTTCAACCAGTACACAGTGTCCAACACACACTACTTCAACCAGTACACAGCATCCAACACACACTACTTCAACCAGTACACAGTGTCCAACACACACTACTTCAACCAGTACACTGTCCAACACACACTACTTCAACCCGTCACCTAATGATGTCAAACATATAGGAATAATGAACTGTAGTATAAATTAAGAGCAGTTAGCTGTCTATATATTAATAGTTTTAGATACACTTACTTTGGAGGCAGTGTGGCAGTACAACCTCCCAGGTGGCGAGGTCCACTCACCTCCTTACTTTGGAGGCAGTGTGGCAGTACAACCTCCCAGGTGGCGAGGTCCACTCACCTCCTTACTTTGGAGGCAGTGTGGCAGTACAACTTCCCAGGTGCCAAAGTCCAGTCACCTCCTTACTTTGGCGGCAGTGTGACAGTATCACCTCCCAGGTGGCGAGGTCCACTCACCTCCTTTATTTTGGAGGCAGTGTGGCAGTACAACCTCCCAGGTGGCAAGGTCCACTCACCTCCTTACTTTGGTGGCAGTGTGGCAGTACCACCTCCCAGGTGGTGAGGTCCACTCACCTCCTTACTTTGGAGGCAGTGTGACAGTACCATCTCCCGGGTGCCGAGGTCCACTCACCTCCTTATGTTTGTTTGTTTCCTTGGACCTTTGGCCTCTCATCTACCAACTTCCAATTAATTTTTCAAAACATAAAAGTAAGTCAATAACTTCACCTCTGTGAATCTGCTCAGGAGCTTATTTCGCCTTCTCAGTTTTTTTAATGTACCTCACAGTCTGAATCATTGTGGCTTCTCACGTGTAAGGACTTATTTGCAGGTGTACATGTTGTCGTGGATAGAGCGACAGGCAGCAGCCACCTTGTTTGCTGCCCCACCCACAGCCACCATTGACGAGGCCCTCACAGAGTTCATGGAGGTGAGTGTCGCCCACTGTAAAGTGCCATAGTCCACATCATATTTGTTCGAGAATCAGACTGTCAATCAAGAGATTCTGGGTTCGAAACCTTGTGCTGCCATTTTGAACTTTGAGCAAGTTTGTTCACTTTATATTGCTTCAGTTCACTCGGCTGCTATATAACTGAACATCTCGCAACTGGATATTTGTATACAAATAGTATTTGCACAGTAATTGTAGCCTGGCTGAATGCTTCCCCGAAAAGTCAACACATATTCGATTGGACAGTTCTGCCAGGGAGTGAAGTGTAAAGTGATTTTAGCAGTCCTGGCTCTTAAAGACTGGATATCATGCTGCCAAGAACATCATACCTTTTAATTTTTTTAAAGGTGTTTTGTGGCAGCTGTGCACCAATGTTGATTCATTTTGGAACATGTACACTAATATTTCAAATAGTGTGTGTGTGTGTGTGTGTGTGTGTGTGTGTGTGTGTGTGTGTGTGTGTGTGTGTGTGTGTGTGTGTGTGTATGCGAACACTTTCACTTTGTATGTGTGCATGTGTATTAAAATTGTGTACACCTGTTTATAAAATGGACACCGATTTTGTTACAGGCCGAAACGTTGAAACCAGGAACATGGAAAGACAATTTGTTGTATGTTGCTAAGGTAAGACCTGCTCTCTGTTACGACCATGTCATAAATAAAAGCAAATACCAATTGCTCATTGACTAAAATATTTATATTAATATTGAATCAGTGACATACCTTTAAATCCCAGAGCAGTTAATTCTGTGTATCAATTCATAGTAATGCCATTCAGTGGTCTATCCTAACATAAAAAGTCATGTTTGAACCTTCGAGCTGCTGTTTTGAGGCAGTGGTCATTTTGTTAATTCCACATTGTTCCATCCTCTGAACTGTATGAATGAGTACCTAGAAAAAGACAGCAATGGAATATGTACCTATTTAATGATGGATGGTGACGTTACATGACCACATGGGGCAAGCACACATGAAGGAGGAACATATTAATGATCAATACTTACCACCCCCACTAGGTGAGGTTTTGTTATTTGTACAGTAAAGAATGGCATTGCTTATAATTTTACCAATATTTGTTCATTATAGTGGACATTTTGATTGTTACCATGGAAACAAGGGTCTGGCAGAAAAAAGTGAAATATATTTTTACTCAGTACAACCCTTTAGTTTGGTTCTCACCATTGTCTTAGCATCATTCTTGGTGTATGAAGTCACTAAGGCCATTGTTACGTTGTAGTGTCACATTGCCAAGGGAAACTACTATGAGGCTGTGGAATGGTTGGACAAGGCTGACGCTGTCCCTTCTGTAGGTCACGAGGTCAGTGATGTAAAATACGATCTAACGGGCTTTGAGTGATTTATGAAGATACAGTGGAACTTCACTATTAAGGTCACCCTTGGGACTGGAAAAGTAACCTCAATAATGAGGTGACCATATTAGCAGGACTCATTTTCTATACTGTTATGAACATTATTTGGGACTGTCCTAGGGTGACCTTAATTGCGAGGTGGCTATATTACCAAGGTGACCATCAAGCAAAGTTTGACTGTATCTACAAAATAGTTTTGTTTTTGTTCATTTGATATTCACAGTATTGTTGTTTTTTTAAGGTACGTGGTTCGGAAAATAACTTATAAACTAGTAAACACTATTTCTGTTGCATAGTACATAACTTGTAACCTTACGTACTGTAGTTAAATCTTAAATAGTTAGATCTTGCTGAATATAATAGTTAACAGTAGATATGTCGGTGTTGTTGATATAATTATTATGTGTGATGTAATATTTGTTAATATTGTTACAGGATGAAACATCACAGAAAGAAGTGGACAAATTACTCTATTCATACAGTGGCTATAGGAGCTAGGGCAGGATCAGATCAGCGACAACAGAAATATGTCAAAAATAAAGACTGTGGAACAAAGCAACTAGCCACAACATAACAAGCATTCTATTACTACCACTTTCTGCACTCTGTGGTCACTGAAGCAGTGCCCATAGGTACCAAGTCAATACTGTTGAACTTGGTATTAAATGACTCCTTACAGCATATATTAAGCCCTTACAGCATATATTAACCCTACGACTTCTGCGTTTGATCCATGTGTTCATCTATTAACCCTACACCATGTATATGGCACAAGGTATTGTTAAATTTAAAACTAGTGATTATGGCTACAACAAAAAAATTTTGATTACCGTTTTCACTGATATGATTGTAATTGCAGAGATTCAGCAATAACAAGATTATCTTTCTCTGTATTACATTCCAAGTCTGCATGCTGGTGGCTAAGTGCGGGCTTTCATTTTGGTCAAGTTACAAATTGATAGTTTGATTACAGAACCCACAGTACGCAATTTGCAATTCTTATTACAACATGTATCATATGTAGTAGGATTGATTATGATCACTATCAAAGCAAACCCTGACACTGCATGGCTAGAAATGCAAAACAATTTGCTTTGTTTGTAAACATGTTTACAAAACGTAAACTATTAGCTGTGATTTAATTAATGAGCATGGCATATCAAGTTATATTTACAACATGACCAAAAGTGAGCTTGAAGTGCTATGCAGAAGTATTATGAACAACTTTTACGGGACCCAATGATGAATTTGTTTCAATAATCCACCATCCACTGTGAGAATAAGTATGTCTGCATTGTCCTAAGTTTTACAAAACATGTCTATCAATGTTTTCTAAACGTTCAATATTAAACAAATACACCGGTTAGACAGTCTTTTTATCTTTAGTGGATGGTTATTAACTGAGAGACCAATATGTTGAGAAAGGTTACATGAAGCCAACTGTCAGCTGCATTCATCCTACTATTGCATGCCGCTATTCAATTCTATCCACTGTGGTCATTTGTCACTCTGTTTAGCTATGTCACGTCATCACAGTCTCTTAACGTGATGATTTACTAACATTAAAATCTACTGTATGCACGCAGCAGTATCTGCTAATGAGGCATTGAAACAATCGGGTATTGTTAACATGTGAAGTAAATGTTTTGCAAATTGTTTTCACAATATTTATCTACTATTTGCTCTTATACTCAATGATAGTATGTATACTTTAATGCTTAATTATGGTTACTTTATATGTACATGTACTATTTTTATGTGATTGTTTTTGTGTTTAATTAAAATGTGTGTATCGATCAAAATGTTCTTTGTTTAATTTTATTTTCTGCCACACAAGTTTAAATGTTTGGGTTGGCAAGCAACATGATTATAACATCCAGTGTGCGAGGTTGTAGCTGAATGTTTGTGATTGGCAAACAGTGTTGTAACATCAGGCCATTGCATGGGGTTGTGATTAGTAAGCTGAATGGTTGTGATTGGCAAGCAGTGTGGTTGTAATGTCAGGCCAGTGCATGAGGTTGTGATTAGTAAGCTGAATGGTTGTGATTGGCAAGCAGTGTAGTTATAATGTCAGGCCAGTGCATGAGGTTGAGATTGGTAAGCTGAATGGTTGTGACTGGCAAAAGCTGTGGTTTTAGCATCAGGCCAGTTCGTCAGGATGTGATTGACAAACCTGCGTACAATGTAAACATAAAACCAAACAGTGAAATACACTAAATCTTATACATATACAGCGTATTTATTAAATAAATCCATTTTGCAAAGAAACAAATGGCAGTGCAGTCACGTTGTGCAAGTTGGTCGCCAACAAACTGCTATGTAAACATGTTTCGTTTCACCTGTAAATGAGTGGAATATAAGGTAGTATTTGATACTAGATTTAGTATAAACATACAAGCATATATTTAGAAACATCTGTTGTCACTGTGTTGTAATGTTAGTCTTGTATACACATTTTACATTCTGTATTGATAGTTTACAGGAAACCATGGCATTATCTACTATGACATCAAGCACATTTTTATTCAGAGGGTACCACAAAGATTCAAATATAGCATATTCCACTAGTTATCGGAAAACAGATGATGTTATAATTATTCCTTAACTATACATATATATATATACAGATATATATATATATTGTGAAAACATCACAAATTTCCTAGCATATCAAATACAACACGCATAGGCTCACATTTCACATTACACACTGATCACAACAATGCCTAATCCTTTGGTTTTGTTGCGCCACTTGGCTCAGGTTTCCAAGGACATTAGCACCAAAGACGTCATTTTATTATTACTATTTATTATTATTATAACTAAAATAGAACCATTAATGACATCAATTATCCATGTTGTGATTACCCACGTACTAAATGGTCACAACATGCTGTATTGCCTGATTGTTTATGCACTAAACAAGTCATCTTGTTATTAAACATTATTAGGTGGACGCATCTATTCACAAAGATCACAAAAAATGTCACTAATGATTAGGTCACCCCCACATTTTGCAAACAAAATAAATCGCTTCAATGGTGCTGCCTAATGCACACAAGTGTATACCCAGCCATGGAGCAATAAACCAGGGGGCAATTGTTATCACCATTATAGTATTTTATTTTCAATTCATTCCTGCTGATAATAATTTCCTGGCAAATCCAACATAATGCCAGTAATGTTGTCTGGAGTATGTCACCATTCAGCTTATCCAGTGAAAAAGTAAATTATTCTAAATAATTATTTTGGCGTTTTTTTTAAAAATACATCGCCAATTGATAGATCAGAAGTCAATGATCCAAGGAAGCCAATGAACACAGAAATAGGCGAGAGGACATCAGAACCAGGGAGGAGATGAACTTGCCGTATCTCCAAGTTAGTGTATTAATATCTAGATTGTATATCAGAAACGCTACGTTACGTCAGTTAAAATGTATTAAACAAGCCTGTTTATTGTTCTTATATGTGATTGTATAACACTTGTATCATATTCATGAACTATGAACCAATGTAGCGGTTTGTACATCAAGAGAATTTATTGTAGCTAGGCCTATCTGCTAAGGCCTTTCCATGTATTCAGTTCAGTGTTGCTTGCATGGAGTACCATGACTATGGTTCAACATTTACAAAACGTAAGTCACACCCTACATTGGTGGGTAAGAGATGGTTTAAACCAGCACTAAACAGTATGTTTTGTTGTCACAGTTACACACACCGGGTTGAGTTAAACATCACATCATCAGAAGGGCGTTGGATTGTCCTCAAGCCCAAACTCAAAGTTGTTGTAGATGTCATTGAAAAGACCTTTCATGGACATAACGGCACCGAGCTTAGTGGACAGTAGAAATGCCCCCGACAACTTCCTGTGGAGGGAGTAGCTCTCCTCTGGTGGAGGTACAAGACGATGTTTGAGCAGGATCGGAATCAGTTCTTGTATTCTCTTTGCTGTTGTCTGGTTGCCAAAGTTGAAGGGTTTGTCCGAGACAAACGGCTCGCCAAGAATCATCACTGCGTTTATGTGAGACTGCTCCATCACCTACAAAGAAACAGTATTATTTGAAAATGTATGTTCATTGCCCATTACATCATACGCGTGATATTTTTTAACTTATATAAACAAACAGTTTTATAGAGAGCCTATGCTACATTGAATCAAGTCTCTCTTATATGGTCTACCAAACAACTGCTTAACAGGAGGCAGTCTGTTCCTCAGTTTTTATTTATTTACTAATATAATGTTCTTTAGACTATAATAAAATGTATATGTTGAAAGTATACTGCTCACCAAAATGTGTTTCAGCAATATCATTATTAACACCAGGGATGAATTTTGCAATAATAATAAAACTACTTGATGCGGCACACCAAGTCAGACGTCTCAGTAATCTCATAATGCATTGCATTTTTGACCTACCCTTGTTAATAATGTGGATGGTAGCTTCATTGTCACAATAAAAGAGTATCTGTTTGCCATTCCACTCACATCCCCATAGCAGAAACAATGATCAGGTACAGCTCCAAAGAAGCCATGGACAACTGTTTCTCTTTAAGCATTAATTCCAGAAGCCATCTATGCTGAAAACACCTGTTCTGAAAGAAACCACCCTATCTGACCGTAGCAGCTGCATTGGTATATAATGCAGTCAGCTGCATTCGTTACCTCTCGATCAAGAAATAGGGCCACCCCATTCCACTGTGCAAGAAATCTACGCCACATAGCCATATCTAACCGACATTCTTTGTTGAGTCTGACATGGTGATGCAATTCCTTCACAGAGGCTGCCAAAGATAACAAATAGCCTACAAAAGTTCTACAAGATGTATTACCCTTGACGCAAATTGCAGATGACAGAATAAGCTTAACATTCCCCTCTTTGAAATATTGTGCTTACTTTCAAACCTGTCCAGTATACTGATAATCCTGATTAGTTTGTCTTCGGGCATCCTGCTTGCATTCTGCTTGTGTTTAAAATTATTCCTAAATACTGTAACTCTACAGTAGGTCTAACTGTCTTATGTGGGGCTATGGGGATATGGGCCTATTAAAAATCAGGCTAAGCCGAGCCACTGTTCTATCCACTGTAGCAATCAGCATATCAATGTTAGAAAATCATCTAACAGATGCTGAATAAAACCGATTCCATAATTATGATGTGCTATCCAACAGATCGCTTGAGATAGCCAGTCAACAATTTTGTACTTGAACGGCTGCCAAAAACTGGCCCAGTATAGAAATAATATTCTCCATTCCACTTAACTCCAAATAAATGCCACAGTGATGGATGGATTGGAATATGCTTAAATGCATCCACTGTGTCCGTCTTACATAACCAAGATCCCTGATATCAATGATACCCTGTATAGCATCATCTAATTTGACATAGGACAAAGAGCGATCTTCTTTGATAATCAACTGATTTAAACTAGTATGTTCATCACTGTTATGTGGATCTGATGAGTCAACGATGAGACGCATCTTCCCAGAATATGTGCCCTCTGCTATAATGAGAAGGGAGGTCTTTGGAATGGGCCTACCAAAAACCTTTCTTCACTTCTGCATTGATTAGTTGACTGACTATTCCGGGCTGTGTCTTTGCTGAGAGGTTATTGGCACATTCTAAACTGACCACTGATGGATTAGCTATCCCCGTATAGAAGCCCTCCCTTAAACATGTAATCAAATTGTCACAAAGGCTCTATCTGGGTGACCCACTAACTCCCCCTCCAGTCGGTCAATGTCGATGGGAGTTGGCATCACAGTCTGTCCGTCAAGTGTGGTCATTGCTGCAACATGTGTATGCCCCTGCTAGTAGTATCTGTCACCCCTAGTCACGGGGTGGGCCTTGGTGAGTTGTGAATTTGTGTTTTGGCCCGAGGTCCCGAGGTCCTGTTTCTAGTCTCGGGTCCAGCTGGGCAGGAGAAACTGGCATGTGGTACTTTGCAAACCAGATACGAGTGCAGGAATCTACAATTTGGCCATGAACAACCACGTTCCAAGTTAGTTAGATCGGGTGAATTGTGGGTTGACAGATTTTGGACTTGTCAGGAGGGGACAAAAGTTGCTCAAATGTACAACACTGCCACAGAGGGCGCGTACATTTACAACTTTGTTATTAAATTTACGAAGCTTTTTCCAAATGAAAAAAAGCTGCTGCCATATCACTGGGGACATTATTTCTGAGACACACCAGCAAATGTGTCTTGGTGGTGCTTTTCGATGTTGACAACAAACAGCAAGCAAAACAGCCCATTATCTCGGAACCCTGGTCCACTTTGATATTCTGTTGCTGTATGAGAGTGGCTGCTTGAGCAGAAAATGCACGTTGGTATTTGTAGAATGTGATGCCATCAATCTGCGATGAAATTCCTACTATGATAGCTTCATAGGCATCTAACTCTTGACACAGATCCCATACCTCACACATGATATTGCCGAATATGTTGAAGGCTCAAATGAATTCTGGAAGAGTTAAATTTTGGTTAAGGCGAGGATCAGATGACAGGGGGCGCAGGAGATGTTCAAAGCCGTCAACTCTGGTGTAGCAGTTGTACTCGCCGAGGTCAGAATGGGGGATTAACTGGGAAGCTAAATTGATGACTTTACCCAGGATGATTGCCGAAAGAAGAGAAGGCGACACCGTCTCAACTGCTGGAAGAACCTCCGAAGGAATCCCTGCAGTCGTGCACTGTGGCTATCTATGCATGTTGGAAAACGATGTTGTCGCATGTAGTGAAGTACGCGTTGCCCACTCGATTGCCTCCGGTCGTGCTGTCACTGGTTTTCCAGTTGTAGTCGAGGGAGAGGTTTCCGGTCCAGCGAGTTGTCGTCTGTTCATGAAACCCTTAAGTTGGGTCGAAATCGCAGATAGCGTGTGCACAATGTTGACTAGTAGCTCCACCTCGTGGCTATGTGTGGCCTCGGGCGAGTTTTCGTGCTGGTCGTTAATGTCTTATCCCGTCGCTGTGCTGAATGTTCGCATTGCTGGAATCCATCTCTGGCCTCCACCTGGGAGATAGACGTTCAATTCAGTCGGTGCGTGTAGTTGCCGCTCTCTAGTCGTGACCTGGTTTAAGCCTGCTGCAACACTCCAGCGGGCAGCGAATGCTTGAGCTGATGGTGGGGATGGTGGCGACATTGCCCAGACAGTGAGTGGTAGAATCAAGTATTCAATGTTTTGGAAATTATCCAAATTAGCTGGGCTTTCCGTGTCCCAACAGCGATTTTCCAAAGCAGGACTCGACAGCTCCGTGTTGTTGAGATTGACCACGCCCACTGGTACTTGCGCGGAAGAGGCAACGGCAGCAGACGAGTGAGTAGATTCTCTGCTATGACAGACTGCTGGCGTGTATCGCCTTTCAGTAACCCGCCATTTCGATTGTCCATGGGGCACTGAACAGCCGCAAAGTGTTGTTGAAAATAACAGATCAAATTGACGTGCTTCTTCGTTTACGTTCAGAGACAAAGACTGCCCCTTACAGGGATGCTGTTATTCCTATAGCACTGGGCTAGTGTTGATGATTGCTCAGCTTCCCTTCCTGTGCCCTAGGGTATTTTTTTATGATTGGTCAGCTCTCCCTGGAGTGCAGAGAGAGGGTAGCACCCTCCTGTGAATAGGGTGTAAATGTTGTGATTGGTTAGTGACCCCTGCTGAGAGGGTAAAGCCTTGTGGGCAGCCACCCCACCCTGTAGCGACTGTGGTGTGGGTCCTGATTGGTCTGGGGTTTTGTTTTGTCGTTCTGGCATAAACTATGCACAGTAATAACAGTAATAACACTATGCTTCAACATATATACCCCGATACATTTAAAATGTCAGAGACCTGGTAGATAATTGATAAACTCTGCTGAAATGCTGCCTAACAAGAAACTGTTCCTTGAATGGACGGATCACCTGGTTTGTCGTTGTTATTAATATCATGCAAATCGTATACCAAGTTTCTCGAGAGTTAACTATGAACTATGTATAAATTGTTGATTTCGAATTGGCCATGATCTGTCGGGCGTATACCTTGGACTCATAGCCGGTGAGAAAGCCGAGTTTGCGAGACCCTTCCAGCACAGTCTGTCTGTCGCCGACGGAGGCCGCCATGATGACACGGATGTAGTCATCAGTGAACCGGCGACTGTAGGCTCGAGTAGCTCCAAAGTCTAGCAGAGATATCTGCAAACCACATGCATGTAAACCACTGATTACAAGTATGATATAGTACACTTATTGGATTATTTCTGAATCCAAGCAAAACCAAGTACATGCATATCAATGCAGCTGTTAATCCTAATATACTTAGGTACGTACATTAGACAGGAGTCAAATAAAGAAAGTAGAGGGTTTTAAGGTTAGCCACTACTCGAAAACGCCCATATAACCAATATGCCATATCTCTGTTAATATTGAACATATCATAACCAGATTTGGAGCACGGATTAGAAAAATGAATGGTATATGAGGTGTGAAATATGGGCACGTTTGGTTGTGTATTACCATGGCAATGAACGTTTCAAGTGAGATGGATTTTCACATCCTTGAAAATTATTCTGATCTAACAACTGTATGTGTGATCATGCAACTGTCAAGAATCATTAGCTAGAATACTCCTTTGTGCAATAAGGTGGTTTTGGGCATGGATATCTGACTTCAGTGACTGTTGTTCAGGTTTGAGCATTTTTCAAGACGTCATGAAAAAAGCTCAAACCTAAAGTCCCATCTCACAACAGTCATTGCAGTCAAACTTCCTTGCCCAAAACCACCTTATTGCACAAAGGAGTATTCTAGCTAATGATTCTTGACAACCTGAATGAGTTATGATGGGGAACCGTACGACTCTCTCTCCAAAGGATCCCCACCATCGTGAGACAAAGTCGTCTATGTCTGGCTGGTCATGTGATGTGCCATGACTCAGTAGTCATCAAAGTGTTATGCTTTAAGACCTCGAAGAAGAGGTCATCCAAACATTACTTTTTGAAAGGTCATTGAGAAGGATGCCAGGCTCAGTGACATATGCCATGACAAGCCATATACACTGGAAGGAACTCAGGAGATTACCACATAAATTGATGACATAAATATGCATATC
This sequence comes from Paraescarpia echinospica, assembly GCA_020002185.1. NCBI lineage: Eukaryota > Metazoa > Annelida > Polychaeta > Sabellida > Siboglinidae > Paraescarpia > Paraescarpia echinospica. Next base: position 46,332,873 of record CM034538.1, on the reverse strand, counting down.
TATCTTACTTAGTGAAGGGATTAGAATTGCAAACCATTTACTACGTTTAAATCTCTTTTTGTTTCTTATTCTGATCTGACAGTGACATAGGACAAGAGGTAACTCACCCGTTCCGTCTCAGCGTCATAGAGAAAGTTTGACCAGTTGGGGTCTGTCTGCATGATGTGGAAAACAAACAACTCTTGCAGACAAAGCCTCATCATGTTCTCACAGGCCTACAACATACGTGATGTGACGTGAAAGACAAACAACTCTTATTGACTAAGACTCATTCTCAAAAGCCTATAACAAACACATGATGTGAAGTATCATCGTGTTCAAGCAGGCACTGAATGACAGCAAACTGTTGCAATGTGAAAACATTGTAAAAATAGTGATAACCTACCCAGCTGCGTGTTTCCTGATCTGCTGTAGCCAGTTTGTCGAGAGACACACCGCTCACTAACTCTGTGGTCAGCACTTGCTTCCTGCTCAAGGATTCTATCACGTCCGGCACATAAAATACTGGGTCGTCCTTCATTAATTCCCTGCACAAACACAGTGGTCATGCTACTAATAAATAAAATAAGTTCTTATACAGAGCAGCATCCTGTTCAAAGCACATCACATTTCATTCCCTGGTAAACCTGTTCTTCCGAACACTGTCTCAACTTCTCTGGGAAGTATTCAGCCATGCAGCAATTGTGGTGCAAATATTATTTGTATGCAAATACCCACTACTGTCTACAACCAAGTACTCACTTATACTTCTGAGTAAACAAAACCAACATGTAGTGAACAAAATTGCCAAACCATCGAAATGGCAGAAAAGGATTGATACTGGAATCTGCCAACTGATACTGTACATAAATATCACAGCCCTGTTTCTATGTGATCACATCCTTCATTAGCTCCAGTTTCAAACACACCATTGGTCGTGCACTACACATGAACATAACCCTGTCTATATATGGTAAGTGAACTGTCAATCTCATTATCACCAGTTATCTACATCATCTTGCCAGACCATAATAAAACTTACACATGTAGGGCATGAATATATTTTCAATGCAATTTATGTAAAATAAATATTTTACATGATCACATTTCAAACTGCTTAAAAAATAAAACCAATATAATGTCATAGAAATAAATAAAAGGCCTATACCTAAACCGAGTGGAGGCACGAGCTTCCCGTTCATAATCACACTCGTAGCGAAGTTCCTTCCTCGCAACCTCCATTGCCTTCTCAGCATACAGCCCTGTGAACACAGGCTCAGGCTGTTAACATGTAGTGCCACAGGACACACACAGCATACAGCCCTGTGAACGCAGGCTCAGGCTGTCAACATGTAGTGCCACAGGACACACACAGCATACAGCCCTGTGAACACAGGCTCAGGCTGTCAACATGTAGTGCCACAGGACACACACAGCATACAGCCCTGTGAACGCAGGCTCAGGCTGTCAACATGTAGTGCCACAGGACACACACAACATACAGCCCTGTGAACGCAGGCTCAGGCTGTTAACATGTAGTGCCACAGGACACACACAACATACAGCCCTGTGAACGCAGGCTCAGGCTGTCAACATGTAGTGCCACAGGACACACACAGCATACAGCCCTGTGAACACAGGCTCAGGCTGTCAACATGTAGTGCCACAGGACACACACAACATACAGCCCTGTGAACACAGGCTCAGGCTGTTAACATGTAGTGCCACAGGACACACACAACATACAGCCCTGTGAACACAGGCTCAGGCTGTTAACATGTAGTGCCACAGGACACACACAACATACAGCCCTGTGAACACAGGCTCAGGCTGTCAACATGTAGTGCCACAGGACACACACAACATACAGCCCTGTGAACACAGGCTCAGGCTGTTAACATGTAGTGCCACAGGACACACACAACATACAGCCCTGTGAACGCAGGCTCAGGCTGTTAACATGTAGTGCCACAGGACACACACAGCATACAGCCCTGTGAACGCAGGCTCAGGCTGTCAAAATATCGTGCCACAGGACACACACAACATACAGCCCTGTGAACGCAGGCTCAGGCTGTTAACATGTAGTGCCACAGGACACACACAACATACAGCCCTGTGAACACAGGCTCAGGCTGTCAAAATATCGTGCCACAGGACACACACAACATACAGCCCTGTGAACACAGGCTCAGGCTGTCAACATGTAGTGCCACAGGACACACACAACATACAGCCCTGTGAACACAGGCTCAGGCTGTCAACATGTAGTGCCACAGGACACACACACTGATTAAGTTGTAATATCTCTAAAAAAACTTGGCCTCAAGGCAAGAATATTTAACAGCATTTTACTAGGAATGTAACAATACGTCAAACTATACATGCATCGTGATAATCAATGTGACGATAGAGTACTGTCGATAGTAAATTTAACTAATGGTTGTTATCATCAATAGTGTACACCGAACTATTGATGGTAACAATAGTAAGGAAACTGATCAGCAGAGCCACACAAAAACAATCTTTGTAATTACTAAATATGCTTGTTCAATTTCATTTTGTAATTATGCTTATCGATTTCTACAAGTCAGGTTCTTTGTCATGGTTTGAACCCATACGCTTTATTTTATTAGATACAAAGCTGACATTGAGGATGTGCCAATAAAGACAAAGAGACATGCTAGAGTCCTCACCATCTGGGAGGATTTTCCACACATTCAACACCGTCATTAGATTGTTGATGTCACTGTCGATACTTGATGCCACTCCAGGGTACTGCAAAAAAAACTTCTTATATAGCAAGGTATCCGTGTCCATAGGAGTGCTCATAACACTTTATACTTCCCCCCTTGGCAGACCTGGGGACAATTTCACCACAACAATGAGCTCCTATGGAAAATACATCATTAAACAGAATTTGTTGTTAAATCTACAACGCTTTTTCCAAATGAAAAAAAGCTGCTGCCATATCACCGGGGACATTATTTCCAAGACACACCAACAAATGTGTCTTGGTGGTGCTTTTTGATGTTGACAGTTTTCAGCATACAAAATCACTGTTAAGGAGAATAATAAATTTTAAAGAGCAAATTCAGGCTTATGAAGATCAGAAGAATTTTTGCAAAACGGTCTTCGGATAGAATAATATATATAATCATACCCATCTGACGATGATCAATAATGTTATGACCCATCATGCTATAAATCTTATTTTCAAGCTTCATGGCTAATTGGACGGAGGTAGCAAATTCATGTGGAGGGTGTCTTGCCCCACCCTACCCCTATATGTTACCTGTATTTTCATGGCGACAAGGCGACCGTCCAGAAGCATCCCACGATGCACTTGACCGATGGAGGCGGCAGCGAATGGCTTGTCATCAAACGACTGTAGCTGGTCCTTCCAGTCCGGGCCAAGCTCCGACGTAATCACCCGCTACAGGAGGGGGAAGTCACAAGTATTTCACAAACACAGATTAGCTACAATGTGTGGTAAATTAAAAGGTAAGTTCTTATATGCACCTGCACTCAGTCCTTAGTATTGCTCAAAACGTTTTACACTTTACTCCCTGTCAGACCTGTTCACTTGAACACCATCTCAACTTCTCTGGGAAGCATTCAGCCATGCTGCAATTACTGCATGAAGGCTGTTCATACACAAATATCCGCCGCTGACTTTAGCCAGGTACACATTCATACAGCTGAGTGAACTGGAGCAATGTGGAATGAAAGAAAGTGCCCACGGTTTGAAGTGGCTGCAAGAGAATTCGAACCTGGAATCTCGTGATCGTGATGTTCCAATCACTGTGCCACTGCACCTCACGTAATTAACAGACTTCAAAGACAGAAGCTAATATGTTAGGTTTTAGTTAAATTAATTTTTTTCTGACAGTACATGTATATTTTTCGAGTTCTCTGAAACACTGTACATGAAGATATTATAACAAACGGGTGTTACTTATGTCAACATTTATCTCTTTGTACAGAGCTTGCTAACTATAAGAATGTTGGTCACATGTGAACTGCATAAAAACAGTAATTGTAAACAAATGTTTCTAAACATGCTAATGATGGTTGGTATTATAATACCATTGGTAGTTAAATAAATAACTATACATCAGTAGTTACATTCACATAAGAATTAAAGAAAAGGAGAAAACAGAGAACACAAACCTCCATTTGCCAAGTGGGCATGAAGTCAGCACTTTGTCGAACCCTGTCAAATATCATCTTCAACTCAGGATTAATAAATGAATCATCTGCAATAGGAAAATAATTTGTGACTAGTTTCTGCTCACAATTGTGGCTATGTCTATTTTCCACAAAACTCTGAGACACCACAAACAGTAATAACATTCTTTTGCAACTTCCATAAATTCTTATAGTACTTATATGAATAAGCCTCACCTTTTAATAAACTTAAACTGAACTTTCTTCACAATCTTAAGTCTTGCAATATGACAGGGGACCTCCTATCAATTGGTATGTCTTCCAACATCCATCCGATCTCAGATTTTGTGATTTTTTATTTTATATGTTTTGTGTTTTTCATGTTTTGGGCTTGGTTATGTATATTTAGAAAGGGTTATATGATGAACTGTGGACATAAATAAACTAAATCGCGCTAAACACATGAAGAGCTTGCATTTTGGGGGTGGGGGAGTATGAGATCACTTGTGCCATCAATATATATTTGTTAAACCTCCTTGAAAAAACCATCCACAATCGAGATCTCATGTGAGGAAGATATTCCAATATTTATTTGTTCCAACATGAAAGGTCCATTTTATTTTACTGTATTGTGTAAAGGGAGGGAGAAGGAAGAACACTACACCTAATGTAATAATAAACTTCTACAGCTCCTACATCCCCAGGAATCTGAGCTCAGAGGCGCAACATACAAAAACTATTAGGCAAAATCGTGTACAGGGACTCATCCTTAGAGCAAGAGACCACCGAAGGATAGGATGGGAAAGCGATTTCAACTAACTAAGTCTTTGAGTTTTTTATGAAAGGTAGCTATTGATTTTTTGTGTAAGTGATAAGTGATGCAATTATTAAGATATGAGAAATATGTGTTTTCTAGGCCAGAAAAATCACTGACAGGGCAAATACAAATGATCCAATAGCCAAATATTTATAATTATGTACGTTATAAATGTTCTATACGTGTACCAAATTTCATGGTTGTATCATTAAAACAGAATGCAGCCATGTTTTCCACACATCAGCTGAACTAAAATCAGTCAGACATACCTTGAATACTGATCATCTGCCCAAGTTTGAGAGCCGCACCCCGGACTCGACACAGGGTGTTCACGATTCTCTCAACATTTGCTTCTGTCATGAACGGATTCTTCTCCACGGCACGAAACAAGCTGTCTGCAAGTACACCGTACAATAACACACTGCCAGTCACAACAGTAAGGAACATCTCACCAAACATTATCACCACGTGAAATGCCAAAAGATAAAATTGTACTCGTTGTGCTCTGAACTGTTCATATAATAAAACAGTGTGGGTCTTTGTTCTGTATACGAGCATATCTACGTCAATTGTGTATGTATCAGACTGAAATATTGGAGATGTGCATGCAAGCTCTTTACAGGGGTTCATAGATTATGAGGTGTTAAGTTACATCTGGAGAGCCTTCTTGGTGCCCAAGATTCCCTTGGGCACCAATGCTGCCTGTAGCTAATTGCATCAATCGCTGCTGATGAGTGAGCATGTGCTAACTTACAGCTTGGCATTATATAGTAACATTGTGGCTATCCATAACAACCATATAATCTATTTGATCTAGAAGTGGCTTTAACTAAAAAATGGGCCAAGTGGCCCTGAAGTCCTTTGGACTAATACGTCTATATGTGACCCCGGCTGACCAAATGAGTGGTAAGTCGGAAAAATTGTAACATTGTTTTCTTACATCCTTGTAAAGGTTTGGTAGGGTGCTTTACACGGTTTCAAAAAATATGACTGCTACAAAAATTTGCAAAGTTATGGAGCATTGAACATGGTAGGGATCAAAAAGTGAAAATGAAGAAAACGGCTGTTGAAGTTTTACATTATATATGCAAATGGATTGCATGGAAATATTACATGCACAACATTTAAATGTGGCACACAGTATGTAATATGTATGTTATGTTGCAATGATACACTGGAAGTACAAATGTGCTGCTACAAAGACTTATCAAGTTATGCCAGATTATGTCTTCATGTGTAAAACTAAGAGGACAGGTTATTTGAGAACAAAAGGTAGACTCACTGTTTGACACAGTTTAAAACCTACAGGCAACTGTCCAGTTTAACAGGGGTCTAGTGGCTTAATGCTGTCTGTTGACACAAGCTACTGCCAGTGACCAATTACAGATTAGTCAAACAATAGCAGGCCCAGAATCTTAGCTCCACAGCTGGGTGTAATACACAACCAGAGCCACCACTGATTCATGGTCAAGTAGATTAGCTCAATGCACCAACTAAAACAATACACAACACTGTGAGTGACAGTGTCCAGAGTGAGGCCTAAGCAGTGTCCTGATAACCCTGGTGTACAATATACCAAAGCTATATATTTCTAACACTACAACATATGTATTACCATTGGATAGGTAATTGAATAATCTTTCAGATGAATGCAACTTGTAGCAGCAGAAAATGAAGCATACAAAAGTTACACCGCAAACAATGAAATGCATTCTTAAAATGTGATTCATTCAAAAATTAGTGCTATATAATAGTAGTTTGTCAAAATGTAAACAAACTCAAAGACAGTTGCAGCTTACTGTCCACCAAGCAGTAGCAGAGCAGTTTTATAATAATAATAATCCACAAGTTAAGTGGCAGTGATCTTCCTTTTATCATTCATGTGATGTTTATTGTGAGCAGGGCGGACAAATGGTTATCATACGTAGACAGGTACAGAAAGAAACTGAAATTTTCTATAAAAAGAACACGTTTGCCTATCAATGGCATGTATTTCCTATTGTTGCTGTTTCTGCCGGGCAGAAACAGTTTTTGCCCGGCATAAATCAAACAACCCTGTAGATAATTATTAATCAAATGTTTTTTGGTGAATCATAGTTACAGATCATTAAGGGTTATGATGGAAGTAAAATGTTTACACGTTTACTGTTCACTGAAAAAAACAGCTCACAGAACTAATTATAGTTATTGTTAAGATGTTTAACCTAGTTCCATTATCTGACAGATTGGTGTATTGGGATCATTAAGCCTACATAATTATTATATAAACTGGGACAGTGTGACTGCTGCCTGGCTAAATGGATGCAATGGTGCTTTGAAGTTAGTTCTTCTGCCAACTATCCTTTTCACACAAGCCTATAGGTTTAGTAGCTCCCAGCACACTACTGAGCCTAAACTACCATGCAGGTGTGAAAAACGTCCTGATATATTTGAACTTGATCCACTAATTAACTGTCCACCAAGCAGTAGCAGAGCAGTTTTATAATAATAATAATCCACAAGTTAAGTGGCAGTGATCTTCCTTTTATCATTCATGTGATGTTTATTGTGAGCACGGCGGACAAATGGTTATCATACGTAGACAGGTACAGAAAGAAACTAAAATTTTCTATAAAAAGAACCACATACCTAAACAAAGCGAATGTAATAGGTGAAGAACAGGCAGTGTTCAGATAGGGATATTGGTTTAATTGTATTTGTCTTGACACAAAAGGCTTTATTGTGCCTTAACTATGTCAACTCTTCTAATGGTGGATATTTGGTTGTTTCAGGTGTCAACTATATTGTGAATCTGTAATTATTAGTCTATATTGATACAACTGATTTACACAGTACCATGTCTACACAAGGCACGGCAAGCGTAAACAGAACAGTAGAATGTATTTGATATAAATAAAGTGTAGGATATTTCACTCTATAGTTGTCCAGAATATTAATGTTCTATGTTTGTCACCTACAGGTGACAGAATATTAATTTTCTATGTCTGTCACCTACAGGTTTCTACTGACAATACATCTTTAACCAATAGACACCAAAGTCACACCATTTTATAATAATCAAATGAACATCAAAATAAACACAACTTGCAATTATAGAAAATCAATAGTTTTGAAGATACAGTTTAAAAGTGTTAGGCAACTGTTCAGTCTAACAGGAGACAAGACACCACAGTCACACCATTTTATAATAATTAAATGAACATCAAAATAAACACAACTTGCAATTATAGAAAATCAATAGTTTTGAAGATAGTTTAAAAGTGTTAGGTAACTGTTCAGTCTAACAGGGGTCAAGTGTGTCTACTCTGCCTGGGTGCTGTGACCAATTAAAGATTAGTCAAGGTCTCAATTGACTGGGCTGTAGAGATTAGTCACACCGCTGACTTTGTGGCACATTAAACAAAATCTACTGTTGGGGGTGGTCTCAAGGGCCCTTCTCAAAACCACATCACTAGATAATGTAAAACTTTTGCACTTAGGTGCCCTTAGAATGATTCAATGAAATACAGATTTCTTGTATATAGTGGCAGCACCCTAAGATACATCTATGCAAAATTAGAAAAAAAAGTTGCTGAACAGTTTTTAAAAAAATAGGCCAAATGTTACATTTTTACCAGTTTTGGGGTCCTTGGAGGCCCTAGGGAGCCCTTAAAATGATTCAATCAAATACAGATTTCTCGTGCATAATGGCAGTGCCCCAAGATATGTCTATACAAAATTAGAGAAAAAGTTGCTGAACGGTTTCTGAGATACGGCAGCTAACGGCGGACGGCGGACACAGAGTGATGGCAATAGTCCCTTGGACCTTCGGCCAAAGGACTAAAAATGGGCCAAGTGGCCCTGAAGTCCTTTGGACTAATACGTCTATATGTGACCACGGCTGACCAAATGAGTGATAAGTCGGAAAAATGTTAACATTGTTTTCTTACATCCTTGTAAGGTTTGGTAGGATGCTTTACACGGTTTCAAAAATTATGACTGCTACAAAAATTGACGAAGTTATAGAGCATTGAACATGGTAGGGGTCAAAAAGTGAAAATTAAGAAAACGGCTGTTGAAGTTTTACATTATATATGCAAATGGATTGCATGGAAATATTACATGCACAACATTTAAATGTGGCACACAGTATGTAATATGTATGTTATGTTGCAATGATACACTGGAAGTACAAATGTGCTGCTACAAAGACTTATCAAGTTATGCCAGATTTTGTCTTTATGTGTAAACTAAGAGGACAGATTATTTGAGAGCAAAAGGTAGACTCACTGTTTGACACAGTTTACAACCTACAGGCAACTGTCCAGTTTAACAGGGGTCTAGTGGCTTAATGCTGTCTGTTGACACAAGCTACTGCCGGTGACCAATTACACATTAGTCACAGTTTCCATCTAACAATAGCAGGCAGAGAATCTTAGCTCCACAGCTGAGTGTAATACACAACCAGCTGTAGAGCCTAAGATTCATGGTCAAGTAGATTAGCTCAATGCACCAACTAAGACAATAAACAACACTGTGAGTAACAGTGTCCAGAGTGAGGCCTAAGCAGTGTCCTCATTGTTGAATAGATCAATTAAACCTGCCAAGTGGGTGACATTCTGCACAAGTGTTCATTAATCCTTAGTGATTGTTCAGAACACCAGAGTGACCACATACCTAAACAAAGCGAATGTAATAGGTGAAGAACAGGCAGTGTTCAGATAGGGGTATTGGTTGAATTGTATTTGTCTCGACGCAAAAGGCTTTATTGTGCCTTCATCGATTATAAGAAAGCATTTGATTTAGTAGACCGGTCCTCCCTGTGGTCTAAGATAATTTCATGCGGTATTAATGGTAATGTGTTGAAAGTTGTATACAACATGTACAAAAATGCTAAATCATGTATAAATCAGGACCAGGCTGTGTCAGCCTTCTTCTCATGTGATGTAGAGGTATGGCAAGGAGAAAACTTGTGTCCTTTGTTATTTGCTATTTACCTGAATAATTTTGAACACTGTTATTCACAATTATAACGGACTTGACATGGCAGCTGGTGAAATTTACAACAACCTTAGTGATGATGATGTAGAAGATCACACGGTGGATTTTCTTGTTAAACATAACTTGATAAACCCTTCTCAACATGGGTTTCTAAAAGTGAGGTCATGCTTAACAAATATGTTATGTTTTTTGGAAGATATCACTAAGAGTGGGTAGATGATGGATCACCAGTAGATATCATCTACTTAGATTTTCAAAAAGCTTTCGACAAAGTGCCACATCAAAGATTACTGCTTAAACTAAAGGCCCATGGCATAGGAAATGGTTTAATTAACTGGATAGAACAATGGCTGATTGACAGAAGACAAGGGTAGTTGTTGATGGGGAGGCTTCAAACTGGAAATCAGTTTTGAGTGGGGTTCCACAGGGATCAGTACTGGGACCTATATTATTCTTAATATATATAAACGATTTGGATGATGATATAGCTAGCAAGGTGTTGAAATTTGCAGATGATACAAAAGTGTTTAGATGGATTAAAAGTGATGGGGGGGGATAGACAGCATTTACAAGATGATCTTGACAGGTTGATCAAATGGTCTGAAAAGTGGCAAATGTTGTTCAATTTTGGGAAATGTAAATGCCTTCACACAGGACATGGGAACGAATATGTAGAATATACAATGGGGGAACTGTACCAAGTACTACTGTAAAAGAAAAAGACTTAGGGCTGACAATTAGTGCTGACATGAAGGTTTCAGATCAGTGTGGAATTGCAGCTTCAAAAGGAAATCAAATCCTTGGATTGATTAGGCGAAATATAGCATATAAAGAAAAAGAACTAATAATACCGCTGTACAAAACAATAGTTAGGCCTCATTTACAATATTATATACAAGCGTGGCCATACCGCAAGAAGGATATAGATATGCTAGAAAGAGTAGAGGAGAGCGACTAAAATGATACAAAAACTGAGGGATCTTAGTTATGAAAAACGCCTAAAAGAATGTGGTTTAACATCACTAGAGACCAGGAGATTGAGAGGAGATCAGATAGAAATGTTTAAAATATTGAATGGTTATGAAAATGCTGTTAGAAATGTTTTTTTCAGTTAAGAAAGATAGAAAGACTAGAGGACATGAAGTTACATTAGTAAAGGAGCAGTGTAGATTAGACGTAAGAAAGTTCTCATTTTCACAAAGGACTGTGAATTAATGGAACAGATTATCTGATGATTGTGTGGGTGCTAGTAGTGTGAATGTTTAAAAATAAAATCGACACATACCTCAGAAGTGCTGGATATATATAGATAAAAGGGTTGGACTCTAGATAAGCCAAAGGGCTTCCTTGTCCACCTGCCATCTAGAGTTAATTCTCTGGATGGCAATCTTGTTAAATCTTGTTAAAATGTATGTTCTACTATATGCTGATGACACTAGAATGATTCAATCAAATACAGATTTCTTGCTTGTGTATAGCGGAACTATGTCAACTCTTCTAATGGTTGACATTTGGTTGTTTCAGGTGTCAACTATATTGTGAATCTGTAATTATTAGTCTATATTGATACAACTGATTTACACAGTACCATGTCTACACAAGGCACGGCAAGCGTAAACAGAACAGTAGAATGTATTTGATATAAATAAAGTGTAGGATATTTCACTCTATAGTTGTCCAGAATATTAATGTTCTATGTTTGTCACCTACAGGTGACAGAATATTAATTTTCTATGTTTGTCACCTACAGGTTTCTACAGACAATACATCTTTAACCAATAGACACCAAAGTCACACCATTTTATAATAATCAAATGAACATCAAAATAAACACAACTTGCAATTATAGAAAATCAATAGTTTTGAAGATACAGTTTAAAAGTGTTAGGCAACTGTTCAGTCTAACAGGGGTCAAGTGTGTCTACTCTGCCTGGGTGCTGTGACCAATTAAAGATTAGTCAAGGTCTCAATTGACTGGGCTGTAGAGATTAGTCACACTGCTGACTTTGTGGCACATTAAACAAAATCTACTGTTGGGGGTGGTCTCAAGGGCCCTTCTCAAAACCACATCACTAGATAATGTAAAACTTTTGCACTTTGGGGGCCCCTTAGGTGCCCTTAAAATGATTCAATCAAATACAGATTTCTCATGTATAGTGGCAGTGCCCTAAGATATTTCTATGCAAAATTAGAGAAAAAGTTGCTGAACGGTTTCTGAGATACGGCAGCTAACGGCGGACAGCGGACCCAGAGTGATGGCAATAGTCCCTTGGACCTTCGGCCAAAGGACTAAAAACTATTAATAGGTGTCTTTTCTTGCTGTGCAAGGCCGGGATAGTTCAAGTAGTACGGACTTACATTAATTAGCTAGAATAAAAAAATAAGAGATCTTAGCTATAAAAACCTGGTTGAGTGTGGCTGGAGAAGACAAGAGATCAGGGGACCATTTCACTAACATTCTTAAGACCTCTTAAGCCCGATTTTGCTCCATAAAACCGATTTTGATCCTTACCTATGAGCGAAAATTAAAAACTGCATTTCACTACCAATTCATCCTAGATTCAGTCCATAAAAATTCTCCTAGAAAAGCTAATTTCTAAAAGTATGCTATACCACTCGTTAATTATCATAAACAGTTAGAATTTACTAACTGCGTGTTAATTTGGGTCCACTTTCACACAGAGAACCAATTGTTCACAGCCAAATAAGTCTTCCAAATGTTAGCGAATAAAAGTTTGCTAAAGCATGATTTGTTTAATGACATTAGTGTCGCGACCGGTTGATGTGTGCGTAGCGGTTTACGGCTTTGTGAAGGTCAAGGTTGTTGTGACATTTGTTAATAAATTTTGAGCCAAGTTTAAGCTGTATCCAACTTAACCTGTGCACTACGGCCCTTCATGTCATTATACTCGATAGCATAATTTTGGTTTAAGTTCTTGGCATTCTCTACGCTCTTGTAAACTGAATATTGTCAACAATGACGCTCCTGTCAAAACATTGCACTGTGTGTGACAAGGAAATAGTGTCCCCTGTGATATGTCGGTGACTTCTGCAAGATTTTGTTTCAATTCTTCGCAGTGAACAAAAATCAAATGTTGTTGACAAGTGGTTGTTGGGCCGAATTTTCTAAAAAATGTTGACAACTGTTCAATCTCTTGCCAAATTGTGTCAACTGCATAAATTATCGATTATCATGATGGAAATATCGCTCTTTGCCTTAAGAGTAATTTAACGATCACGTTAGTGAAACGTATTTTGAAAATGCTCCTTGATGTTTCCATCAGATTCTGTTCTAGGACAGATTTTCCTTAAGAGCTTAATATCTTAGTGAAACGGTCCCCAGGTCCCTTTTGATCAAGATGGGTGACATATAAATGAAAATAACTGTGAAGTCTTGATAAGATTCCTAGTCTATTTACCATCTGGAGTTTGCTGGTAGGACGGTGAATTTTGGTATGATTGTTAAATGTTGTCTCATTAAATATAGCTGACCATTGCTGCACTGAAACATGTGAGACAGTTTAGATATGGTGGTTCCTACCTTCCTTCTTGATACCGAGTCCTCTCCGAGTGACTTCAGCCAATGCACCAAAGCCCAGACCCGCAGCCAAACCTACAAGACACAGCTCTCTGGGTAGCACTGATGGTATCCTTTGTGTCCTGGAGCTGCCACAAGTACCTCACAGTGGACAAGTCTCATATTGCTTGCATTGAAATTAGTACAGCAGCTAATTTTCTGAAAATCAGCTGTCTCTTGAGACTGGTGTGTGTGTGTGTGTGTGTGTGTGTGTGTGTGTGTGTGTGTGTGTGTGTGTGTGTGTGTGTGTGTGTGTGTGTGTGTGTGTAATAATAATAATAGTGTATGTAAGTGTAGTGTATGTAATGTGTGCATGTAACATATGTGTAGTGTGTGTGTCTATACGATACATGTATAGGGGTGTGTGTATGTGTGCATGTGTGAGGAGTGTGTGTGTACTGTGTGTGTGTAATACATATAGAAAGGTGTATGTGTATAAAGGTGCATAATAATGTGTGTGTGTGTAATGTACTTATGTGTGGCAGTGTGTGCATGTAGAGGTGTGTGTATAATAATATGTAGGCGATAATGTGTGTATGTGGGAATAGCATAATGTGTGTGTGTGTGTGTGTGTGTGCATGTGTAGAGTGTGCATATGTGTGTGTGTGTATGTGGGCGTGTGTGTGTGTGTGTGCATGTGTGGGGTGTGTGCATGTGTGGGGTGTGAGCATGTGTGCATGTGTGGGGTGTGTGCGTGTGTGTGCATGTGTGGGATGTGTGCGTGTGCGTGCATATGCACATAACTGATAATGAGTGAGAAATGGTGGAGAGCAGATGACAGCATGAAAGGAGGAAAACAAGAAAGAACAAAGCAACATCATTACTACAAATCAACAACAGTCATCAGACGATTGCTTACTGCCAAAACTCATAAGACGTCCAATCCGAGAACCGGGCACTTTCCTTTCACGCGATTTTTCATTCAACTGCAAAACACAATAAGATAACTTAAACACCAAACATCTATTGCAATAATTAAATACTTGTTTCAATTTTGGTTAAAACTTGCTTTACTGTATTTTACTGATCAACATATCAGAGAAAGTTACTTACCTGAAAGATCAAAGTAACAATTAACAGTTTACTTAAAAAATCAAAGCATGAACATTGGAATCGTCACATTAAATCCCAAAATGTACACATGTTCAGTTCAATTATTTTCCTTCATATTTGTCAACAACTTGCACTGATCTGTAATCTAATAATTTCTGTTTGATAACTGACCAAGTAAAATAAATTGTAACAAACTTTCCATTACACATCTCTCCTTGTAAAATGGAAAACACTTACTTTTTGTGTAAGTGTTGGGCGAATAGGCTTAGCTGACTTGCTCTGATGCTTTGTTCGACTCTGTGATGCCCTGGCTGCTGTGATGTAGTCGTCGACTGGTTTTGGAGCAGAAGTACCCAATTTGGGTAGAATGTCATCTGCCTTAGGAACATTGTCTTCTGTCCTCGGAACACTGCCCCGTGTCATAGGTTGTTCAACGTGAACATGCAGTCTACTACCTGCTGCAGAACCACTCATGGCTTCCGGTGGAAAGGGGTTTGGCATCAACTTTAGATTTGGCTTTGTGCAAGATGGAGTGTCTGCAGAGGCTGCAAAGCCAAAGATTTCCTTCCCTGGATTTTTTATTTTCTCTGCCACAGATGCAGCTTTCTCCTGTACATTCTCCCTGAGCACAGAGGAAGCTTTCTCAATCGCATCTGTAAAGTTGCCCTGCATCAGAAAGGACTGTTTGAAAGACGGTGTATAACGTTTTGTTTACATAAATGAACCGTTTATTACACATTCATCAGCATTCTTATTCAATTATTGAGTGTCAATGGTTAAAGCAATAATTAATAATTATGAATTATAAATGGTTTTCTTAACAGAACTAGACTTCGGAGATAATAAAAAAATTCAGAAACCAGACCTGAAACAAAAAGACGAGGTCTATAAAATAAGAAAGTGCTCACCAGGGTTGAAAAAATCATGATTTAAAAAAATCGGATTTATTTGATTTTTACATCTGGAAATGAGGAAACAAAATATTATTCGGCAGTGGTCAATAGACAATGTTCACAAGTCAACAACCAGGTCTCTAATGCTGTGTTGGCCAGCCACAAAGTTTGTACTGGGCCTTGAAATCATTGAAAACCAATCCCAATTTAAGGCCTTGATATCCTTGAATTCTGGCTTGCAGCCTTGATTAGGCTCTGCCTTTGTTCAGTGCATTCCCTGCTGATCTCAGCCAGAGACATAGGTTGCCTAATCTGCTTATGTTGCATAATCCATGGCACTGCCAACTGACCATGGTCATCTATAGATGCATGAGGCTGTCTATGCATTCCACCCATATTCATATAAATCAGTGATTAAAAAAATCAGAAGCAAACAAATTGTAAATCAATGATTTTTTAGTGATTTAAACAACAATTTAAATCAAATGATTTAAATAAAACAATCCTGATGCTCACCAGAAATTTCCTAAGAATTATCAGCAATGATCATTTAAAAAAGTTACCAACTTCCAATGCTCCACATCAAATTCAAGTTGATAACATATATCTTTGAAGTCTGAAAGTTCTACATCACATCCTCTTTCAGCTACAACCTGCTGCCTTTATTGGATTTTCAATCAAAGACATGTATAATCTGGCTGGAATTACATTTCTAAGTAATTAGGTAAGTTTTATAAACATTTTGTCATATCACGCAAGGAACAATATTATTGAAACCACTCTGCTTAAAACAGGACATTTGACTGGTTTCTAGTATTGTTAATTATGAAAGAAACATAAATACTATTACCTTGACCGAGTCCTGTCTAACCAGGACATCACTGATCTTGTCCTCCAGCTTACTGCTACAGTCGTGCACGGCCGAGCGCATGCTTGAGTTCAGCCACATGCGACTGTATTCCACCCGCTGATGGGTGGCCAAGGCCTGCATCACCTTCTCCAGGCCCCGCATCAGGGCAAACAGATCACTGGACCACGCCATCTCATTGGTCCTACAAAGACATCAGGCAAACAGATCACCAGACGCCATCTCACTGGCCCTACAAAGACATCAGGGCAGACAGATCACTGGACCACGCCATCTCACTGGCCCTGCAAAGACATCAGGGCAGACAGATCACTGGACCACGTCATCTCACTGGCCCTACAAAGACATAAGGGCAAACAGATCACTGCCCACGTCATCTCACTGGTCCTACAAAGACATCAGGCAAAAAGATCACTGGACCACGCCATCTCACTGGTCCTACAGACATCAGGCAAAAAGATCACTGGACCATGCCATCTCACTGGTCCTACAGACATCAGGCAAAGAGATCACTGGACCACGCCATCTCACTGGTCCTTACATGACAGCAGGGCAAAGAGAACACTTGATAACGCAATCTCATTGGCCCTACAAAGACATTAGGGCAAACAGATCACTGGCCACGCCATCTCATTGGCCCTAAAAAACATCAGGGGAAACAGATCACAGGACCATGCCATCTCACTGGCCCTACAAAGACATCAGGGCAAACAGATCACTAGATAACGCCATCTCACTGGCCCTACAAAGACATCAGGGAAGACAGATCACTGGACCAAGCCATTTCACTGGCCCTACAAAGACATAAGGGCAGACAGATCACTGGACCACGCCGTCTCACTGGCCCTACAAAGAGATCACTCATCAAGGCAAACAGATCATTGGACCACGCCATCTCACTGGCCCTACAAAGACATCACTCATCAGGGCAAACAGATCACTGGACCATGCCATCTCACCATCCCTACAAAGACATCAGTGCAAACAGATCACTGGACCACGCCATCTCACTGGTCCTTCAAAGACATTAGGGCAAACAGATCACTGGACCATGCCTACTGGCCCTACAAAGACATCAAACCTGGAGCAAATACAAATACCTGATTGTGTTTGGTAATACTGGGTAAGGGACAAGTATTTGACTCAGTGACTCAGCATTTTATAATCAGTTGATCTGGAATGACCCAGGTATAAGTGCCTGAGACTTGAAGGCTAGATCTGGTACAACTACCTGACATGATTATACAGGACTGGGGGCAGTAACAAACAACTACAAATATCTGACAATGTAGTGAAGCCTGGACTACTTTTGGAAAATCTTCAAGTACACTTGATTAGGGAGGTCAGACCGATTTACCTCCCTTTCTGACAGGGGTCCCAGTTTAGTGGCCGTAGTTTATTATCATGCATTCTACCTGTTGGTTTGTGAATTTCCTTGTTGTAATAATGTCAGTGTGTGTACCTGCGCTGAAAAAATATTTTTAGGGGGTGTTTATTAGCGGTAATGATTTTTTTACTCTTAGTGTCGTATTTTGGTTTTCTTGATTTATGCGTGTGGCCATCTTGGATCATGTTGACAGGCCCCACCTATCAAACTGATTTGCGAGATTATGTTTATGAGTACATCCTTATTGAAATGTGATGAAGAAAGAAAAGGAAAATTAATCTGAGAATATCATTGTAATCTGTCGATAAAAAGTTATAGTAATTATGGATTTAAAATGGCCTATGTTTGACGGTGTTTTGTGAGTATTTAGTTAGTCAGTTTCAGCGGAAAGCATGTGCAGAAGGGTAAATAATTGTGTCAACGATAACGTGATTACAGTGATGGCTTCCCAATTGATAGCACAAACATGCACAAAGTCTGTTTATGGAACCCCTGTCTCAAAAGACATCGCCATTTTGCCTTCTTCCCCGTACACGTGGTGCACGCAGTGCATCGTGGTATACAATGCACTTGTGACTAGGATAGTGATGTGATTGACAGCAGGTCACTTTGATTAATACTGCCAAGTACCTATGCCTACACCTGATTAATTCATTGCTGCCATATTTAATGTAACTGATTGATGTTTATATTAATATACTATTAGTTTATTTATTGGTATTCTTTGTATTATTTAAGTTTAATTATAAAATTTTTGAGCTATTTAGCATACACATAATATTGTGTGTTGGTTACATTATTACAATTTATTATAATTTATGTTTCAATTCATTTATTGCATTATTATTTGTTTATAAAATGTTGTATCATTATAAATTATTTTGATATAGGGCCAACTATTTTTGTATTTAATATGTATATACCAGTTTTCTTTTTTATATTTAAAATTACAGAATAAGATTATATCTTTGTATTTGTCACTATATAGTATACATAAAATAATATGTATACATTAAATAAACATTATGATTTATTGGATCTATTAATTGTATATAATCATAGACAAATAAGTATAATAGTAGGCCCTATTGTTAATAATAACAATGGGTTTAACCACAGTATATTACAAGTTAATTGGATTGTCAATCATAGTAGTTATGGGCTTTGCCCAATATAACAACTGTTGTGTAATGGGGGACTATTATTGGCATTTTGTGCCACAGTGTATTACAAGTTAATTGGCTTGTCAATCATAGCAGTTATTGGCTTTGCCCAATAAAACAAGTGTTGTGTAATGGGATACTAGTATTGTCATTTTGTGGTTCTAATTCACAGCCCAATCAACAAAGCCTTTCATGTGTTTGCAACTTCATACAGTTGTTTTAATGTTATGAAGATAGAAGCACACTGATCATCTTTGCTCAGTCGCTGTGTTGTGTTCATGATTTAATGGTATTGTAATGCATGGTGTGTGTGTGTGTGTGTGTGTGTGTGTGTGTATGTGTATGTGTGTTTACTTTTTTATGTGTGTATTTATTGTTACATGTAATTTTGTATTGGCGTTCTTTTTAGATGGCAAAAGACTCAAGATGATAAAAAGCAATTTTCTTGTGATTTATGTACAAAATCAGATCCATCAGAAAACATTTGGAAAAATTCATGAAATTATGAACTTTGCAAAACTGTAGTTTCCTTAATGTTGTACTTAGCTACATGAAATGAATAGTATAGTACTTCTTATAGTGACCACTATGTAGGAAAATATTTTAGAAAAATTGTCATTGTAATTTATATGTAAAATCAAATCCACCGGAAAATCGTCAAAAAAATCATGAAATTTGAAACTTTACAAAACTGCAGTTTCTTTAATATTTCATGTATGTACATGAAACAAGCACCATTGCACTTCTATTAGATCTATTCTTTAATAGATCAAAAGATATTGTGATTTTAAGACGGAAAAACTGCTTAATTTTTGTGTATCTCTTACAATGGCAAAATGGACTCATTTTTGTGTTTTCTGTGGATAAATATTTGCTTTAAAATGTCATAACTTTTTTATTTATACAGATATTTAAATATTGTTTTCAGGGTTTTCAAACACATTGACCAGAGTATTAAATATACCATATTTAATATTTTTTTAGTAATAATTATAACCAAATTAATGCAATTAATTAGTTAATTTTAGTATTGTAGCATGCAAACTCAACAGACCGATACATTCCAATTAAAGGCCATAATGCCCATGATTTTGAAGATATTTATACATATTATGCAATGTGTATAACCACATTAATGATGGTAATAAATAGTCATTAACAAATCAATTAATAATGATTTAATTAGTCAATATTGGGTAATTAGCACGCGATCTCGACAGACCGACACATTTCAGTAAAAGGCCATATTGTCCATGATTATGAAAATATTTGTATAATTTATGCATGCAGTAAACCACATTAATTATGGTAATAAATATATACATTAACCAGTCATTTCACATTAACAGTAACTTAATTAATACGTTAATATATTGGCTAATATTAGAACGCTAACAACCGACCGCTACATTTCGATGAAACGCTGGAATTATGAAGACAGTTATATAATTTATGCAATGTTTATAACCACATTAAACATTATAATAAATATACATTAACCAGTCATATAGCATTAACAGTAACTTTATTAATAAGTAAATATTGGCTAAATATCACACAAACTCAACATATCAATACATGACAATGAAATACAATAGTCATACTCCTAGTTCACTGTGTCTATGTGTGACTGTGTCATGACAGGTTGGATGACTGTTGCAGGCTCTGTACACACCAGTAATCAATTGTTACTGCTTCATAATGTAATGTTCTGCATTTTAACATGAACTTGATGAACTAATGTTTATAAATTGTTCACAGTATTCTGTCGCTGAATCCAAATGCGCCAAATGGAAGATTGCTTTCTGCATTACTCCCCATGGCCCATGGGAGTCAAGCCATGAAGAAATCTGTTCTGCTCTTAATAGTCTTTTTGTAATATTGGAAGTTGATTGTCTCATAATTTAATGCCAGTAGGCTGCAAGATCTGTGCAGCAAGGTTCATATTTCAGTATCTTGTAAAATAACGCTGTGTTCTTCAGCATGATGTCTATAAGTAATGTTCATGTCGTGTTGAATGGACACTGTTCAATCTAGATATCAGATATATAATCAGTCAGATTAAATGTGTACGTATGCAGACAGGTGATGGGTGTCATATTCAGACGACTCTGTGGCTCGGTACCTTCACAGTCAAACACAGATCAGCGCAAGATCAGTGTCACTGCATGTAATTGCGAACAATATCTGAAATAAAAAGGCAATTGTGAATCATATTATGATAACTGTTTTGATTCTGCATGCAAATCTTGTGAAATACTTTTCACATCCCTGCCTCTATTACTCAAGAGAGCAGTGTGAAATTCTATTATAATGCATTATGTCACACATAAATTCATAATAATTGTGATATTTGAGATGTAAAACTGTGGTGTTTAAATGTATTGCGTGTTGTCACACAATGAAACAAATGATGCTACAACTGATCAAGGCATTTATGGTTTGTATTACATGTTTTACCAAATTTTGTGCAGTGACTGTTTATCTTGAAACACTTTTTAAAACAAATTAAGTCAAATAATTTACGTATTTGACCACAAAAACAACTTTTCTAACAAACTGTTGATTTAATAGGTAACAACAGTTAATTAAAATTATTACATAATGAAATTTATATTATTTCTAAGTCTAAATAAAAGCATAACCATAAATAACGGAATAAGCCATGCTAAACCCAAGCGTAAGCAGTAACCAACCCTGGCCTAAGGCTAAGACTACCATGCTTGGCCCGTAGTATGGGCTGGCATAGACCATATTTCTACAACTAGCAAACCTAAATATAAGATTCTGTATTGCAGAATTGACAAGGATATTATTTAAATATGATATAAATAGTATTGGTTTTGTAGAGATTTTAAGTCAAAGAAATACTAAACACACTGACAACTTTTGATGAATCATGGTACATAATTTTAATTTAAAGTGACAAACTGGTTAAATAATCTATTTAATAAAACATTTAATTGATTGTTAGTTATTTTAAATATCAGACTTTCAAAACAAATTGAATATTAACAGGACTGGATATAAAATTTGTATTTTCTAAATTCTAGCAAGCCTAACTCAGTCAAACTAAAACGTATAAACCTAACTCTGACTAACAAATACTACTACTTGACAACATCATACTAATAATACTACTATTACTAGTAATAATAGTAATACTATATCATATTAATTAATAATAATACTAGTAGAATTGGCTTGACACGTATAACTATAAATTATAATCATTAAATAAATTAATAACTTAAGTAATATTATTATCATTATAGGCCCTATCTTAAGTTAAAGTTAAATCAGATACTGTTGTTTTTGTTTTCACTAAAAGGCACAGACATTAATTAAATAAATATGTCATGATCAAGGCGCTCCACGATCTCGGTCTGCGTCTCCGGTGACGCACTCTCGGTCATATTGACACAGATCGCTCAAATGTCACATGTTTTGAATGGCGCAAAAACCACATTGCACGAGCATTCACGCCAACAAAATTTTCAACACATACTAATGTAATCCTATAGATCTACCTACAAACATAATCGTTCGATACAAATCATTACTAGACTATAAATTTAGCAACTGAAACACAGCTATGTCATCAAATCGATTAAATTTACCATAATTTTGATCAAATTTGAAAAAGAAAAGGACGTACAGAAAGTTCGACTTACCCGCAAAAGGAATCCCGCTGCGAATGACGTAAACGACCGGGAAAAGAGCGCGAAAATAGAGGTTAAAAAAAAACACTACCCAGGTGCCGAGAAAACGAAACGGCGCTGCTGCAACGCCGCTGCGCGCACGTAAAAACATCGCGGTAGCAGGATTCGTTGAAGTGCCTACTTGATGTGGCGCAAACGAGCCTGCACTAATAACGTGCACAACACAGCAACATGTGTTTGTCACGTTTGTGGTGATTTGTCACTTTGTTGGCATGCCTTGTGGGGATTATAACTGAGTATCGTTGGACTAAAACATTATTTCATAATTCTGATTAATTCATGAAACAAATAGTGATTGTTGGTTAAACGTGATGGCCGGCGTCAGCTGTCACACACTGACACTGTCAGTGTCATCATCTCGGTCAAAACTCGACCAATTTACGATTCGTGAAGTATTCATGTTTCTGTTATATGCCAACTCTGTGTACAATAACTACCCCGTTGCATGGGCTGTTGGAATATTTTCCTGTCATTGATATTTCGCACAGTGGAACAAGCGCAATTCCTCTTTAAAGTACTTACTGTGTACTCCATGCGCTCGAACTTAATGTTTTTAAAAAGTTGATCCGGAAGTAACCAGCAAGGATATTTGGGTTTACTTCCGGTGTCAGAAGAAATGATGGTATCACGACATTAAACACAAACTAATTATTGTACAAAACCATCTTATAGATACATACGACATAAAATTCCTAATGTAACCAAGACATACTTAAATATGTTTTGAAACGCTTCTGTAAATTATGTTATAAAGCAGAACACCTTAAAATATATTTTATGCACTTCAGTCTTCACGTATTTCAACACATACCAAAACAACTCGGATCCTAGCACAAGAGTCAAGACATTTACATGGATTTAAATACACACAATCATAGTTTCAAAGTTAAAATTGTCTGAACATCAGCCAAGTTCGCTAACATCATTGCTGCTGGAATTAATCGCAAACAACACTGGGTATCTGGCAATGTATTCAGTGACACTGGAAATATTGTTGTGCATGTCAAGTAATATGTAATAAAAATAATACACGTAGCCGCGTAGGCCCTACAGTACAGGTCAATGACAATGGGTTGATTTATTTTAGGCCATTGACCTTTGTTGGTAGTCATATCCCAGGGCCCAGGCTATTCTAGTGCATCACTAGCATCAGCTGACCAAGTTTGGCCTTGAACTGGAAGACGTTTTATCCACCGCAACTCAGCCTAAATATGTCAACTTATTTGAAATCATGCTTGAAATTTAAAATAATTAGTTTAGTATTCATAAAAAAATTGCGTCACGCTCCTCTTAATTGACATCATATGCTCTGACAAATATAACATTATTTTATTGAAGGGCCTATTGTAGTGTAGCGTTTGCGGCGAGCGGTCGGCAGGGAAGCATACGGGCACACGTTCACTCACTCAGTCGCGCTAATGATAAGTCAGGTTATAGCCTACGTTTTCACAGTTTATTATATGCGGAAAACCCTACCAATACAAGATCTAATACACACTGCCAGTATATGGCTATGTCTGCTAAATACTACCCAGTTATAAAGGTCAGAACGATAGGTTCAGACGGCGGTGGCTTATACAGCAACCGAATTGTAACCGATATATCCTAAAAGTCCGAACAATAGGTTCAGACGGCGGCGGCTATTGGAGCAACCGAATTGTAACCGATATACTCTAAAAGTCAACGATAATGACGTAGTAACATCGTCACTGGTGTCCGAAGTCACCGATGATAACATAGCCACACCGACACTGATGTCGGAAGTCAACAATAATGACGTAGTCACACCGTCACTGATGTCGGAAGTCGACGGTAATGGCGTAGTCACACTGTCACTGATGTCGGAAGTCAACGGTATATATATATATATAATGACGTAGTCACACCGCCGCTGACGTCGGAAGTAAACGATAATGACGTAGTCAGATCGGAAGTCAACGATAATTACGTAGTCACACTGTCACTGATGTCGGAAGTCAACGATAATGGCGTAGTCACACCGTCGCTGATGTTGGAAGTCAACGATAATGGCGTAGTCACACCGTCGCTGATGTTGGAAGTCGATGATATAATGACGTAGTCACACCGACACTGATGTCGGAAGTCAACGATAAGGACGTAGTCACACCGACACTGATGTCGGAAGTCAACGACAATGACGTAGTCACACCGTTGCTGATGTCGGAAGTCAAAGATAACGACGTAGTCAGACCGTCGCTGATGTCGGAAGTCAACGATAATGACGTGATCACACTGTCACTGATGTCGAAGGTCAACGATAATGACGTAGTTCACACCGTTGCTGATGTCGAAAGTCAACGATAATGACGTGATCACACTGTCACTAGTGTCGGAGATCAACGATAATGACGTAATCACACCGTCACTGGTGTCGAAAGTCAACGATAATAGAGTATCTGCAAGCGCCCTCATCTTGAAATGCACCCCTATCCCACCATGCGAGTGGTTCGATTGTTCCACAA
Organism: Paraescarpia echinospica; assembly: GCA_020002185.1. Lineage (NCBI taxonomy): Eukaryota > Metazoa > Annelida > Polychaeta > Sabellida > Siboglinidae > Paraescarpia > Paraescarpia echinospica. The sequence goes on along the minus strand of CM034538.1, from coordinate 46,307,781 downwards.
TCCAACAGAGTGCATGGCGCGATCAGGATAGGGATGCATTTCGAGATCAGGGTGCTTGCAGATACTCACTATAGGGCCTGTAAGTGTGTCACTATACATGGCGAGATTCCGCGCGAGTGGAGCCGACTTGCGACATGCACAATTATTAATTGCCCACTGATTTTAGCATTGCGGAACACTTGTTGTTTCGTTTATTGTAGTTTTGTTAATTGTGTTATGACGTTGTCACTTCTGTTTTATATGAACTATACATCAGGGAAATTACAAATGCAGAGAAAGCCAGGCAGCAGTCGACGGCGGTCATATACTGAAATTTGTTATTGATCCCAAAATTGCTTTTTGTCTAGATGTAACAAGAACCAGTACATATTAAAATATGACATATAACATATATGTGGATTTCTTAGAATGATTAACAATTATGTAAGGAATAGGAGTTAAAACGAGATACAATGGACTATCGCTTGTTATAAAACTGTGAATGTTAAAATGTTATTATTTCAAAACAGTTCTGTAACCATGTATATCTGAAGAGTTGCCTAAATGCACACAATCACCAAAAAGTATGCATTAGTTCAATAACATGTCATACTGGGCGAAAGAATGCAGAGTTGTCATTGTGAACAAAGTCGCCACCATGGATCGTCCAATCGTGATAATTAATTTGATTAAGGATCACGATTACCACGATTACCACGATTACCACGATTACCACGAACATTCTTAACAGCAAAGTTTTTCCCACTGCTTCAACTTGTGATTATCTGTCGGAAAACGGAAAATGAACACGATTTAGAAAAACGCTGATAATAACAACCAAAAACAAAACATCTAGTGAGTGGCATGGGAACAAAATTCATATTGGGGGCTGCCGGAAATTCAGCACCATTGAACATGGTTGGCTCGACTACATTGGAAGTGAAGACGGGGGGTGCTGCTTGACATTTTTTGCCACAGCGCCACCAAGTACTGAGGGGTCAGAAAACCATCATGCCTGCCCTCCAATTGCGCCCTCCTTTCACAGTCACAAAAATACACCTTAGTCCTCTTGTAAAACCTCGATTTCCATTCGCCACAAAAAACCAACATTCACGATCACACTTACTGGGGGGCAGAACCATTATTTAAGCTGGTGTAAATGGAGTTGATGTCGCCAGATGACTCCAGATCGAAAACCAGGCGCAAGACTTACAGGCTCTATTAATATTAATGGCGTAGTCACACTTGCTGATGTCGGAAGTCAACGATAATGACGTAGTCATACCATCGCTGATGTCGGAAGTCGACGATAATCATAGGTGGATCCAGAGGGGCCTGCCCCCTAAACCTTAGGAATTAGGTGTGCCTAATTTTTCAATAGCACCCCTCACGCCCAGTTATCACCAGTCGAGCCGAAACAGCGGAGCAGCTGAAGTTATGGCGGCACGGTAGGAGGTTTTAGTGCTCCCCAGACTCATTTTCTGGATCCGACCCTGATAATAACATAGTTACACTGTCAGCGATGTCTGAAGTCAAAGGTAATGACCTATGACACAGTCATTGTTGACGAAAGTAAACGATAATGACATAGTCACACCATCGCTGCTGTCGGAAGTCAACGGTAACCATGCAATCTCAACATCGCTTGTATCAAAAGGCGACAGCAATGCTTTCGTACCAACACCTGTCTGAAGACTTTAACAGAATCTACAATGATTGTGTTTATACATGTTATCAGAATGACACAATTTTGGTAAACTGTTTGATCATCTCAGTCATACACTTGTAGCCCCAATTGTTTCTGCTGTGTTACATTTTGCTTAATATATAATGTCACATTTACGTTTCGTGTTTTGTTTACCGATATAAATGTAAGCATATGCAGGGGATAAAATACTTAGCTTAGTGAAATTTATCATCAGTCTCTTCATAAATACGAATTTTAGTGTGGCAGGAGCAGCACAGTTTTACCATCAAACTGTGCTTCATACCTTGTGTCAGATAAGGTTTATTAATAGTACTAACTAACCTTATGGTTGGGCCATGTTTTCACGTAAACCAGTTCTTCTAATCACATTGTACTGTACATCTTTCAGCTGGGCTCCAATAACAACACACACACGTCAATGTTACTTATGGTCACATTTTATTTTCACCAATGACTGAAATATATAAACCTTAACCAGAACGTCACTTAACGCAAATATTACATGCAGGAGTGTGTATGTACTGGGTGTTTATTAGCCACAATTAATCACAATGTGGCAGTACTGTGAAAACCAAATGGTTTTCCACCAACCAACCTACCACCTTCCACCCCTGCCTCCTCTCCTGCCCCCTCTACCCCTTGAGTGGGGTCGCCCATCGTCATACCCCCCATGGCCAGTGTAACCAGCCTGTTGGTCGCCCCCAAAGAAGCCTGATGTGGGGTTGTTAGACTGGTTCGACGAGCCTGTTTTGCTTGACCAACCGGTGTCGCCCCGGAACTGTTGCCTTGACTCGCTCCAGCTGCCCTGCACCTTGTCTCCACGCCCCCGGCCTCCACCTCGCCCCCCACGGCCTGCTGCAACACACATACAGCACGGTTAACTCAGGGGTCGTTCACAACTGACAACTCAAACATACAGCACACTCAACTCTCTCACACATTTACATGTTCATACAGAGCAAGCATACACATTCTCAGAACTAGCCCACAATTAGTACAGTCAAACCTCACTTCAGTTACCTCAATAATACAGCCACCTTGCAATTAAGGTCACCTCATGACAGTCCAAAATTATTACTGTAACAATAAAGTATAGGAAATTAGTCTCACTAATACAGCCACCTTACTATTCAGGTCATTTTTGCCCAGTCCCAAGGGTGACATTAACAGTGAGGCTTCACTGTACTTTTTAATAACTTGATAATTTTGATAACTGTCCAGATTGAAGGTCAAATGGGGTATGAAGCTGCATAATTGTGAATATGAGGTTTGTACCTTTTGGGATTCCACAGATCGTGAGCTTTAAAATGATACCACATTTGTTGAAATATCTTCAGTAGTTTTTTTACTTATTATTAAAATTGAAGCAAACTTTAAAAAGCAACGTTTTGAGAAATGTGGTCATTTTTTTACTCATATTGTGTATTGTTTTTTAATCTCTGGGTTTGTAAATGCAGGTAATTTATTAGTTTGGGATTGTTTGTTGATGTGAAAATGCACAGGTCATTGAAAGATAAGACTATCAGGCTCGTGTTTCTGCCAAAATCACAAAATTGATAGAACATCACCTAGACACCTATTTTTGGCTTGTGTGTAGAATAGAGACTTTTTGAGACTTAACACCTGGTTCAGTATGGTGGATCACATATGCGGGTATGTGACAGTGCTATGACACGCTACAAGCAGAGGATACGTAGTAACAACCATTATAATAATGTTTACAAACATTTATTTACAGTCACTGTGGTTATGCAATTCACATGCAACTGACACATTTATCATGAACAGGTACTACAGCTGTATAGTTATGGTTAAATGGTTAAAAAGGAAAAAAAAAATGGGCCAAGAGGCCCTGAAGTCCTTTGGAATAATACGTCTATATGTGACCCCGGCTGACCAAATGAGTGATAAGTCGGAAAAATTGTAACATTGTTTTCTTACATTCTTGTAAAGGTTTGGTAGGGTGCTTTACACAGTTTCAAAAATTATGACTGCTACAAAAATTGGCAAAGTTATGGAGCATTGAACATGGTAGGGGTCAAAAAGTGAAAATGAAGAAAACGGCTGTTGAAGTTTTACATTATATATGCAAATGGATTGCATGGAAATATTACATGCATGACATTCAAATGTGGCACAGTGTGTATGTTATGTTGCAATGATACACTGGAAGTACAAATGTGCTGCTACAAAAACTTATTACGTTATGCCAGATTATGTCTTTATGTGTAAAACTAAGAGGACAGATTATTTGAGAGCAAAAAGTAGACTCACTGTTTGACACAGTTTAAAACCTACAGGCAACTGTCCAGTTTAACAGGATTAGTGGCATAATGCTGTCTGTTGACACAAGCTTCTGCCAGTGACCAATTACAGATAAGTCACAGTTTCCATCAAACAATAGCAGGCAGAGAATCTTAGCTCCACAGCTGGGTGTAATACACAACAAGTTATAAATATAGCTACTCTGAGGTAGACAATTAATTTTAGTTAGCAAATTTAGCATTTTAGGGGACCTTTGGTGCCCTTAGAATGATTCAATCAAATACAGATGTATTGTGTATAGTGGCACTACCACATGAAATGTCTATGAAAAATTAGAGAAAAAGTTACTGAACGGTTTTTTAATGAAAGGCAAAATGTGAAAATTTTCCAGTTTGGGGATCCTTTTTGGGGGCCATTACACATAAACAGACCATTCACACAAGATGACATACTAATGCAAATAAAAAAACTCAAAAACAAAAAGGCATGTTGTATTGATAATGTTATAAATGAGTACTTAAAAACAGCCCCACAGAACTATTTATAGTTTAACCTAGTTCTATTATCTGACATTGTGCCAACAGATTGGTGTATTGGGATCATTAAGCCTATATATACAAACATAGCAGCAGACACTCTGACAGTGTGACTGCTGCCTGGCTAAATGGATGCAATGGTGCTTTGAAGTTAGTTCTTCTGCCAACTATCCTTTTCACACAAGCCTATAGGTTTAGTGGCTGCCAGCACACTACTGAGCCTAAACTACCATGCAGGTGTGAAAAACGTCCTGATGTATTTGAACTTGATCCACTAATTAACTGTCCACCAAGCAATAGCAGAGCAGTTTTATAATAATAATAATCCACAAGTTAAGTGGTAGTGATCTTCCTTTTATCATTCATGTGATGTTTATTGTGAGCAGGGCGAACAAATGGTTATCATATGTAGACAGGTACAGAAAGAAACTGACATTTTCTATAAAAAGAACACGTTTGCCTATCAATGGCATGTATTTCCTATTGTAGCCGTTTCTGCCGGGCAGAAACAGTTTCTGCCCGGCATAAATCAAACAACCCTGTAGGTAATTATTAATCAAATGTTTTTTTGGTGAATCATAATTACAGATCATTAAGGGTTATGATGGAAGTAAAATGTTGACATGTTTACTGTTGACATGTTTACTGGTCTTGCATTTAGCGGAATAATTATAATAGAAAATAAAATGTTGTGGCACATATGTTTAAATACATGCATTGATGAGAAACCGGGAATTACTTTTCTATGGCCTAAGAATAACTAATTTCAATTAACTTTCTGCTTATATAAAACAATTGCATAAAAATATATATCCATACAAGACACAGACTCCACATGTGACAGATGTTTTGGGAAGGGGAATAGTGTACTGTTTCTGGTACAATACACAAAATCTACTGTTAGGGTACAGTCTCAAGGGCCCTTCTCAAAACCACATCACTATATAGTGAAACATTCTGCATTTGGGGGGGGGCTGTGTCAGCCTTCTTCTCATGTGATGTAGAGTTACCACAAGGAGAAAACTTGTCTCCTTTGTTATTTGCTGTTTACTTGAATGATTTTAAACACCGTTAGTCATAATTATAAGGGACTTGACATGGCAGCTGGTGAAATTTACAACAACCTTAGTAATGATGTTGTAGACATTTTCTTGCAAATGTATGTTCTACTATATGCTGATGATACTAGTAATTCAATCAAATACAGATTTCTTGTGTATAGCGGAACTATGTCAACTCTTCTAATAGTTGACATTTTGTTGTTTCAGGATGACCCCTTAGAATGTAGGCACAACTGTTCAGGGGTCTAGTGGGCACTGTCTATTGACTCAAGCCTCTGCCAGTGACAAATTACAGATTAGTTACACTTTCACCAGCCAGCCACAGTGAGGTGTGACAGATGTTGTGGGAAAAGAGATTAGTTGAACAAAAGGACTGGAAGCATGATATATCTGCTGCTACAGTAGACCATTTAGTTACCAAATTTAGCATTTTAGGGGACCTTTGGTGCCCTTAGAATTATTCAATCAAATACAGATTTCTTGTGTACAGTGGCACTACCACATGAAATGTCTATGCAAAATTAGAGAAAAAGTTACTTAAGATTTTTTGAAAAAATAGGCAATTTACCAGTTTTGGGGTCCTTTTTGGGGGGTCATTAGGTGCCCTTAGAATGATTCAATCAAATACAGATTTCTCGTGCATAGTGGCAGTGCCCTAAGATATGTCTATGCAAAATTAGAGAAAAAGTTGCTGAACAGTTTCTGAGATACAGCAGCTAATGGCGGACAGCAGACGTCGGACGCAGAGTGATGGCAATAGCCCCTTGGACCTTCGGCCAAAGGACTAAAAATCATGGACATATTTTGGATGCTCACACAGATTACAGGGAGAAAGAGGAGAGTAACACTGACCACTCTGTGGCGGGCCGGCCTGACGTTTCCTGAAGCCCGGCATCTCAGGTGGGGGCTGATCCAAGACGGTTACACGTCCACCTCTGTCTGGAACCTGCACAACACAGATAGCATCAGTCACTTTACACAAAATAGTTCAATTAATTAAAGTCTTAACTATATACTGTTATCAGACTGTGATTTCAAATTCTGTCCAACTAATAACACTGGGTGACTTGTACTGCCTGCAGCCACAATGACCAGTTCAGAAATAACTTTTTTGTAAAGAGTCATCAAATTGAACAAACACAACACGCTACATATCTAGACAAGAACAGTAGAAAAAGCTGATTGCAACAACAATGACAAACACCGATTTTAAATCAAACCTTAAGACTTATCTGTTTTCCCGAACATTCTGTACGGCGCCGTGAGCAATGATTGTTGGAACGGCGCAATATAAATGTCACGATTTGATTTAGATGATGTCAGCCACCTATCTGGCAGCCAGCTCAGCCAAAAAACGTATATGTGCCCTCATTCCATTGTATATTGCAGCTAATAGTGACTCCTTGCAACCTACCAAAATTATAATTAGAACAGACTCCCTGAAGTATAAAATGAGTAGTGTTGGAATGAACAATGTCTGCAGTGGTTGACCCTCAATCAAAACCTAAAACCATAATCCATGCAGAACCTAACGACAAGCTCTGCAGCGCAAAGTTGGTTGAAAACATTAAAAATATTACGTAGGTAAACTACTTTGGCAACAGCCTGTATGATTAATACCAGCAGTTGCATTTGTTAGCAATGTTCATATTTGATAACGAGTGATGTGGAACAGAATGAACAGGTTGTATGACCTCTCCAATCTTGACACGGTTGATCGCACACTTGACTCTTCCATCCCCACTGCTTGTTTTCTCTATCTCCAGCAAATCTACAAGACAGAAAGACCAGCTTATCAGTACTCAACATATTTATAACCATGTGTTACTGTGAATGATTGCTGGCAGTGGACCTTTCACTGAACAACAGTACTCTAAACACAATTTCTTCTTTCCTGTGAAATGTAAGAATACTAAAGTTTAGTCAGGTTTCTACATATATAATATATATTTATATTATAATAAAACAAATATTTATTGTTATTATTAATATTTTGGTTATTTGTTTATAATGGTACATATATATATACACTATTGCCATGTTGTGCTCGTGGTAATACAAAGGTCTATCAGGGGATTGTCATGACGAAAGATTGGCCTAGAACTGATACACGCAGAATATCTGCCACAAACAACTGTATTCTTTATAAGGAAACATTACTAGATCATTAATTTTTTTGTTTTTGTCATGTGTCGCTTCAAACGATCCACTGTAAGCAAGAATGACTCGCATGACAGGAAGTAATTTTCCTTGCACTTTAGTAATTGTTAACAAATCCTTCCACATGTCTTACAAAACTGATCTGACCTATGTAAGTTTCCAAATACATACCCTCCCTTGCGGCCAGTAAATGTGCCATCTCTATGGAGTCATGGGGTGAGAGAAGTTGACGCTTACTTTGGTAGACTTTGGCGATCTGGTCTGCCTTATGCTGCGATCCAGAAACAAACACAAGTCAACTAACTGAGCATGCCATGCAGGTACCAGGTATTGCCATAGAACACTTCAGGGCAAAAAACAATAATGCCAATTTTTTTAATTTTTATTACTTTGGATTCGTAAGATATTCCAATATCTTGTACACATTTCCATTTACACTGAGGATGAAAAACAGAATTAAGTTTTTCTAAAAAAAAAGGATTTATCATATTTTGTCTTAAAACCCTTCATTTTAAAAATATACCGAACAATGAGTATACCCCAAACAGATCTATGAGTGGTACATGAGAAGATTTATTTAAAATATGTATTATATAAATTTGAAATTACAACATAATTTCTCACCGATTAAATTCAAAATAAAGCAGGATAGTTTGAATCATTGCTGATATTACTAAGTGAAGTTCTTTATGGTTATCTAAGTTGGTATTCAAGCCCAACATGTGTAAAACATACATATAATTACTTGCAAAATGTATGCAGTGATATTCTCAACTATCATCCTATTCCCTTTGAAATTCATATAAACCGGACATGCATACTTAATGATAGTTTTATGCTAGCACTAATCAATGATACAATTAAACTTACAACCAACTTTAAATGTGTTTCAGAATTTACATTAAAATGCCACAGCCTCATTGACAGTGGGCAATTTAGACATTGTGCACATTTACAAATACTTCAGTATGGTATAATTCTGGGCAGTTAAATAGACTTGAGTCTGTGTGATTACCTTTGCCTTGTCAGACCACTTGAATGACTGTATGGTGACGTCTAGTCGCTTGAGAACCATGGTCTTGCGACATTCATACTCCTGGTTGAGAGCACTGTTGATGTAGTCAACATTCTTCCACTGTTCCTCCGTGAGAGTAGTATGTAGCAGTGGCTTCGATACCGCGGGCAACTGACCCAGCAACTCATTCACCTAAACATCATTAGGCAAGACTAAAATTAAGACGTTTTATTTTCCAACATAACAACGATAATATATATACAATGTTTGTGGCACATAAATACGTATTATGTCAGAAAAAGGGGTATACTGAAGAAAGTTTCTAGTGTGATATTGAAAGTGGTTTACATTGAGGTTAAAGTCATTTTCTATCATTAACATTAGTGATCAAACTGCTGTTGTGTTGTGAACTAATCTCACCATTGGTTATATTGACAGCCATTTTAGTCTTTAATTTTTAAACGGATAATGTATTTGATATGGTTGACACACAGTTCACACATGAGCATATGCACTGAGCCCAGTGTCTGTCGTAATGTTCATCACCAGTCCAGCATTGTCTTTAGTCATCACTTTCCCTGCTGCTGTCCAGCAGTCCATGATGTGGCCGGCTTTCTTCAGCTGTCTCATGCGGAACGCGAGAACACCACGAGTTGAGGTAAGGTCTTCGTTCACGAACACCCTCCTTTGACTATCTGCATTTCGATTTTTCAAAGTGAACCTTGCTTGGTACACCGAATGCCTCACCTTCTCACTGGTGAATCGGATATGATATATATTAAGACAACATTATACTGCTTATGTAGTTAAACTATTGGCTTGGTTTTTTATTTATTTCACAAAAACAGTCCACAACAGAAGTATTGTTGCTTGTGGAAAATAGTTACCTTTTTCTCGACTTTGGTGAACAGCTGGAAAGCTGTGATGCCCTCTGGTGGCTTGGGAAACGAAAGGGCAATAAGTATTGCCTTCAAGTCTTCAGCCTAACAGTCAAGACAAACATGGCAGTTAGGCACAGTAACACTGTTCAACAGGGAAATAAACTCTTCTATTTCATAACAGTAAGACAACGACAGTAGTGTTAGCCGGGGCAACTGGATATGAGAAATGATCCACTGGCCTGTCAAAATCATCCTATCATCCAAGGAATAGTAAGGGCAAGAGAAAGAGACAGACAAAGACAGAATTGGATGGATAGCATTATAAAATTCTGCACGTGTGCCTATGAAAGGGCTGGTCCTGGTGCTATTGTGTTAGTTAGATGACATATACTGTGACAGAGTGACACTGTGACAAAGTGAAACCGTGAAAGAGTGACACATTGAAAGAGTGACAGAGCAACACAGTGACAGTGTGACGTAGTGACACTGTAATAGATTGACACTGTGACAGAGAGACACCGACAGAGTGACACAATGACATTGTAATAGAGTGATACAGTGACAGAGTGACACTGTAACAGAGTGACACAGTGACACTGTGATAGAATGACACTGTAACAGTGACACTGACAGAGTGACACAGTAATAGCGTAACAGAGTGACACAAAGTGACACTGACCGGACTTGTAGTGCTGGGTGTCTGGCCTCCAGTCGTACTGGTGGGAATGGGATGACTGACTGTCTGGTTGGCTGTGTTCATCCTCATTGCCTCTAGTTCAGTCATCAAGTAGTCAAGTAGACACAGTCTGTTGGTTCTGTCTGCCAGGCGTGTCATCACAGGCCCATCATTCAGGCTGCTGTAAGGACATCCTGCAGGCAACACAACATCTTCATTTCCCAGGTGGAATGCTTTGAAAATGATCCCACTTGACCATCGCGTACCACGAGTAGAGCCAGGAATAACGTATGCTAAGATTCTCAGTTCAAGAGCAACAAGAGGATCTTAAATAATGGTCTGGAGTTGTACTTTTATTTAAAAACATTATTTGGGGAAAATGGAGAAAACATAGTTACTTGGTACGTGAAGATAGTAAGATAATTGAAATGTATTAAAATGAAAAAAGAATTATTATTAGCCATATTAGTGGATAGGCATAATCATAATCTTCACGGTCATCACATTACAATAGAGAACTTGCAATTTCTGTTTTAAATCTCTATAATGACTATGGAGCAGGGCTGGGTCCAACTGACCTACCATCACATGACCGGTTGCCTAGCAATATGTCCATCAAGCCGCTGAATGTCTATAGAGCTACACATGTTCGCCAATCAATTCTCATGGCTTGACCGACCTTTTGCCTAGCAACAGGTCACGTGATGGATAGGTAAATTACACAATTGTAATTGATTACAGACAATTACACAGTTTTCTGACATAACATGCTTTTTCTAAGAAAACTATTAAGAAACAGCTGTCCCACAGACTGTTTTCAAACTACAAAATAATACACCATACAAATTACTGAATGCCTAAGTTGTGATCCCAATGTGTCACTCACCTAACAGTGCTAATTAATGAAGCCATGTAGCTGGCAGTGTCCAGGACTACTGTTTGCTCAGGTGGATTACCACCTGTCACTGTCCAAGGGTCAATATTCCCTTTGTTCTTTGGCCAGGCTGCAAGGTACTACTGCAAGCTGACTATACTGGTCCAAAGGCTGCCTGAGTCATCCTACTTCCTCAGAAGAAGATTCTAGTAGTTCTTAGCAGTTAGCACTGTCTCTTATGAGAGCAACAAAGGCATCTTATTATGGTTTCCCTGTCTTGTTTAATTACTTGCAACTGTCATTATCAACTAGAGGTATCTGACTGGGGAAGTATGCCCCTTGAAGTGAAGCCTTTTTGGCTTCAATGTCATCAATGTGCAAAAACTTTATATTTTGTTATATAAAATTATCTTTGCACCTCACTTATTGATTGAATTCAATTCCAGTTTAATATGTTTGCTTTTTGTGTGATTTTTATCAATCCCATTCAGATTGAGACCATTTGTTTTTCAATTAATTCTACTTCATGACTGACCCTTTCTACCATACATACCCGTGCATGCCATTTCATTTATACACTTTTGGTAAGTCCCATTCATGCATCTGTAATTGTATTTGAAAACTTAGTGGTGTAATTGTAATTGATCTGGAAATTGTTGATGTGTAATTGAAATGACAAATGAAAAGTAATTGTAACTGATTTTATTTTGTGTAATTGGACCCACTGCTGCTATTAAGATTACTCACCATACTCTCGAAGGAATCCACTCAGTTCCATAAGAAATGACTCAGTGTCAGCAGGATCTACATTGACAAAAGAAGCTCTTTAGAATACTAGATTCTGACCATCGTTCCCCTTGGACACGTTACATTTCTGCATCAATGTCAAGAGATGTAATTACCAATCTGAGCCATTTTTTAAACAGAAACATTCCTCTATGCTGTAATCTCATCTAGACATATGATATCTAGACATAGCATTTGACACACAATAATAATCTCATTTAAAATGATTAACAGTAACACAGTGACTACCAACCAACCAATGAGTAATACGAATTCTGGAGGCTTCAACAAATATGGATTAACAAGCCTTGATTTCTCTCTAAACACACAACAACAAAAATTGAGGAAAAGGTGATATATGTCATCCTTACTGTGCACCCCAACTTGAAGCACACCAAGAAGAGTCACGAGGCTAACAGAATGATGATCTGCAGTGTCCACTTTCTTAAATCAGTGTTCAGTTTCTCTAGCCTACATATGACAAGTCAGTTATCTGGGAGTATGACAACTAATAGAAAGTCGACTTGCCTGAAGTTGCACAGACATGATCATCCAGGCCAGTCAATGTTGCCAGCTCTGTGGTTAGCCACTCAACCAGTTTGGTAAACTCTGGAGAGGCCGGACCACCTTCTACTGCTTGTGTGAACACTTCCTGCTGTAACAATGGGCCTTTGTACCTGAAGCACATAATTTGGTCTCTACATTATTGTTATCATATACAAATAATGTTTAATTAAGGACTTTTGCAGCCAGAGAAGTGAAACTACTTACTTCTGTACGTGCCAAATAGATTAAATTAGACGAATTCGGTCTTTGTAATGCAGTGGGGAAGCTCACCTCAGCTGCCACAACAACGAATGAGATGCATTGTTTACTTGCTATATAATTTTTTTATAAGAAAATGTTGAGGAGTAATTCCCACAGAAAAAACTTCAAATTAATATTTTTTTGCATTTTCGCACTTCCAACACAAATACATTTTTTATAATGTACCTGCGACTTAAGATTTTTTACCTGACATGCATTAATTTATCAAAATACATGTATTCTGTTATGTACCATAGATCTGCCTACTGGTGTAAGTACTCAGAAGTGTTCCAAATAATTGATTACGAGGGCATATATTGGGCATTAATATCCGTCATCGATATGTGAATATATTGATATTCATAGTTATTGTCAAGTGGTTTTAGTGATATAAAAAGAATGATTATACAGACATACAATATATGTTTCTGTATTTTAGTAATGTTTTAAACAGCCTAGAAAATATGTTTTTGTGGATGGGATCCCTAGGCAGAGTTAACCAAGTTTAATAATAATAAAAACTTTATTTATTCACCACCAAATCTGGGACTAATGCCCCATTCAGTGTTTACAAAATCGGCAAACATCTAAGAAACATAAAAATGCATTTAAGAGAAATAAATAAGAAAAAACAAATAAAGTTAGGAAGCAAAATCCTTAACAACCACACTGATCATTGGTCACTACAAATGCAACCAGTGTAAGTTGAAAGCATTCTCTTGGACTTAAGTTTGGTCAGTTTAGCATAGCACTGACCAACCAACATTGTCACCAGTGGTGGAAGCCAGGTTAGCCTGCACTGTGGTAATTTTCTGCACATCAGTTTTGTTTCATATTAAAAATATAATTATTGGTATGGTTGTGCAAGTGTAACCATCAATATTAGTTCTATTGATATTATATTACATATAAAACTGTAAATTTGCCGATGACTAGGAATATTTTACCGTCATTCCTTGCTGATATAATAATAATATAACTTTTATTTATATAGCACTGTATATCGAGATATAAAATCTGCTCAGAGGTGCTTAAAATTCAACAAAACTAAAACATAAAAAGGTGCGTTCTTATACAGCGCAGTATCCAGTCCTCAGGACTGCTCAAAGCGCTTTACACTTTACTCCCTGGCAGACCTGTTCAACTGAATAGTATCTCGACTTCTTTGGGACGCATCCAGCAACGCTGCAATTAATGTGCGAAGAGTATTCGTACACAAATATCCACCACTGTGTAATGTCTATAGCAAGGTACTCATTCATACAGCTGAGTGAACTGGAGCAATGTATAATGAACGAAATTGCTTTTAAGGTTCCACTGCATCATGTATAACATAGTCACTATGTTAATTAAACAAAAATTATTATGGCTACAGTAGGCCTAAGCTACGGAATATAAATATGTACAATAACTGCATAACAACTTTGGTAATTTACAAACAAAAATGTGTTAGTCATATAGAGCATACGTTACGACAGGTGTTGCGTGCACTGCATGAACAGTATTTAAAATTGTATTATTCAGACATCTTTGTGTGCAGTCCATGATGCTGCCATTTTCAAAATACGGACTAGTATAAATTATACGCATATTCTATCTATTTAAAAACCAAGCTAGTGGTATTCTTCTGTCAATAATGAAAGTGTGATGTAATTTGTTTGCAAGCCGTCCATATCTGCCATTCGTGACTACCAAGCATTTTATTTAGAGCTCTGCTTGTTTGTTCGCACAGTAGTCGTACGAATAACCAGTGACACTATGACAACATAATGTCATATGTGGCTAAAATTAGTGTAAAACAAAAATGGCCACGGCAAACACTGCCACAGAAAGAAACAGATACGGACTACCTATACTAGGATTTTAATAAAGATATGTGCGTAAACTATGCATATGCATACCCTACATCTTCTAGAGTATCTAATATATCATTCTCCATATTGAAACTGCCCATGTTGATCAGAATACATAGAAAATCTAGGAAAAAACAAACTCCACGAAAGCAAAGATTTTAGATAAACAACACAACGTCTCCCTCTGTTGGATAGTTTGTTGACATCATATTTAGTACAAATATTATCGTCTAGATGGCGGTGCGATCAACATTTTGTTCACACGACTACTCGTGGTGGCGTAACTATAGGTTCCCAGCCAATTAACTGTATGTCCCACCCTCCCTCCGTCCCTATAACTCCCTCCCTGCCTCCCTGCCCCACTCACTCACTCACTCACTCACTCACTCACTCACTCATGCACTCACTCATGCACTCAATCACTCCTTCACTCAGTCATTCACTCACACTCACTCACTCACTCACTCACTCACTCACTCATGCACTCACTCAAGCACTCCTTTACTCCTTCACTCACTCACTCATTCACTCATTCACTCACTCACTCACTCACTCACTGATACACCCTCCCACCCACCCACTCATTCACCCATGAGGGAGTGACTGAGTGAGTTGGTGGATGGGTGGGCGGGTGGGTGGGTGCGTGGGTGGGTGAGTGTGTGAATGATTGAGTGTGTGAGTGATTGAGTGAGTGTGCGTGTGTGAGTGAGTGAGTGAGTGAGTGAGTGGAGGAGTGAAGGAGTGAAGGAATGAAGGAGTGAGCGAGGGAGGGTGGGAGGGAGGAAGAAAGAGACTGAGTTAGGCGGGAGGGAGGGTGGCAGAGAGTTTTATTGTGTCTGCTGTCTTGACATTGAGTATGTGCTGAGCCTGAGGGTGTCATTTGCTATGTATATTATTGTATCTTATAAATTTAAAAGCTATTCATATTATACATAAATGTGTGTACTCTTGACTATGACTATGGGCTAAGGTATATTTTCATAATTTATTTAGAAAACGATATTCGTGTGCAAAAGAATATACTCGTAGGTACGTATGCACTCTTGACTATGAATATGGGTTAAGGTATGTGTTCATAATAGTACATAATGTTTTGTGAAAAAACTCTATACGTGTACAAAATAATGTAGGCCTACTCGTAGATATTTGTTTGGGTTAAGGCATTCTATGTTTCATAATAGTACATATTTACTGAATTAAAAAACATTCTCCGTAAAGGATATGGGTATCGATTAAGGTATGTCTTCACAAAAGCACACGCACGCGTACGCTACACGTAGAAAACAATATTGAGATTTTGTGTGTCCTTAGATCTTCAGTATGGGGTATGTCATACCAACATATGGTGGGTGGGTAAACACGGATGATGATGAAAAGTTGAGTAATAGACTGTCAACGGATACCATTTATAAAGGACAACCGCCACAGTAGTGCCGCAATACAATAATAGGTAGGTGTCACACCTGTACCGGAAGTACGTGCGAGGGGAACGACATGCAGTAGAATACACACATACTCATTATTAACACTATTTGGTTGTATTTGCTGGCTATGTTGTTGGATGGTTGTTATGTTCGAATAGGTCGCAGCTTGCTTTGATAATTAGAATGAAAAAAGTGTGTCAAAGAATGGAAAAATAAAGTAAAAATAAAATAAAAATGATGGTGGGAGTGGCATTTTCTGCGTTTTCTGTACTCTGCTAATATTGTGTTGTAATGTTGTGTTGTATGTTTCAAATTATCCTATATCTATACGGAAAAGATAAAATCCTGCCTAGTCAGAAGTCATCTTCTTCCAGGTAAGTCATAGGCGTCGGAATGAGCATAATATTGAAGTGGGAGAGGAGGGTGCTGAGTCGGGGCAGGGGCCTCAGTACTTTGCTGCTGTCGGATCGATATCGGAAGGCGGGGTGTGGTGTTGGACTTTTTTTATGGTTCGAAGGAAGAATTATATGAATTTTTTGGCGGTTCGAAGGGGAGTAATAATAATACAGTCTTATATATAGCGCTGTATCCAGTTCGGTTCAAACCGCTTTACAAAAAAGTTCACAATTATATGTCACTCATTTAGGTAGTGAAAGCGATTTTAAAAAGGTGTGTCTTCAGCGCCGTCTTAAACGACGCAATAGTGTCACACTGTCTGACTGACTGTGGCAGATTGTTCCAAAGTACAGGGGCCGCTTTGGAGAAAGACTTGAGGCGTATGGTTGGTACTGTCAGCAGACCAGCATAATTTGTTCGGAGGGAGCGTGTGGGCCGATATTCAACAAGAAGCTTGGAAATGTATTGCGGTGCAAGTCCGTGGAGTGCCTTGAAGGTGATCAGGATAATTTTTAACGTAGTTCTTTCTTGGATGGGAAGCCAATGGAGTGATTTCAGGACTGGCGTTACGTGCTCGTGTTTCCTTGTTCGTGTGATTAGACGAGCAGTCGTGATCTGAATGCACTGCAGTCTGCGTAGCTGACACTTGTTAATTCCGAACAGCAGCGAATTTACAACCATCCAGCCTGGGCGTTATAAATGAATGGCTGATTTGTTCGGCAGCTCCTGTCATAAGAAATGCGATGATTTTACACACATTTCGGATTTACAGACCAGAAGATCTACAGATGGCACGAACATGACCCCAAGATTTATGACACATGTACTGGGGGTCACTTGGGGCGTCTCCAACGTCAATCTTTGTTGTTTTAGGTATCTTTCTGCGCAGCGGCTCTGATCCCGTGAACAGAACTTCAGTTTTGTCACCATTTAATTGAAGTTTGTTTGCTGTCATCCAACTGTTGATGTCAGCAATGCATGTTTCTAGCTGCGATATGGCAACAGAAGTGTCGGGGATCTTGAATGTTGGGTAGATCTGCGTACCGTCAGCGTAAATATGAAAATCCAAGCCATGTTGTCGGATTTTGCAACCTAGTTCACCAGCCGTGTATATGGTGAACAGTGACGGTCCCAAGACTGACCATTGGGGGACACCGCATGTCAGCATGGACATGTTCGAGATGGCTTCTCCAATTTTAATAGCTTGTTTTGTGTTTTCGAGATACGAGGTAAACCAGTTTAGTGCTGTGCCCGATCTTCTTAGACAGACGTGACACAAGCACCTGGTGGGCAATCGTGTCAAAGGATGCAGACCAGTCAAGGAGGACTAGACACGAGACGCACCGATTATCCGCAGATAACAGTAAATCGTTCTGGATTCTCAGTAGTGCAGTCTCTGTACTGTGGCCCTTTCTGTATGCTGACTGATTCACTTCAAATAGGTTGTGCTGTGCCATGTGACGTGTAAATAACACCCTTGTGTATTTGCATCGATGTTTATGTAGTGTGACAACTTACACGCATCTTCAGCAATGAATAAACGAGTCATAAAGCATAGTACTGTATAGGTAGATACAATAAACTAGCGTTGTCAAATGCTCGAGAAATGATGCAGGTTCAGTTCTCCTATAGTCCGCTAGGGGTACACTCCACTATGCCCCCCAAGTCCTCGAGCCAGAGGGCTGACAATGGAAGTGTGACCCTCTACATTTCCTCCACTAGTCTCTTTGGAGGTCGCTGGGTGCGACCGCCAAGTCGCCGAACAGCGGGTGTCGGAGCAGGGAGCGGTGGCGGAACCTCAGCGGCCGGTGTGGGTGGGGGCGCGGCCAGCTGGAGCATGCACTAGCACGAGGAGGCTGCCCGGCGCCGGACTCGGGCCTGGCCGGGGTCGCTGGCACGGGTGTAGTCGGCCTGGGTAGAGGCGACACTGGGTCGGCGGGCTGGGTCGGTGTCTCGGGTAGCATGGGCGACGATGGCGTGGTCGTGGCGGGGGGAATGACAGATGGCGAGTTGATCAACGGGGCCCTGGCGATATGCGGCGTGTACAGGCGTAGGTGTTTCCTGTTACGGAGTGTGACACGCCCCAACCCGTCCACTCGTACGACATATTGGTCGTACTGCCGTACCTCAACTACGATTCCGGTGCGATCCCACTTGGTTGGGTGCGGGCCAACCAGATTCTGCAGCCTTACGCAGTTGCCGATAGTGAGTGGAGGTAGGACACGTGTATGCTCCGACAGTCGCTCATGTGCCCTCATGTGTCGGACACGTAGTGCGTCCTCTCTTGCTTGCAGTGTTTCGCGCCACGTCCAGTGGGGTAGGTACTGTCCGGGCGGTACTGGGATGAAGTCCCGGATGCGGCGTCCAAAGATGATCTCGGCAGGACTGACCTTCGACATCGGATCTGGCGTGTTTCTGTAGGCTAACATGGCCCGTTGGAATGTGTCGGTGTTCAGGGAACCACCTGGGCCCGTGCTGCCAACCAGCATCCGCTTGACCGTTTTCACCCCGACTTCCGCCCTGCAGTTGCTGTGTGGGTTTGCTACGCTGCTGATGCGGTGACGTATACCCCAGTTCTGGAGGAATGTCTTTGTAGCGCCTGTCTTGACCTCAGGTTCCCCGTCCGATGAGAGCTCCCCGGCGATGTCGAAGGTCACGAACACTCTTCGGAGCGCGGCAATGAGGCCTTTGGAGCCCTCTGCGTTCTCTTCTACGATAGGCCAATTAGAGTATCTGTCCACGGCGACGAGGTAGTGATGGCCGCCGTAGCTGAAGTAGTCAGCACATATCGCCTGGAAGGGGTAGACTCGTCGTGTTGGTGGTGTAGGCGGCGAGTTTGGTTGTGACGGCGCCATGTGGTTGCACGCTGTACAGTGTGCACGTGTCTCTTCAATTGCCGAAGTCATACCTGACCAGAAGAATGACTCCTCTGCTCGCGACACCATCATCGAAATACCCTGGTGAGCCGAGTGGAGT
Source organism: Paraescarpia echinospica (assembly GCA_020002185.1). NCBI lineage: Eukaryota > Metazoa > Annelida > Polychaeta > Sabellida > Siboglinidae > Paraescarpia > Paraescarpia echinospica. The sequence goes on along the minus strand of CM034538.1, from coordinate 46,288,384 downwards.
GCCTGCAAGACACGTGCTCGGAGAGTGGGTGGTATGACGATTCTGTCCTTGTAAAGGATGACGCCGTCGTACTCGGTTAGCTTCTCCCGGTACTGGTGGTACGTGCGGATGGCACTGAGCATGGCTGATGGCGTGTCAGGAAAGCCGTTGTGGATGACGTCCACTAGAGCGGACATGTCGCGGTCGCTCGCCGTGGAAGTGCGCACATCGTCCCATGTGACCGACTTGATGAGTTCCGTGGCCGTGGACGTGTAAGTCTGTGAGCAGCGAGGTGGCGCCGGATCGTCGCGGGATCGGAGGGCTGCGGGGGCTGCCGCGGCCACGTCATCGGGCAGGTCGGGAGTCTCGGCGTCGCCCACTGGGTGTCGTGATAGGGCGTCGGCGACGGTGTTGCGGACGCCGGGGATGTGGAGCACGCGAAACCGGTACCGCAGCGACTTTTCCTTAATGTTCCGCAAGCGAGGGTTTGGGATGTCGTCGAGGGCGCGGTCACCCAGCACCTTGAGTAGTGGCTTGTGGTCTACTGCTACCATGAGGTCCGAACATCCCAGGGTGAAATGTCGAGCCTTGTCAAGGGCGTCTACAACTGCCAGCGCCTCGCCCTCGATGGGGGCATAACGTGACTCAGCGCCGTGTGTGAAACGGCTGCCCATCAGCACTACTTTCCAGCCCAACTTGCAGCAGAACGGTCGGACACCAGCGCAGTCACAGTGTTTCTGGACTAGCCAGTACCCGAGCCCTTCCTTAGACCAGTCTGTGGCGAGGCACGTCGAGCGTGACTTGTCGAAGATCTCGACTCCTTGCCTGATCTGGTCGATGATCACGACTTTTGACTGCCTGAACAGGCGATCCAAATGTTCCGTCCAGGCGAACAGCTGATCTGGCTTCAGGAGGTCGCGGAATGGTTGCATGTGGTCCGCTACGGCGAAGGCATAAGCCACCTGGTTAACGAGGCCGAACCAGCTTCTGATGTCTGTGACATTCCTCGGTGTCGGGAAGTCCTTTATCGACTGCAACACCTTCGAGCATGGTTTCACTGACGTGGGTGATATCTCAAAACCTGCAAACTCGACGGTGTCTTTACCGAACACAAACTTGTCCGGATTCTGCGTGATGCCATTGCGGCCACACGTGTCCAGCCACTACACTGCCTGCCAAAAGGCCTGCTCGATGTTGTCCGCCCACAGTAGGGTATCGTCGATGCATTTTGTCTTGTTGGGTATGTGGGCGACGATCTCATCGAACCGCCGTGTGAAGCCATCGCCAGACGCCACATATCCTTGGGGTGCTGAGCGGTATCGATAGCGGCCCCAAGGCGTTATGAACGTCGTGAGGTGGCGGTCGTCGGGGTGGAGTGGGACAGCGTGGTAGCCGTTCCAGGCGTCACACACCGTTTTCTTTGTTCCATGAGGCACCGATCTCGCTTGGTGAAAGGGTCTCTGGGTGTGGTGGGTCTCCCTGGTGGCACTAGCGTTAAGGGCCTGGAGATCCACAGTCCATCGAGGCTTCCCGTTCTTCTTTGCGCCGATAACCATGCGATGACACCAAGTGACAGGGGTGCCAGTTGGTACCTCCTCGATGACGCCCATACTGCAGTCTTGGTCGAGGCCGGCCTTCACGTCGCTTCGCCAGTGAATCGGGACGTCGATCGGTGTGTGGCAGGCGACAGGCTTGGCGTCTGGGTCAATCATTAGTCGGAGTGGCGGGCCCTCCATCGGGAGGAGAGGCTGGTGGTGACACGTGTTGAATGTGCTAGCCTTATAGTGCGACAGCAACCACTGCTCCAGTTTTCTGCGGTTGTCCTCAATGGCTGGATAGGGCAGCTCTTGCGGAGGCAGTGGTGGAGGTTGACGGCGGGGGCACTCACAAGCCGCGGTCATCGACGACTCTGAGGCGGCGCTGCACGTGTTCACCTCCGCTGAGGGCTGTTGGCTTTGGCCGACGTCAGGGAAGTTACGCGACACAATGCCTAGCGCCACACATGCTCCTCGAGACAAGAAGAAGTCACTCGTCTCTCGACATATGTAGACAATTTGGCGTGTTTCTGTGCCACCTGGAGAAGCGGAGTCTAATAGGCGCAGGGCGATCGCCCCGATTATGTCCAGATTGTTTCCGTTGGCAGCTGACATATGCAGACGTGTTTTGCTCAGGCATTGCTCGGTGAGTCCGAGCTTGGAGAGTAGATTCGTCCCAGCCAGGCACGATTGGCAGCCTGTATCAGCCACTACCGACACCAACGCAGCCTTAGTCGGGCGCCTCAGTGGCGTGCGGAGGCCGAGAGCGCGAGTGTAGCACGGGTAGTGAGTGATGTATAACGACAGTGTAGGTTGTGGGGCCGAGGATTTCTTTACCCACGTGTCTTGAGTGGCGTCGTAAACGCTGTGTTCGTGTTTGAAGTCCCCGAGGTTGCAGACGATCTCGTTGTCGACAGGCGGCGCGTTCTCCACACTGAATAGTGACTGGAAGAGAGCTGTAGCGGTTTCCCTCTGCGGTGACCGGCGTTGGCGGCGTTGCACATAGAGTGTGCCGGCCGTCGACTTTTGCCTGCATACGGTCCCAATGTGACCTTTCTTGCCGCATTTGGTGCAGGTTTGGCCGTATGCCGG
>CM034538.1:46225792-46284778 GCA_020002185.1 Paraescarpia echinospica | reverse complement strand
AATATAATGTAATTGTAATTGATTATTTGGGGTAATTGAAACAGTTACATCAATTACAATCAATTACACAGTTTTCTGACATAACATGCTTTTTCTAAGAAAACTATTAAGAAACAGCTGTCCCACAGACTGTTTTCAAACTACAAAATAATACACCATACAAATTACTGAATGCCTAAGTTGTGATCCCAATGTGTCACTCACCTAACAGTGCTAATTAATGAAGCCATGTAGCTGGCAGTGTCCAGGACTACTGTTTGCTCAGGTGGATTACCACCTGTCACTGTCCAAGGGTCAATATTCCCTTTGTTCTTTGGCCAGGCTGCAAGGTACTGCTGCAAGCTGACTATACTGGTCCAAAGGCTGCCTGAGTCATCCTACTTCCTCAGAAGAAGATTCTAGTAGTTCTTAGCAGTTAGCACTGTCTCTTATGAGAGCAACAAAGGCATCTTATTATGGTTTCCCTGTCTTGTTTAATTACTTGCAACTGTCATTATCAACTAGAGGTATCTGACTAGGGAAGTATGCCCCTTGAAGTGAAGCCTTTTTGGCTTCAATGTCATAAATATGTTTGCTTTTTGTGTGATTTTTATCAATCCCATTCAGATTGAGACCATTTGTTTTTCAATTAATTCTACTTCATGACTGACCCTTTCTACCATACATACCCGTGCATGCCATTTCATTTATACACTTTTTGATAAGTCCCATTCATGCTTCTGTAATTGTATTTGAAAACTTAGTGGTGTAATTGTAATTGATCTGGAAATTGTTGATGTGTAATTGAAATGACAAATGAAAAGTAATTGTAACTGATTTTATTTTGTGTAATTGGACCCACTGCTGCTATTAAGATTACTCACCATACTCTCGAAGGAATCCACTCAGTTCCATAAGAAATGACTCAGTGTCAGCAGGATCTACATTGACAAAAGAAGCTCTTTAGAATACTAGATTCTGACCATCGTTCCCCTTTGACACGTTACATTTCTGCATCAATGTCAAGAGATGTAATTACCAATCTGAGCCATTTTTTAAACAGAAACATTCCTCTATGCTGTAATCTCATCTAGACATATGATATCTAGACATAGCATTTGACACACAATAATAATCTCATTTAAAATGACTAACAGTAACACAGTGACTACCAACCAACCAATGAGTAATACGAATTCTGGAGGCTTCAACAAATATGGATTAACAAGCCTTGATTTCTCTCTAAACACACAACAACAAAAATTGAGGAAAAGGTGATATATGTCATCCTTACTGTGCACCCCAACTTGAAGCACACCAAGAAGAGTCAAGAGACTAACAGAATGATGATCTGCAGTGTCCACTTTCTTAAATCAGTGTTCAGTTTCTCTAGCCTACATATGACAAGTCAGTTATCTGGGAGTATGACAACTAATAGAAAGTCGACTTGCCTGAAGTTGCACAGACATGATCATCCAAGCCTGTCAATGTTGCCAGCTCTGTGGTTAGCCACTCAACCAGTTTGGTAAACTCTGGAGAGGCCGGACCACCTTCTACTGCTTGTGTGAACACTTCCTGCTGTAACAATGGGCCTTTGTACCTGAAGCACATAATTTGGTCTCTACATTATTGTTATCATATACAAATAATGTTTAATTAAGGACTTTTGCAGCCAGAGAAGTGAAACTACTTACTTCTGTACGTGCCAAATAGATTAAATTAGACGAATTCGGTCTTTGTAATGCAGTGGGGAAGCTCACCTCAGCTGCCACAACAACGAATGAGATGCATTGTTTACTTGCTATATAATTTTTTTATAAGAAAATGTTGAGGAGTAATTCCCACAGAAAAAACTTCAAATTAATATTTTTTTGCATTTTCGCACTTCCAACACAAATACATTTTTATAATGTACCTGCGACTTAAGATTTTTTACCTGACATGCATTAATTTCTCAAAATACATGTATTCTGTTATGTACCATAGATCTGCCTACTGGTGTAAGTACTCAGAAGAAGTATTCCAAATAATTGATTACGAGGGCATATATTGGGCATTAATATCCGTCATCGATATGTGAATATATTGATATTCATAGTTATTGTCAAGTGGTTTTAGTGATATAAAAAGAATGATTATACAGACATACAATATATGTTTCTGTATTTTAGTAATGTTTTAAACAGCCTAGAAAATATGTTTTTGTGGATGGGATCCCTAGGCAGAGTTAACCAAGTTTAATAATAATAAAAACTTTATTTATTCACCACCAAATCTGGGACTAATGCCCCATTCACAGTGTTTACAAAATCGGCAAACATCTAAGAAACATAAAAATGCATTTAAGAGAAATAAATAAGAAAAAACAAATAAAGTTAGGAAGCAAAATCCTTAACAACCACACTGATCATTGGACACTACAAATGCAACCAGTGTAAGTTGAAAGCATTCTCTTGGACTTAAGTTTGGTCAGTTTAGCATAGCACTGACCAACCAACATTGTCACCAGTGGTGGAAGCCAGGTTAGCCTGCACTGTAGTAATTTTCTGCACATCAGTTTTGTTTCATATTAAATATATAATTATTGGTATGGTTGTGCAAGTGTAACCATCAATATTAGTTCTATTGATATTATATTACATATAAAACTGTAAATTTGCCGATGACTAGGAATATTTTACCTTCATTCCTTGCTGATATAATAATAATATAACTTTTATTTATATAGCACTGTATATCGAGATATAAAATCTGCTCAGAGGTGCTTAAAATTCAACAAAACTAAAACATAAAAAGATGCGTTCTTATACAGCGCAGTATCCAATCCTCAGGACTGCTCAAAGCGCTTTACACTTTACTCCCTGGCAGACCTGTTCAACTGAATAGTATCTCAACTTCTTTGGGACGCATCCAGCAACGCTGCAATTAATGTGCAAAGAGTATTCGTACACAAATATCCACCACTGTGTAATGTCTATAGCAAGGTACTCATTCATACAGCTGAGTGAACTGGAGCAATGTAGAATGAACGAAATTGCTTTTAAGGTTCCACTGCATCATGTATAACATAGTCACTATGCTAATTAAACAAAAATTATTATGGCTACAGTAGGCCTAAGCTACGGAATATAAATATGTACAATAACTGCATAACAACTTTGGTAATTTACAAACAAAAATGTGTTAGTCATATAGAGCATACGTTACGACAGGTGTTGCGTGCACTGCATGAACAGTATTTAAAATTGTATTATTCAGACATCTTTGTGTGCAGTCCATGATGCTGCCATTTTCAAAATACGGACTAGTATAAATTATACGCATATTCTATCTATTTAAAAACCAAGCTAGTGGTATTCTTCTGTCAATAATGAAAGTGTGATGTAATTTGTTTGCAAGCCGTCCATATCTGCCATTCGTGACTACCAAGCATTTTATTTAGAGCTCTGCTTGTTTGTTCGCACAGTAGTCGTACGAATAACCAGTGACACTATGACAACATAATGTCATATGTGGCTAAAATTAGTGTAAAACAAAAATGGCCACGGCAAACACTGCCACAGAAAGAAACAGATACGGACTACCTATACTAGGATTTTAATAAACATATGTGCGTAAACTATGCATATGCATACCCTACATCTTCTAGAGTATCTAATATATCATTCTCCATATTGAAACTGCCCATGTTGATCAGAATACATAGAAAATCTAGGAAAGAACAAACTCCACGAAAGCAAAGATTTTAGATAAACAACACAACGTCTCCCTCTGTTGGATAGTTTGTTGACATCATATTTAGTACAAATATTATCGTCTAGATGGCGGTGCGATCAACATTTTGTTCACACGACTACTCGTGGTGGCGTAACTATAGGTTCCCAGCCAATTAACTGTATGTCCCACCCTCCCTCCGTCCCTATAACTCCCTCCCTGCCTCCCTGCCCCACTCACTCACTCACTCACTCACTCACTCACTCACTCACTCACTCACTGAGTGAGTGAGTGCGTGAGTGAGTGAGTGAGTGAGTGAGTGAGTGGAGGAGTGAAGGAGTGAAGGAATGAAGGAGTGAGCGAGGGAGGGTGGGAGGGAGGAAGAAAGAGACTGAGTTAGGCGGGAGGGAGGGTGGCAGAGAGTTTTATTGTGTCTGCTGTCTTGACATTGAGTATGTGCTGAGCCTGAGGGTGTCATTTGCTATGTATATTATTGTATCTTATAAATTTAAAAGCTATTCATATTATACATAAATGTGTGTACTCTTGACTATGACTATGGGCTAAGGTATATTTTCATAATTTATTTAGAAAACGATATTCGTGTGCAAAAGAATATACTCGTAGGTACGTATGCACTCTTGACTATGAATATGGGTTAAGGTATGTGTTCATAATAGTACATGTTTTGTGAAAAAACTCTATACGTGTACAAAATAATGTAGGCCTACTCGTAGATATTTGTTTGGGTTAAGGCATTCTATGTTTCATAATAGTACATATTTACTGAATTAAAAAACATTCTCCGTAAAGGATATGGGTATCGATTAAGGTATGTCTTCACAAAAGCACACGCACGCGTACGCGCGAACGCTACACGTAGAAAACAATATTGAGATTTTGTGTGTCCTTAGATCTTCAGTATGGGGTATGTCATACTAACATATGGTGGGTGGGTAAACACGGATGATGATGAAAAGTTGAGTAATAGACTGTCAACGGATACCATTTATAAAGGACAACCGCCACAGTAGTGCCGCAATACAATAATAGGTAGGTGTCACACCTGTACCGGAAGTACGTGCGAGGGGAACGACATGCAGTAGAATACACACATACTCATTATTAACACTATTTGGTTGTATTTGCTGGCTATGTTGTTGGATGGTTGTTATGTTCGAATAGGTCGCAGCTTGCTTTGATAATTAGAATGAAAAAAGTGTGTCAAAGAATGGAAAAATAAAGTAAAAATAAAATAAAAATGATGGTGGGAGTGGCATTTTCTGCGTTTTCTGTACTCTGCTAATATTGTGTTGTAATTTTGTGTTGTATGTTTCAAATTATCCTATATCTATACGGAAAAGGTAAAATCCTGCCTAGTCAGAAGTCATCTTCTTCCAGGTAAGTCATAGGCGTCGGAATGAGCATAATATTGAAGTGGGAGAGGAGGGTGCTGAGTCGGGGCAGGGGCCTCGGTACTTTGCTGCTGTCGGATCGATATCGGAAGGCGGGGTGTGGTGTTGGACTTTTTTTATGGTTCGAAGGAAGTATTATATGAATTTTTTGGCGGTTCGAAGGGGAGTAATAATAATACAGTCTTATATATAGCGCTGTATCCAGTTCGGTTCAAACCGCTTTACAAAAAAGTTCACAATTATATGTCACTCATTTAGGTAGTGAAAGCGATTTTAAAAAGGTGAAGGTGATCAGGATAATTTTTAACGTAGTTCTTTCTTGGATGGGAAGCCAATGGAGAGATTTCAGGACTGGCGTTACGTGCTCGTGTTTCCTTGTTCGTGTGATTAGACGAGCAGTCGTGATCTGAATGCACTGCAGTCTGCGTAGCTGACACTTGTTAATTCCGAACAGCAGCGAATTTACAACCATCCAGCCTGGGCGTTATAAATGAATGGCTGATTTGTTCGGCAGCTCCTGTCATAAGAAATGCGATGATTTTACACACATTTCGGATTTACAGACCAGAAGATCTACAGATGGCACGAACATGACCCCAAGATTTATGACACATGTACTGGGGGTCACTTGGGGCGTCTCCAACGTCAATCTTTGTTGTTTTAGGTATCTTTCTGCGCAGCGGCTCTGATCCCGTGAACAGAACTTCAGTTTTGTCACCATTTAATTGAAGTTTGTTTGCTGTCATCCAACTGTTGATGTCAGCAATGCATGTTTCTAGCTGCGATATGGCAACAGAAGTGTCGGGGATCTTGAATGTTGGGTAGATCTGCGTACCGTCAGCGTAAATATGAAAATCCAAGCCATGTTGTCGGATTTTGCAACCCAGTTCACCAGCCGTGTATATGGTGAACAGTGACGGTCCCAAGACTGACCCTTGGGGGACACCGCATGTCAGCATGGACATGTTCGAGATGGCTTCTCCAATTTTAATAGCTTGTTTTGTGTTTTCGAGATACGAGGTAAACCAGTTTAGTGCTGTGCCCGATCTTCTTAGACAGACGTGACACAAGCACCTTGGTGGGCAATCGTGTCAAAGGATGCAGACCAGTCAAGGAGGACTAGACACGAGACGCACCGATTATCCGCAGATAACAGTAAATCGTTCTGGATTCTCAGTAGTGCAGTCTCTGTACTGTGGCCCTTTCTGTATGCTGACTGATTCACTTCAAATAGGTTGTGCTGTGCCATGTGACGTGTAAATAACACCCTTGTGTATTTGCATCGATGTTTATGTAGTGTGACAACTTACACGCATCTTCAGCAATGAATAAACGAGTCATAAAGCATAGTACTGTATAGGTAGATACAATAAACTGTAGCGTTGTCAAATGCTCGAGAAATGATGCAGGTTCAGTTCTCCTATAGTCCGCTAGGGGTACACTCCACTATGCCCCCCAAGTCCTCGAGCCAGAGGGCTGACAATGGAAGTGTGACCCTCTACATTTCCTCCACTAGTCTCTTTGGAGGTCGCCGGGTGCGACCGCCAAGTCGCCGAACAGCGGGTGTCGGAGCAGGGAGCGGTGGCGGAACCTCAGCGGCCGGTGTGGGTGGGGGCGCGGCCAGCTGGAGCATGCACTAGCACGAGGAGGCTGCCCGGCGCCGGACTCGGGCCTGGCCGGGGTCGCTGGCACGGGTGTAGTCGGCCTGGGTAGAGGCGACACTGGGTCGGCGGGCTTTGTCGGTGTCTCGGGTAGCATGGGCGACGATGGCGTGGTCGTGGCGGGGGGAATGACAGATGGCGAGTTGATCAACGGGGCCCTGGCGATATGCGGCGTGTACAGGCGTAGGTGTTTCCTGTTACGGAGTGTGACACGCCCCAACCCGTCCACTCGTACGACATATTGGTCGTACTGCCGTACCTCAACTACGATTCCGGTGCGATCCCACTTGGTTGGGTGCGGGCCAACCAGATTCTGCAGCCTTACGCAGTTGCCGATAGTGAGTGGAGGTAGAACACGTGTATGCTCCGACAGTCGCTCATCTGCCCTCATGTGTCGGACACGTAGTGCGTCCTCTCTTGCTTGCAGTGTTTCGCGCCACGTCCAGTGGGGTAGGTACTGTCCGGGCGGTACTGGGATGAAGTCCCGGATGCGGCGTCCAAAAATGATCTCGGCAGGACTGACCTTCGACATCGGATCTGGCGTGTTTCTGTAGGCTAGCATGGCCCGTTGGAATGTGTCGGTGTTCAGGGAACCACCTGGGCCCGTGTTGCCAACCAGCATCCGCTTGACCGTTTTCACCCCGACTTCCGCCCTGCAGTTGCTGTGTGGGTTTGCTACGCTGCTGATGCGGTGACGTATACCCCAGTTCTGGAGGAATGTCTTTGTAGCGCTTGTTTTGACCTCAGGTTCCCCGTCCGATGAGAGTTCCCCGGCGATGTCGAAGGTCACGAACACTCTTCGGAGCGCGGCAATGAGGCTATTGGAGCCCTCTGCGTTCTCTTCTACGATAGGCCAATTAGTGTATCTGTCCACGGCGACGAGGTAGTGATGGCCGCCGTAGCTGAAGTAGTCAGCACATATCGCCTGGAAGGGGTAGACTGGTCGTGTTGGTGGTGTAGGCGGCGAGTTTGGTTGTGACGGCGCCATGTGGTTGCACGCTGTACAGTGTGCACGTGTCTCTTCAATTGCCGAAGTCATACCTGACCAGAAGAATGACTCCTCTGCTCGCGACACCATCATCGAAATACCCTGGTGAGCCGAGTGGAGTGCCTGCAAGACACGTGCTCGGAGAGTGGGTGGTATGACGATTCTGTCCTTGTAAAGGATGACGCCGTCGTACTCGGTTAGCTTCTCCCGGTACTGGTGGTACGTGCGGATGGCACTGAGCATGGCTGATGGCGTGTCAGGAAAGCCGTTGTGGATGACGTCCACTAGAGCGGACATGTCGCGGTCGCTCGCCGTGGAAGTGCGCACATCGTCCCATGTGACCGACTTGATGAGTTCCGTGGCCGTGGACGTGTAAGTCTGTGAGCAGCGAGGTGGCGCCGGATCGTCGCGGGATCGGAGGGCTGCGGGGGCTGCCGCGGCCACGTCATCGGGCAGGTCGGGAGTCTCGGCGTCGCCCACTGGGTGTCGTGATAGGGCGTCGGCGACGGTGTTGCGGACGCCGGGGATGTGGAGCACGCGAAACCGGTACCGCAGCGACTTTTCCTTAATGTTCCGCAAGCGAGGGTTTGGGATGTCGTCGAGGGCGCGGTCACCCAGCACCTTGAGTAGTGGCTTGTGGTCTACTGCTACCATGAGGTCCGAACATCCCAGGGTGAAATGTCGAGCCTTGTCAAGGGCGTCTACAACTGCCAGCGCCTCGCCCTCGATGGGGGCATAACGTGACTCAGCGCCGTGTGTGAAACGGCTGCCCATCAGCACTACTTTCCAGCCCAACTTGCAGCAGAACGGTCGGACACCAGCGCAGTCACAGTGTTTCTGGACTGGCCAGTACCCGAGCCCTTCCTTAGACCAGTCTGTGGCGAGGCACGTCGAGCGTGACTTGTCGAAGATCTCGACTCCTTGCCTGATCTGGTCGATGATCACGACTTTTGACTGCCTGAACAGGCGATCCAAATGTTCCGTCCAGGCGAACGGCTGATCTGGCTTCAGGAGGTCGCGGAATGGTTGCATGTGGTCCGCTACGGCGAAGGCATAAGCCACCTGGTTAACGAGGCCGAACCAGCTTCTGATGTCTGTGACATTCCTCGGTGTCGGGAAGTCCTTTATCGACTGCAACACCTTCGAGCATGGTTTCACTGACGTGGGTGATATCTCAAAACCTGCAAACTCGACGGTGTCTTTACCGAACACAAACTTGTCCGGATTCTGCGTGATGCCATTGCGGCCACACGTGTCCAGCCACTGCACTGCCTGCCAAAAGGCCTGCTCGATGTTGTCCGCCCACAGTAGGGTATCGTCGATGCATTTTGTCTTGTTGGGTATGTGGGCGACGATCTCATCGAACCGCCGTGTGAAGCCATCGCCAGACGCCACATATCCTTGGGTTGCTGAGCGGTATCGATAGCGGCCCCAAGGCGTTATGAACGTCGTGAGGTGGCGGTCGTCGGGGTGGAGTGGGACAGCGTGGTAGCCGTTCCAGGCGTCACACACCGTTTTCTTTGTTCCATGAGGCACCGATCTCGCTTGGTGAAAGGGTCTCTGGGTGTGGTGGGTCTCCCTGGTGGCACTAGCGTTAAGGGCCTGGAGATCCACAGTCCATCGAGGCTTCCCGTTCTTCTTTGCGCCGATAACCATGCGATGACACCAGGTGACAGGGGTGCCAGTTGGTACCTCCTCGATGACGCCCATACTGCAGTCTTGGTCGAGGCCGGCCTTCACGTCGCTTCGTCAGTGAATCGGGACGTCGATCGGTGTGTGGCAGGCGACAGGCTTGGCGTCTGGGTCAATCATTAGTCGGAGTGGCGGGCCCTCCATCGGGAGGAGAGGCTGGTGGTGACACGTGTTGAATGTGCTAGCCTTATAGTGCGACAGCAACCACTGCTCCAGTTTTCTGCGGTTGTCCTCAATGGCTGGATAGGGCAGCTCTTGCGGAGGCAGTGGTGGAGGTTGACGGCGGGGGCACTCACAAGCCGCGGTCATCGACGACTCTGAGGCGGCGCTGCACGTGTTCACCTCCGCTGAGGGCTGTTGGCTTTGGCCGACGTCAGGGAAGTTACGCGACACAATGCCTAGCGCCACACATGCTCCTCGAGACAAGAAGAAGTCACTCGTCTCTCGACATATGTAGACAATTTGGCGTGTTTCTGTGCCACCTGGAGAAGCGGAGTCTAATAGGCGCAGGGCGATCGCCCCGATTATGTCCAGATTGTTTCCGTTGGCAGCTGACATATGCAGACGTGTTTTGCTCAGGCATTGCTCGGTGAGTCCGAGCTTGGAGAGTAGATTCGTCCCAGCCAGGCACGATTGGCAGTCTGTATCAGCCACTACCGACACCAACGCAGCCTTAGTCGGGCGCCTCAGTGGCGTGCGGAGGCCGAGAGCGCGAGTGTAGCACGGGTAGTGAGTGATGTATAACGACAGTGTAGGTTGTGGGGCCGAGGATTTCTTCACCCACGTGTCTTGAGTGGCGTCGTAAACGCTGTGTTCGAGTTTGAAGTCCCCGAGGTTGCAGACGATCTCGTTGTCGACAGGCGGCGCGTTCTCCACACTGCATAGTGACTGGAAGAGAACTGTAGCGGTTTCCCTCTGCGGTGACCGGCGCGGGCGGCATTGCACATAGAGTGTGCCGGCCGTCGACTTTTGCCTGCATACGGTCCCAAAGTGAAAGCATTTGGTGCAGGTTTGGCCGTATGCCGGGCAGTTGTCAGAGCGTTCGTCCATGCTGCTACCATGGCCGATCTGGCCGCAGTGTGTGCACCGCGGAGTAGGCAGGGGTGTGGGTGGGGCATGTTGTTTGAAGACAGCTCTCTGCTGTTTCCCGAATGAGCTGATCTGGGCAGCCTCCTCGGATCCGTCGCTCAGCTGCTGGAGGGAAATCTTTCCCGATTCCTTGCCCTCAACAAACGCCTCAACCTCTTCTAGAGGTGTACTCGGTCCCTTCTCGGTCAGACAATCCAGTTTGATGTCATGATTGGCGCAGCCCAGGACGACCTGGTCCCGCACAACAATGTCGCGGTAATCTGCCCCAACGCATGCGTCGTGGTTCGGGCAGCTCGGGCACTGACACTTGACGACGAACTGGCAAACTCGCGCTTGCCCCTTGAGTCGAGCGCTGTAGGCGCGGACAGGTTCGTCTCGGTCCTGCCGCATCTTCGACAGCACGTCCCGGACTACCATCACGTTCTCGGCGCGCACCGCCAACTTCTTAATGTTGGCCAGTAGGTCTCGTTCGCTGCAGGAGGCCAGCGCATCACGGTGAACCCGCACGAGGTTCTTCCGTAGTCCCTCGGGATTGCAGCAATCCAGGAGCTGGTAAATGAGGTCGGAGCCGGCGACTCGCGTAGCGTCTTTATATTCACGCCAACGTTGCTCGAAATATAGCCAATCTTCCAGGGAGATCCCCTCATCAACGGTCGGGCGGCTAATTTTCTCCACCTTGGCCGTGGCGCCGGCAGCGTGGCTGGGCGCGGGTGTGGCGACATGCTGACTCTGCGCGTGGATGGTGAGGAGTGTGGCTGCGAGCGTGGCGTCGGTGACATTCGGGTGGTATTCGCATCTGTCGACGGGACACTTTACATCAACCGTGGGCGTGGCCGGATCCATGATCACAACGGTAGATTATGCACCAGGTGCGACCACCGTATTCGCGCGAGCGTGAGCGATAACAGGCCGGATTGTCGACGAGTGCTTAATACAATGATGCAGATTGTTCGTTTATTCATAAATAACACCCTTGTGTATTTGCATCGATGTTTATGTAGTGTGACAACTTACACGCATCTTCAGCAATGAATAAACGAGTCATAAAGCATAGTACTGTATAGGTAGATACAATAAACTGTAGCGTTGTCAAATGCTCGAGAAATGATGCAGGTTCAGTTCTCCTGTAGTCCGCTAGGGGTACACTCCACTAACGTGACAAACGAGACGACACCACCTTCTCAATTACTTTGGCCAGGAAACTGAGATTAGATATCGGTCGGTAACTTGTAAGACATTCGGTATCCAGGGACGGCTTCTTAAGAAGCGTGCTCCCAAGTGCCGCTTTCAAGTTAGCTGACACATCTCCCGTGGCCAGCGAGATGTTCACAATCCTGGTGATGACAGGGACAAGTGCGTCCAGACAATTCTTTAGCATCCATGTCGGCAGAGGATCGAGAGCGCAGGGTCGATGAGCAGATGACATAATGGTATTTCTGACCTCATCCTCAGAGGCTGGCGACAGACTGTCCAATGGATGACTTCCATCGTGTTCATAAGTAGTGGTCTGGGCATCACGTTGTGCTCCCGCTCAGCGATCCAATGCACAGCGAATGCTTGCAGTTTTCTATTGGAAGTAATTTCGGAAAACTTCAGCCAGAGCTTCTGGAGAGGCATGCGTTGGCAGTGGCGGGTCCACCCGAGTGTGCATCAATATTTGCACACTGCTGTAAAGTTTCTTTTGGTTTGATCCAGCCTTAACAACCTTGTTGGAATAGTATCGATGTTTGGCTTGACGAAGACAGTTATTTGCGACCGTGCATTGGTGCCTGAACATCTGACGATGAATTTCAAGTCCACATTTCCGACATAGACGTTCATATTTCCGACGTATTTGTATCTCCTTGCGTAACTCTTGTACCATTTCACGTCGGGTCGCACCGTGATCGTCTTCTGCCTTACGGGAGAATGTTTATCCAACAAGCCACGCAAGACCGAGTCATACTGACGAACGAGTCCATCCAAGTTATCAGCTGAAACAGTGTACAGCTCTGACTGCTGACTGAGAAATGTCTGCCTGCATGTCAGACTCACTTACATTGCGGTATAATATGTAGCTAACTCGTTTCTTAGGAGCACAAGGTTTACAGTAATGATGGATATTTTTCGCGGGTCGAGTGGGGTTGTGTGGGATATTTATTGGGAGCCTCCAAATGCATCTATTGACATCCACAACATACATGAACAAAATTAGAAAAATATTGGGGACTCAGCCCCCACTCTAAATATTCGTGGTTCAGCCCTCGTAAGTTCCCCAATTCCAAAGCCTATATAATAACAATACCCCACCTGGGAGCATTGTCGCACTGTTGTGATTACATATACTGTGGGTGAAGGTGGTGATTGCACTGCAAAACAAATGATGTGCAGATTAAAACAATTACTACAGTCAAGTTACGATTTGGATTAACAAAAAACCGTGTTAACATTCCCTAGATATTGTTTAGGGATGGGGATGTGACTAAGCACTCGAGCAGCTGGTTCCATGGCGGATACCAGCTGGAAAAAATTAGTACTTAGAATTGTCAGTTCTGCACTAGCTGATGAGATAACGCAGGTCGTGTCTCTTGTTGCTCGAGTGTATGGATGAAGATACGTAGCTGCTAGTATGTATATTATAATATGGTAAGTGTGACACACGGTACGTCTGGGTTATCTTGGCTGTTGGTTTTCGGTATTCTAAGGATTTTCTTGTAATCTCCAGTCATGAATCTTGCGCCGTTGGACAGCCTTCAATTGTTGGATGTTGGTCCTGGTGTGAGAGTTTCACGGTGAGATGGGTCTAACCATGCAGTGTCTCATAGCACTGTGCCTTATAGACGCGGGAACAGGGAGGAGGGGGGGCAGCTCCTGGAATTTGTCTGGGGACAGACATATGGTTCTGCTCCCCATTAAATGTGTGCGTGAATGTTTGTTTTTGTGGCGAGCGACAATGGCGGGTGAAAATGTACATTTTATGAGACGATTAATGTGCATTTTTTTCAATTGTTGTGCAACTGGAGGGTAGACATATTGTTTTCTGCCCCCCCCCCCCAGTAATAGCTAGGCGGCGTGGTGGCAAACATTTTTCCAAAGCACCCCGCCCCCTCCCGTCTTCGGATGTCATCATTTCAGCGGAGAGAAGCTGGAGAAGGTAAATTGACAGCAGCGGCTGGACGTAAAAAAATCTCCGTGTTTGTTCGGATGTCATGGGTTCAGAGCCGAGACAGCGGACAAGCTGAAGTTACGGCGGCGCAGTGGCGAAACATTTTCAAAAACTGTCCCTACTAGATTTTGTAATGGACAGCAGAGGTTCCCCCTTAGGAAAACAACGATGTAGTTTGTTTTCTTTGTGATGGCTTCACAAAGAAAGCAAACTACAGCGTTGTGATGGCTTTTTTGTTATAGGCATTCCAAGGCAGATTTCCAGCTAATATGACCACAAGGTATTGCCCCTGCTTTACAATGGTGAGGTTGATACCGTCTAGTTCGTCTCTCCGCCCGTCTCTCCGGTGTTCCTCTAGATCGTTTCCCTTCGTAAGGTCTCCAGGTTGTGATACGTGATGTCCATCGGTTATCTCGTAGTCTGCTGATGTGCCCTGCCCAGATCCACTTCTGTCTTCTGATTTGTTCTATCACATCTATGACCTTTGTCTTCTGCCTTACCCAGAAGTTTGTTTTGCTCTCCCGATATGTGATGTTTAACATACTTCTTTCCATCTTTGTTTGTGCGGCTGCCAGCTTGTTCTTTGCCTAGATGGTGAGTGCCCATGTTTCCGTGCCGTATGCCATCGCTGGAAGTACGCATGAGTTGAATACTTGTCTCTTCAAGCAGGTTCCAAAGTTACCCTTGAAGATGTCGCGGTGTTTAGCGAATGCTGTCTATCCGGCAGTGATCCTTCTTTGGATCTCCTTGTCTTGGTTTTTGTATCTGATACTGTATCGCTGTCCCAGATAGACGTAGCTCTCAACGTTCTCTATCTGCGTTGTGTTGATATATATTGGTGTGTCATTTTCTAGCATCACTTTTATCTTCGAGATGTTCATCTTGAGACCTTGTTTTTCACTTTCATCAGCTAGCTCCTGCAGCATGTTTTGTAGTTATTTATTTATTTGAGCAAACATCATTGGAATACATGCATCTGTCAATTCTGTTACTGACATCTGAGCACCTAGTGTGGTATATATTTGTCATACAGCATTCATTATGATATCATTAATGTAATAATTGTATGTCCCATGTCCAGTAACTCATTGTAAAAACATTAGATCAATGCTGTGCTTAATTTGATACGTTTACATTGTCTTTTAGTTTACGTGCGTTCCTGGAAGCACCTATCCCATCATGGTTAAATGTGACCCTGTCAGAATGTGACACAAAACATATGTATTACTTGAATATGTTTACACATTATTAGTGATGGTAACATAGTTGACTTGGCAGTAACATGGTTGATTTGGCAGTAACAGAGTTGACATTAACATAACACAATCGTAATCAATAAGACATAATACCACGGATTGCAGTAACAGAGTTGATACTAAAATAATACAATCGTAAACAATGGTTACGCTAAACATATACTATGGATTGTTGTAATCGACTGCAGCTATAACTAGAGCGTGCAGTCATACACCAGCATTGCTACCTCATTATGACTATATAGGTAGCATAGATTATGAAATGTGGTACACATAAACATGCACCATCGCACATGCAAGATTAGTTGTCTATGCAGCCGTCCTTATTCTCGGAGTCCAGCAGACAGTAAATACTGCTGAAAGAGCTCTCAGAGATGTGGCAGAACCTGGACGTGCCTACTCCCAACTTTCTCTCGTTCACGGGTGAGAAACAGGACATATTCTACTGTGTACCAGCAAACATCATCCCGATACTTGACATCAGTGTCATACGCAAGTGCACGTAGGAGCATTCCCTGTAGACGCTTGGGTGCTCTGTCCATAAGTTTCTTTGTTATTGCCTCAAGTCGCTTGTGGTTACAGTAAATAAGGATGGGGCGACCATACGTGAACTGATGTCAATTCCCATGAGCAAAGGCGATGGCCAGCATCTCTTTCTCTATAATGGCATATCTGGTCTGGGTCAATCAATGGGTTTGTCCACTTTGACTATGACACCAGTTTGCTCTAGTCGGTCTAGCTCATCTGTCACGGAACTGTTCAGTGATTCTGGTGGGGTACGAGGTGGTTTCACAACCGGTTCAGCATTTTGTTCCAGAGTGAGACGAATTTCACCACCAGGAAGCGAGCCAAGTTTACCGTCGAACACTTCAGGAGAGTCTTCGGTGCATGTGGTTTGAGCAACTCTACAGCCGTGATTGAAGATACAGTTTCAAAGTTCTCGTAGTTCACCGTGATGAGCTTCATGCATTCAGCAGCTTTATGGCTGAGTAGTGGTGTCAGTTCGTCGTGATCCACTATGGCATAGACCACTTTGAACTTGTCTCCTGTAGCAGGATTTACGGTTTTAGCTCGGCATTTGCCGAGAGCTTCAGTCTTCACATTGCTCCACATCTTCAGTGTGATTGGTTCTGGGCGGATATCTTTCTCCTTCACATACTTCTTTGACAGTATGCCGACAGATGGACCACACTCAACCTGCATCTTCACTGACTGCCTTTCGACCAGCATTTTGCATAAAATGGGACCATTTTGTGAGGAGAGTGCGTGCATATCGGCAGTGACGCAGCCGATATCACCAAAGCTAGCACCGGAGCTATATGAGTCAGACCCATCTTGTACACTGTGAACAGTCTTAGGGCATTGTGCGGAACGTCTGAAATGGTTTTGGTCCCTACATGCATCACACGTCTTGCCCCATGCAGGGCATAGTTCTTTCTTCATGGGGTGCGTTTTACAGCAGAATTTGCATTTTCGCTGACTAACAGATTTTCTTCAACCGAATGTCGACTTGGTAGTGTAGGGTCTGTATCTGGTGTCGACTCAGTTGACTGCTTCTGTTTTATTCAGAATTTTGCATGTACCGGCAAATGTCGATCTACTGCTCTGGATAGATCAAATATCGATTGTGAAATGAGTTTGTTGCGGATCTTGTCACTCCTTATACCGAGGATTATCCTGTCGACAATCAACCTGTCTCGCATACAGGTACAAAACCCACAGGTTCTTGCTAGATTTTTTTAACACTGAGTAGTATTGTTCAAACGACTCGTTTTCTTGATTCCGGGTGTTAAACCTATACCTTTCAAAGAATTCGTTTACTTCGCCCGTAATATGTTCGCTAAATTTTCTGATGATTTCAGCAGACTTGACGCGTCCTTCTTCTATCAAATCCATTGAAGACGCATAGTGCATCTTTCCCAATACAGTGTAGAAGAATTGCCGTCACATATCTGTCTGGCTTAGTGTCGAGTCCAGACACGATTAGATTTGTTTTCACAACTTCCTGTTATCGACCCGATTGGTTTCCAGTTCCAATGCAGGTGGAGGCGAGCCGCTGGGCAAGTTCACACAGACGTGATTCTGAGATCGAGGATCATCGACATTTGCCTTTGTTTGGATCATTTTTGACACAAATGTCACTTTTGACAGGACTGCCTTGCCATACTCAGTTACCTTCGATATCCCACCGACGCCACCATGCATGTTACAATATTTGCTCGGGTATATGGACTTTAGAATGTACATGCAGAATAGTTCTGGTAAACCAAACTTTATTAAACGTGGCTTCCACGAATAGGGAGCGGCCTGTTATTCTACTTTCTGGGAAGACGTCATTAAGTGATATTGTCACACAAGTTGTACATCGGCAGCAGGCAGCGCAGGAGGAACCAGTTGGTCAGTGACTGGAGGCTTGGCAGGGGCAACTGGCTGCACTATGGTAGGGAAGGTAAATTCCTTGACGCCGTAGCACATGCAATTCAGTGCTGCAGGGTTGTTGCAACAACAGCTGACATCGCGATATTTGATCGTGCCACGAACCAGTGTGATGATTTGGTGTAGTTTCATGGTTCCTTGCAATGTTGGTACGGCTGCTTCATCCACTTCATCTGCATCTACGAAGAAGAGCTTGATCGATGTTTACGGGATCAGTGTCCTGTATAGATGGGCTGCGTCAGGGATGTCATACCATAGGCTGATTAATATGTCGGCCTTTCGCCTGATGGCGCCTCCGATGCTACCTGGGGCCCCCTTTCCGTTACTTGTTTCCTAGAAGTCCCGTGACCCTGCTTGGTAGCCCATGTCGAAAATCTTTGTGCTGAACACGACGAAATTGACCTTCTGGCTGTACTGCGTCGTCGGACCATCACTGAAAAATGCAGGATCTCAATGTTTGGATGACTCACTTGCATGTAATCAAAAAATGGCGCAAGGTATGTCCAAATTTCAGTCGGGTCATGTCGTTTGGACGGGGGCAGTGTGCAGAGTGGGATCGGTTGATCCACATCTCCCACGTACAGGACGCCTGTGTGTAGCGTGACTTCCTGGTGTGATCCATCGAATTGGACAGACTGGATCTCACTTCCGAACTTACAACAGAAGTTCTCAGAAATTACACATTCAAAAGGTGACAGATTTTTTCTTAGCTCTCGGCAAACCGAAAACTGGTGCCTGATCGTGAATACGTGCGTCTGAACTTGCTTAGGGTATTTTGGAATCGCTCTAGCAGAGTTTGCTTTGTTGCTGTTTCTTCCACTTCCTTGGTGACATTGAACGAGAGTTCATTGTCAAGAGGCTCTGCCACTGGGTTTGGGTCACCTCTTCTTCTTGTTCAAACAGGTTCTTCTTCTCTGACTTTTCGTGTCATCTGGGGTCGTCGGTATGGCTGGTAATTTTCTTTCTCTATGTCGCCTTGTTCATCACCACATCTGCACTCAGACCCACGATTTCCATGTCTCTTCTGCATGTGTCTTTCCATCTGGTCTTCGGTCGTCCTCTCCTTCTTCTTCCTGGTATCTCTGCATTTAGCACTCTTCTCACTATGTGCTCCTCTTCCCTTCTCATCACATGCCCATACCATTTCAGTCGTTTCTCTGTTATCTTTTTGGATGCTTGTGTCACTCTCGTTGCTCCTCTAATATATTCGTTTCGGATCTTATCTTTCTTTGTTACTCCACACATCCACCTCAGTATCCTCATCTCATTCATCTCTATTCTTGCTTCTTGTCCTTTCGTTGTTGCCCAGGTCTCAGCCCCGTACAGCATTGCTGGCCTGACTACTGTTTTATAGATCTTCCCCTTCAACTTCACTGACATCCTCCTGTCGCACAACACTCCATTGCATTTCTTCCAATTTCTCCAAGCTGCACTCACTCTCTGTTTAATCTCCGTTTCCATGCCTCCTGCCTCTTCCACGACTGACCCTAGATATTTGAAGTGGGTCACTTTTTCCAGCTCGACTCCTAGTATCTCTACAGTTGGTCTGTCTATCTCCTGATTCCATTCGAACATGATGTCCATGAATTGGGTTTTCGGTAGACTAACCCTCATTCCTCTCTCTTCCAGTGCCTTCCCCCACGTCTCCAGGTACTCTGTCATGTCTACCTCCTTTCCTCCACACAGCACAATGTCATCTGCGAACATAATTGATTCTGGTGCATCTTGTTCAAACAGGTTGACATCTGGAATAGCGTCGTTGCATGTCTGGCATTCACCGTACATGCAAGCTTTCAACGCCGGATCACAGCTGATGCTGTCAGCTAAATGCTCTATGTTATTTGTTTGCAGAATGTCCATATGTAGAGCTGATTCATGTGTCTTACAAAGGCACGTATCGCGATCATCCAGTGAAGGATGCACTACCCAGAATGGGCGTAGTTTGCAGAATAAGGCGTAGATCATCCTGTCATACTGCAACTGGAGGTTTTCGTTGAGCATCAAGGGGGCGATGGGCGGCTGCGCCCCCCATTGGTCAAATCATAAATTCGCCTTCGACAGGTACGTGTAAATAATGAATTAACAATTAATGTTGACCTGTATTTCAGTATCCAGAGTGCGCTGGCAGTGTTTTGGTAAAAAAAACTGCAACCGAAAATTGGCGTACGAGTCTGGTACGAGACTTCTTAGAAAAGATGTGGCGCAGTGGCTAGTGCATCGGACTCTCGACCGAGAGAACCCTGGTTCGAATCCTGTGCTGCGGTACCGAACCTTAGGTAAGTTCGTCCACTCTATGCTGCTCCATCTCATTCAATTTTCTGAATGAATACCTGGCTATAGACAGTGGTGTACATTTGTGTATGAATGGTCTTCGCGCAGTAATTGCAGCGAGGCTAAATGCTTCCTATAGAAGTCGAGATAGTGTTCGATTGAATAGGTCTGCCAGGGATTAAAGTGTATAGCGTTTTGAGCAGTCATGAGGACTGGATGCTGCGCTATATAAGAACTTACCTTTATTTTTAAAGATTAACCGTATCCGAAAAAGACTACAAACTGCTGGCTTGAATTTCCAAGAAGCTTCCCGCGATATTGAAGCCCTTCAGAAATTCACGACGACTTGTGCCAAGAGCTCCGTTATATGGCAATGAGCGATGCGTGGAATTAGGGAGTAGGGCCTACAGGTTCGGAGAAGGGTACGACGACGGGAGCAACTGCCTGAGAACTAGCACGAGACTATGGTCTCTCGATCGGCAGGGAATCATATTATGTCATGAAAACTGATTAATCGGTTCACTCGTCTCAAGGAAGTGAATGCCAAATTTGACTTTTTGCTGCACACGGTAGGCCTACATCTCATAGAATTTGAGCACCATGCAACTGCTTTGACAACCATTGTTCGACTTATTTGAACACCAGAGTTCGACTCCATCAGAACTGTAAGGGTATTGGTAATTTCGACGGAACCGAACTATATAATATGCAGAGATAATCGACTGGGAAATGTTTCTTACAACATGCCACGACAGCATTTGCTTCTGTCAGCATAGAAGCGCTGTGGGTACGCGTACCTACCTGTTTGCATGAACAGTATTTAAAATTGTATTCTTCAGACATCTTTGTGTGCAGTCTATGACACTGCCATTAATAATAGGGACTAGGGTAAATTACATGCATATTCTATCTATTTAAAAACCAAGTTAGTGGTATTCTTCTGTCAATAATGAAAGTGTGATGTAAATTTTGTGCAAGCCAGCCATACTCCCACTCGTGACTACCAATAGAGAAACTGGTAGTGACTGGGAAAATATGCATTTTATTTAGAGCTCTGTTGGTTTGTTCGCACAGTAGTCGTACGAATAGCCACTGACACTATGACAACATACATGTCATGTGTGGCTAAAATTAGTGTAAAATAAAAATGGCTACGGCAAACAATGCCACAGAAAGAAGCAGGAGGTCAGGACTACCTAGACTAGGATTGTCGTGCAATATATACTAAACATATATGCGTAAAGTATGCATATGCGTACCCATATTAGCTGAGTACAGAACACGAAGAAAACGTCACTCCCATCACCATTTTACTTGTTTCTTCACTTTGCCTTCACTGATACATTTTGTTTCATTCTAACTCTAAAAGCATGCTAGGACCTATTCGAACATTTACTGTAACAAAACTAACAACTACTTGCCAGCGAATACAAACTAGTAGTGTTATTAATGAGTATACATGATGTATACTAATATAAGGGAACCGAGTGCAAAATGGGCCACTTAGCCTAAACGGGCCCCCAGCCGTTTGGCGTTATTGTATTATATACAGCTAAATTTGTGGTGGCATTGCTAAGTAACTCACAAATGAGCACAAATGTACATTGGTCGGAAGCGGAAAAAACGCCGATTCAAAGAGGTGAGCTCAAAAAGATTGTTTTTCACACGTTACTTAAAATGTTAGCACTATTTTCCAAATATCGTATTTTCGTTTGTGTGCCTTGAAAATAACGGAAACTGTGGCACACATAAGCCAAATGTGTGTGTTCTGACATTGCATTAGCCCTGCGTGGCCTGCAATGCTAACAAGGGTTGGTACAACACACACACCTGTATTGTATTATATTATTACAAATACAGGTGTTACATATTACCCAGATGTGCAATAATAATAATATTAATACTAAAGTTCTTAAGCAAAACAATAATATTCCTAACATACTTTATATAGCTGGAAAAAGATTATATTACACCATTAAGTAGTGTAACATACAAGTATATTGCCTAGTTGCATTTATCATTAAACCATGATAATAAACCCTGTAGCGAATGTCTCACCTGTACTGAAAGGCGATCAATCAACAAAGCGAAAGTAGAGTAACAGAGCAAAGACCTGCATCACCAGGCTCAGTCCATACAAACGGCGTGGGCACACCACGACTGCTCAGGGTTCGAGTATGCACACTATGTTTGCCAAATGTGTGATGATGGCTAACTAACACAAGTGGATGTGCAGGGGACGCGTTTTGTATGCTCATTTTTAGGGAGTCAAAAATCGGGTGGTGTTCTGAAACCCCTGTAGATACAGTAATTTTAATAGAAATACCCTAGATTTTAGCACAGACGTAGTCGGATAACTGGACACGATCCCGTAGAAAAAATACATTAGAATGAAAAATGTCACATTTATGACAAATCTCGCTTAAAGGGCCAGTTTTGCACGCCGTTCCGCTATGTCCTTCCCCTCGTAGTTTTATGTACAGGTGTGACACCGACTAACTATTGTATTTCAGCATTACTGTGGTGGTTGTCCTTTATCAGGAAGCCATTTTGGATTGGAAATATCGTGTCGCAGTAGACTGCAAATGACTCTTGTATGTATGTTCCTCGTTCATTTCACATATCATTTGCGTTGTGTGAACCAACAGCTGCAGTACGGGGCGTCTAATGTACCTGAAAAACACAGCGAGTCGCCGTCTCCGGTATTATACCCCACCAACCACTGACAATTTACAAATTCGGCTACACCTAACTGCCCGTGGTGCCATAGAGTGACAAAGCGCGACCGTTTGAACAATTGCATTGTTGCATCGCTGCCAATCCACTTGATTATTAACAATGCCGAGAGCAAGGCAATTCCAAGCGGACGTTATGCAACAAGATGAGCTCGCTGAACTAAGGAAATCTGTAACTTACATTAGCAACAAGCTTGACGAACTCACAGCCACAAAAACTGAAATAACAGAAATTCTCCAACTAGTGAAAAAAAATCGAAAAAAACAACGTCGAGAAAGATGCAAAAATCAAACAAATGGAAATACGAATTAATGACCTTAAACAATACTCGAGGATGGAGAATGTGATAATATCAGGTCTACAGACTACACATCTAAACTACAGCCGAGTGGTTAACCAAAACGCCACAGCACACGAAAACGGTGCTTTAGAAGACAATGTCGTTGCCTTCTTCAACGAGAAGTTACAACTCGCGATAACAAAGAGTGACATTTCGGTCTGCCACACAATAAAGCGTAAGACCAGTGACAATGACAGGGGAAGCACGCAAACAAAGGACATCATCGTCCGCTTCATAAGCAGAAGAACCAAAATGGCAGTTATGCGAAACGCACGGCGTCTGAAAGGAACGAAGATCTACGTAAATGAACACTTGACAACACGAAATGCAGCCTTTGCCAAAACTGCTCGTCGCCTACAACGAAAAAATAAGATCTCATTCACATGGGTGCGCAACGCCAACGGCAAGGTATTTGTAAAATCACTCGGTTCACCCGAAACTGCATCAGTCCATGCCATCTCCGACGAACATGACTTTGTCACGCTACGGCTACTTTAAAGTAGTCGCTTTACAAAACAACTTTTCTGCCAGTGAACTGTAGGGGCTATAGCCGTTATGAACTCTTTATGCTGATAAAAATTTTTGTTTACTTTACACCATATTACTTTATATGTCAACCTGTAGTTTTGATGTTATTACATACCTTAACTCTTGTTGTGACTCTATTAAAGATGTCATCCTCTTATGTCTTTGGATGAACGTATTCTTATCAACAATGGTGGCACTGAGCAAAATTCGTTGCGTAGCATTCTACGACTGAACGATAAATATATGCTTGAAGATGAAAGCATTGATATAATACAACACTCGCCATATGTAGATTTAGATAACCTTTCTAATATTTTATCATCTAAGCGAAATAGTTTCACCATCTTAAGTACAAATATTGAGAGTATTAACGCCAAGTTCGACGAACTCCAAATCTTTATTGACGATTTGAATAACTTAGATTTCCAATTTAGTGCAATTTGCATTCAGGAAAGTTGGCTATGTGATCATAGCGACACTTCTCTTATACAATTAAAGTCGTATATGTGTATTCCTCAAGGTAGACGATGCAGCAAGAAACGTGGCTTAATTATATACCTAAACGATAAATATAATTACACAGCCATGAATATTAATAGTGAGTCAACTATTTGGGAAGGCCAGTTTATCAAAATCAATTCTAAGTCTTTACACAAAAATATTATACTTGGAAATGTGTACAGACCACCAAGAAATAACCTCGATAATTACTGGACATTCATTGATGAAATAACGCCGTTATTAATGCATCTAGAGAGTTGCAATTCTGACGTTGTCATCGCTGGAGATTACAATATTAATCTCTTAATAAACGAGATTGAAATCTTTAGTAATTTTTTTGATGTACTATCTACACATAGTTTCTACCCCAAAACTACTTTACCCACAAGATTCTCTAACTCTAAGGGTACATTAATAGATAACTTTTTCTGCAAACTTTCCAACACTACTATGAATACTATATCAGGCATTATGATAAAAAAAGTTTTCAGATCATCAGCCTTATTTTACATGCCTAAATATTCAAAGAAGTCTCCAGGAATCGCCTCCAAAATTTATAAAAGTGATAAAAGAAAAACCAAATGCCTTAAACAGGCTACTACACGAATTAACAAGTAACAATATTGCTGGAAAACTAGACTCATCCCATAATACTAACCCAAATACACACACAAACATTATGTGTGATACCATTTAAAAAATATATAAAAACATTTTCCAAGTAAAATTGTTAAATTCAACAAACATCGCCACAAAAAATCAAACTGGGTCACAAAAGGCATTATTAAATTTATAAAACAGAGATAATTTGTACAAGAAATTACGCACTCTTATACCTATTTCACACAACTACACACTACTAAAAACGGAACAACATAATATTAATGTTGTACTTAAAAGAACAATTAAATATGCTAAATTACGTTATTACGACTCTTGTTTTACTAGACTCAAAACAAATATAAAAAGACATGGTCAACTATAAATGATATACTAAATAAAACGGAAAAAAGAAATCATTCCCAGAATATTTTACTGTGGAAGAACAACAGGTCTCAAACAAGCTTACTATCACAAACAAATTTAATTCATTCTTTACAAATATTAGACCGGAACTTATACAAAAATATGTAACCCAGATAACAAAACATTTCAAGACTATCTGCAATTCAAACATGATGTACAATTTTCCTTTCAAAAAGTTAACCAACAAGACAGAAACTATCATTGATTGCCTTCACCAGAAATCCAGTTGTGGCGAAGATGGCATATCAACAAAAGTATTGAAACAATTAAAGACACCTTTACTTGAATCACTCGAAATAATAATAAACCAGTCTTTAGAAACAGGAACCTTTCCTGATATCTTGAAAACAGCCAAAGTGATTCCCATATTCAAAAAGGAAAACAAAAGATTATTCACAAATTATCGACCAATTTCAATACTTTCAGCAATCTCAAAAGTGTTCGAAAGATTAATCTATAACCAGCTATATTCCTTCTTTCAAAATCACAAACTATTCTATAAAAGTCAATATGGTTTTAGACAGGGACATTCTACAGAGTTAGCTGCACTCGAACTTATTGACAAATCATCTGCGAAATGGATAAAGGAGAAATTCCCATAACCATATTTCTAGACTTATCAAAAGCCTTTGATACACTAGATCATGACATCTTATTAAACAAATTATCATACTATGGAATTAATGGAAATGGAAACACACTTCTACGTAGTTATCTAACTGGAAGAAAACAATATGTCGAATTTGAAGGCACTAAATCTGATATGCTTCCCATTACCACTGGTGTGCCTCAAGGATCCATTCTAGGTCCTCTCTTATTTCTGATTTACTTGAATGACAATACAAACGCTAGCACAGTTTTTAAACTACTACTATATGCAGATGATTCAGTATTAACAAGTACATTGGAATCCTTTAACATACATGACAATTTCCAAGAAATCAATATTGAGTTACACAAAATAAATGCGTGGTTAATAGTTAACAAACTATCATTAAACATTAAAAAATCTAAATGCATGTTATTCCACTCTCCACAAAAGAAAATCCCAAGATTATCCTTAAAGATAGACAACACACCAGTCGAGTGCGCAGATAATTTCAACTTCCTAGGTTTAACTATAAACAAACATCTTAAGTGGAACAGCCACATCGATAAAATAGCTTCCAAAATATCTCGCACAATTGGAATTATAAATAAGTTGAGATGGTTCATTCCTCAATATATATTATTAAAACTATACAATTCACTAATTCTCCCCCACATAACTTACTGTATACTTGTATGGGGATCTCAACTCAATAAAGTAACAAAACTACAAAAGAGAGCAATACGAATGATTACAAACAGTAAATATAACGCACATACCGACCCTTTGTTCAAAAGTCTAAAACTCCTCAAAGTTGAAGACATCGTTAAATTATAACAATTAACATTTTATCACAAATACGTAAATAGAAACATTCCTGAGTATCTACAAAATATAACCATAAGACTTAACTCTGACGTACACACATACAGTACCAGAAGTCAGGAGCGTATCCACACAGAAAGTACGAACAGTGACCTCGCAAATAAAAGCGTCAGACATAGCATCGCTCGAGTATATAATGATACTCCCAACTTAATTGCGGACAAAATCCACACCCACTCTCTCAAAGGCTTCAGCGAATATACAAAGAACTATTTAATTTCAACTCTTATACATGTGTACATTCGAGTTAAATAAAACTACACTTAAAATGTACTTCTTTTTTTATAAAAAAAACCCTGTCTGATTTGTTTCCCCGTCTTCTTACATGTAAGATATCATTATACACCTTATACATGTAAAATATGCTGTGTTTGCTATCATAATGTATTAGTAATCACTTTCAATTGTATTGGCATTTGTCTCATAGAAAACCCGGTACCTACTGTTCACTCGATGTATACAAAACTCCCAAAGATATATGTGAATATATGAATAACTGCAAGATATACATATATATATATATATACCGCATATATGTGAATGTGTTAGACTATATTATATTGTTGCACCAATTGCCATATGTTGTTTATTTTATTTTATACACACATACATACTCGTACGTACGTGCAAACCCTCTTTCTGTTCATCGTTTCTTTCTCTTAGTTTGCCATAAGAACGATGAATACCAGCCTTGAATTGAACTGTTTTATTAATTAATCAATTAATTATTGATAAATCTAACGTTGTAATATTTAAGGGTGGTTCTCACGATAGCGACCTTGCGGTCTTAGTAAGTCTCCCTGGTCAGTACAGTAACATTGTATCAACTAAGTTTCTTTTCTATAAAATGTAAATATAAGACTATTATGTTATTTAGTTGTTTTCATTTGTTAACAAATTACACGTTAAACATATTCACGCTGATGTACATATTATGTCTCAATATATAATTTATGATGTGTATTATTTTACTATTGGTTCTTGTACGTATTGACCAAAATAAACTATATTCATTGTCATTGTCATATCAATGGTGCCCATTGGCAGTCTTTTATTCAACTTTTCATCTTCACCCTTCTTGTTACACCCATCGCATAATAAGAAGACTTCCACCGTATCAATTATCTACGAGCACACACAAATCTCGATATTGTTTTCCAAGTGCACGCGGCATAACCAATACATATATATCTGCGAGTACATTATGTTGCATGCATACGAATATCTTTTTCCAAATAAATTATGAAAACAAACCTTATCCCATAGTTAAAGTCAAGAGAACACCCGTTTGCATAATATGAATATAATTTACATTTATAAGCCCCAACCATATTATTAAGACAAAGCATAACCCATACCAATATCTAAGAGTACAATTATAATAAATACATGAATATTGTTTTTCAGTTATGTACCATTATGAAGACGTACCTCAGCCCACAGCTATAGCTAAGAGTACATTTGCACGTGAATATTATTATACATACCTTATCTCATTTCCATATGCGTACGTCTATAAATGAATACCATTTTTCATATATATATACTATTATTAACATACTATGATTCATACATACATACACACACACGCACGCATGGACGTGCACACGCACACATACTAATTGCTTCGTGAGAGAGTGGGGAGAGATGGACGGAGGGAGGGGGGAACGAAGGAGGGAGGGAGGGATGGGAGAGGGAGGGAAAGAGAGAGAGAAGGGGGAGGGAGATATATATATACATAATTATTCAGATCAACCATTAACATAATAGTACAGGTATAATATATGGATCGTTGGAACAATTCAATAATGCGAATCATTCGTGATTAATTTTACATGTGATTTGGTCTTGTTCCCTGGACTATGAAACGGCAACTTTAAGGCTGCGCTGATTATAATTAATACAAATGCGTTTACGCACAATACATGTTTTCTTGTGTGATATATCATGCATGTCCGTCCTGGCAGTAAAGCACCAACATGTGAACTTTACTAACTAACAACGACATACATATTATAGTAAAAGCAGTTCATCCGTTAAGGTGTATGTAACAATGTCAGATAAACTAAAGACAAGGTCTGTGAGTGAAATGTTGCGTTGTCTTTCATCCACCAGGATCGCTGCCGTCTTCACCGAGTTGCTGACCACGACTGCAAAACACCTTCTCTTTATTAACTCACACACATAACATGGCCATATACTACCAGTCTTTCAATATTATCGTAATTATTGAAAACCACATCCTGGCAAATATCTACACACACAAAACATATCAAAATACATCTTAGCTTGCAGTGATACAAATACTGATTTAAAAAAATTAATGTTAATTACGTATCGATAAGGTTTATTAAAAATATATTAAGTTGCCAATAAGAAAATTCTTACAACATAGCAAGCATGATGTGTAGAGTTTTAAATGTATCTGTTATAGAAACTGCATATGTTAAGCACTTAACATTACATGTGACGTTTCATGTCGCACCTGTATTAGAACATGTGTTTTGAAGGTATATGCATCTATGCATTATTTCGTGTTTACTACGCTGCAGCAGCCTGCTATCAGAAATAAAGTGGCTTGTTGTTTATAGACTTTCGCTTACCCACTGATCGCCTTTTCTCTGATTGGCAGACATCTGAACCCGGCCATATGGCTTATCGGCCGTGCCCTGTATGAACATTCCTTGCATTTAGCTATTTATTATTCTACTACATCTTGAAGGTATACAATTAATTATTTATTATTTTACTACATCGTGAGAATGTAAACAAATTTCAAGCAGGTTATCGACAATAACTTTACATTTATTATGACACAACAATGATTATGAGATTACACAAGAAGACATTGGAACAACGTAAACGTTTGATCTACTTGTTTAATGCTTGTAAATATCATATATTTTTAAATTTAGACATCAGCACGTCAAATGCATAACTGCATAATACAAACGGGAAGTGACAATGCACCTGTAATTGCGGGGAGATAATGGATTTGGGAGTTGTTGAACCCATCTGTCGCCAGAGTCTCTTTCGTCTGGAGAAGGTCGGACTGAAAATAATGATCACCACGTTACATGGTAACTATAGCTATTATTAAGAATGTTGCTTTGACGTGGTATAAGAGCATTATTATGAGCGACGAA
Source organism: Paraescarpia echinospica (assembly GCA_020002185.1). Classification (NCBI taxonomy): domain Eukaryota; kingdom Metazoa; phylum Annelida; class Polychaeta; order Sabellida; family Siboglinidae; genus Paraescarpia; species Paraescarpia echinospica. Next base: position 46,255,381 of record CM034538.1, on the reverse strand, counting down.
AACACACAACTATTTTTTGTGATGCTTAATTGATAGTCATTAACATATATGATTCATGTTATATTTAATACACAATACCAATCTTTGTGCGTGGAGCAAGTCCAACGTTTTAGTTTTAGTCAGTATATTTTTACTTCTGTGTTTCGATAACATTCATTTGGATATTCCTCTATCACTATTCCATTAAAAGACACTGGTATAAATGTGTTGTGACACTAACATATGCAATAGTATTGTTGTACTTGTTTAATGACATAACCTTGTTTGTGTTATTTAGACAACACCTATAGTTGTTACAGCAGTCTATAAAGTTCATTTAGCCCAGTTAAGTGAAATAATGACAATACAACTATATTTAGTGATATATAGTTATTAATTTAAATGACACTGTTGATGGCAACCGTACAGCCGTACAGGCTATAGCATTAGCCATCAATGTAAGATACAGCGGTACCTGTAGTGGCGGTTGTCGATGTTGCTAGCGGTGTCAGTGTCACGGCGAACGATGCACTTGCATGCAACCAAGACGATGACAGAGATGAGCACATTAACAGCGAGCAGTGTGCCGAGGATCACCGACAGCCACGGGACACCTGCATACAATAGATATACATAATACCCATTTGATCGAATTAACTGTTCAATAATAATAACAATAATAATAATTGCAAGGAAGATAACATGTGTAATACATTTGCGGTTGACAACGCGTTGAGTAACATTCATGCATAATTTTAAATTGAATATCACCGCCCGCTCACTACCTCGTAACCATGGTTGGTATTAGGCTCACTTCTATTGATGATCATAAAAATCTCCTCCACCTTCGCCACTCATTTATTTTCATAGAAATTGAACCCTATCCATTCTCTAATGTTGTCCGCTCAGTTCTTTCTCTGTTTGTTTCGTGTTCTCCTGCCTTTCACAGTACTTTGGATTGTTGATGCAAATAAAACATGAACATGTCTTACCTGGGATTTATATTTCTTGATCTGAAACAAACAAACGCGACAAAATACCACATAAAATAATAATATATATTGTAGAAATGAAAGATACCATATGCAGTTGCATTATCGACTACTAGCATTTCATTTCTCATTGACAATAATTTTGGTAGTATTGCAAATATACAAAATAAAAAAAATGATTCGCTTTACGTTAATAAGAAATATCCCTTTCCCCGGGTAGCGCCACACATACGCATATCGATCCATCTTTAATATGACTTATCGATTCTGATATTGACTAACTATTTTATACTGATGCGCCTCTGAGCTTGGTTTCCGAAGATTTAGGTGCAAATGAAGTTACCTTATTATTATTATTCGTACTGATGTTTATGTTATGCGTTTCAATATCTTTTCGCAACGCAAGTTACGGTTCACGTTTCTTTTCTTGCCAACATATAAGTCCTACCTACATATATACAGACACAAAAACAACTACACCTACATTGAGCAACTTAATGTTGGTCTTACCTGAAATCCTGACACTTCAGATCAACAGCGTGTCCTCCAATGCTGAATGTGTCATTCATGAGGATATCCCGTAGAATGTCCTTATCGCTCAATGTTGAATCAACCCACAGGAAGAAGTCGACGACGACGCTCCCTTTCCTGTCAAGTGAAATATAACACATTATCATACACGCTTTAGCACTACGTATTAGTTGTGTTATACGACGCCGGGTACAACTGTAACATGTTTTCATAAAACGCTCTTTCTTGGCTAAGTGTTGTCCTTGGAAGAATCCATGTTGTCTTAGTATACGAACTGTATGTTAGTTGCTAATCTGACTGGATTTGGAGTTCAACAAACAAAACAATGTTATGGAATTGAAGATGTATGGAAGCAAGTCAACTGACACTGAATACCGACTGAATACAACACAAATAATCGAACATAACAATAGTTTGCTTTGATAATGATTCGTATATGTAATATAGTCATAATTATTATTATTTAAAAACAATTTTGATCATTGCGTCTATCATTTGGAGCGCGCGCATGCATATGAGTGTGTGTATGTGTGTGCGCGCGCGTGTGTGTGAGTGCGTGCGTGTGTGCGGGCGTGTGATAGTAAATTCGCGTCGTTACCTCACAACTAGTGGATGCATTTTCGCATGTGCAAAATTGTCACGTGACCTCCTTTGATTTTTTAATTACAAATACGTCATTTCAATTATATTTTCACTGTCATCGCCAATCAACGTACAGACAGTAATGACAGTTGTACATGTCGGCTTACATGTTGATTTTTTGCATCCTAATACTTTTAAAACTATGTCAATTTCAAGTGTTGGATATTCTAGGTTATTAAAATCAATATTTCATTATTGCTTCATCATTTTTCATTATCTGTTAATTCAATAATATTTGGCTAATGACGTAACATGTGTTAAAACACCTTATATGGCATATATATATATATTGTTATATTTATATGGTATAGATGCAATTGGAATTTTGTCTGACGCAAGTTTTTCGCTGGGTGTCAAGTTGAATTGCCTAACCAGTACATGGTCCAACGACTTTTGCCGGCGCTGTGCAAATTATGTTTTTATTACCATGGCTATTAGGTCATATGCCAGCGTTTGCCTTTAAGGAAAGAATAGTCATATAAAACAAACAATGTTCTACCTACGTGAACATAATATTTGTCACGTTGATCAGTCTGGACCGCACATGTTCATGTGCACGGAAAATCTGACTCAACTGGAATAAACAGACATATTGAATTGCAGTAATGCATTATTTGTATATAATTGCACTGTTCCAATGCGTATCAAACAACATTTTCAAATATCAATATTGCCATCATATCCAGTCCCAAATGCCATGACATATTGATATTAACCATGTCAACAATTGAAATAAACTAAATTATTGTAGCTAGACACCTATGTTACTATGTTTATAGGTGTTCCAGTTGTCTGTGGCATAACGATTCTGCTCAGAAAAACAACACACATAACACTTACACAAAATAAATACAAACCAGTGTATGGAGTGTTTACAAACTAGGCAACCACGCTCAACACACACCACGCTCATTATACACACCACGCAACCACACCACATACCATCCACAAACCACGCAACCACGCACACACGCACCACGCACATACACACCACACCACACAGACACCACGCACACCACGCACACCACGCACACCTCATTTTGAGCACACCTTTGATATAACTTCATCCGCCAACTTCAAGTATTCACTGGATATGTTGATGCCATAGTTGTCTACATAAGTCAGGTCAGGCACCCGAAGTTGGCCGTAATACAATATATCGGTCGTTTCTGTAAGCATGCACATCGTTTAGTTGATCTCACACAGATTCCAAATAAGGATCTTACTTTGTTGTTGACGTTTTACTCCATGAGTGAAGAAATAATTGATGATATCTAGTAGGATATTTGGAAGGAAATTGCAGGAAATAGGGCAACAGAGCCACGTAAAAACGTGTTAGTATATACTAATATATTAAATACACAATCCCATGTTACCTGATGAGGACACAGCGTTTACGTCGACGGCAGGACCGGCGAAAGATCCACGGTGCTCTTTGAACCCTATGAGAAGGTTTGACTGAACGACAGCAGATTCTTCCTTCGACACAAGCAGCTCATACGCGACAACTAGGCTGCCAGAACTGTTAAAGAGAACAAGAGACATATTACATTATTAATGTGGAATCTGTTGACTTAACGAACGTGAACAGTTGAATAGGTCAGCATGTTTCTCTATAGCTCAGTTAAGACATACTGACCGGATACCTGTACACTATTGACATAGCTCAATGTGATGACATGCAAAGATTGGCACTGTGCAGCAGGCTATGATAGAAGAGTTAAATGCATATATAGACAAATGTTGAGTTCCGTAGAAAAAAGTGCATTGTTTTATGTATATTATAACCGAGTTTAATTTGTGTTGAATATATGAAACTAAAATGTTGTAGGGATCTCTGGCAATATGTCAATATTGTCTTCAGCGTAGTGTTAAGTAGGTAACGAATACACGCTTCACCTTAATGAATGGACGTTATTATAGACGAACATTTGTTTTATTGGAATACAATCACTGACGGACTGATTTAAATTCGAACAATAATTAACTGAACTTGAAGGTGACACTATCAATTACGTACGTTCCGGGTACCAGCTTCTTGTCAAGTATTGCTTTCAGCTGGAACGAATACAATGTACAGGTTTGTGTCCTGTTATTATCTTTAGTGGTATTGTCATTTTTCCTGATCTATTACATATAAGTAGTTGTGTAATTGATGCATGGAGTTTGTGTGCGCGCGTTTCAGCACTTATAGTTCATATTCTACTACAGTACCGAATACACTTACATCTCAATCAAACAACACTTACTGCCTCCACCACAATGCTCTTCAGTGCCTTGTATTTACTAGAAGACTTGTCCGTCAGGTCGTGTGAGAATATTTTGTCACGCAATTTCACAGACACAATTAGCCGGGTTTTCTTTGTTGCTCGGAAACCTGTCGTGAAAACATGTCTCAAAATTGAACGACTAAGCTATCTTTCAATAGTTATATTTGTAAACAATTTCATTCAACTAAATGCATGCATTGAAAAATAGTTACACTTTCTTTCTTTCAATAGTATAATGTATGCATTATTACAACTTTTGTTGTCCTCTGCAGTAGTTTTGATATATTTAATGAACTGTTAGTTCCGCTATTTATAAAAGGGCAGGGAAAACACGAACGTGTGTGCGCGCTTATACATGTGTGTTGTGTCTACATGTTGTATTTCATTCAAGATGCTTGCATCATAGATGTCGACGAATGCTTGAGCCGTCCTTGTCGGAATGCCGCTATATTGTTTCATATGAAATGACATTTTGGAACGATTCAAAACCCACGCTGAAAATCATTCAGCATGACACTGACGAAGGCCAAGAAACACACTACGTTTAATGAAAAATTTCTCACCGCTTCAAGTGTATCGCTGAAATTGTACTACGGCTACACATGAGCTCAGTTAAACATCTAGGATACATGTTAAGTGTTAAACTTAGGATGTAGAGCTTAAATTGCCTATTGTCGGTAGGTTCAGTGTTTTCTAGGATTCCAATGTGGCACAGGCAGCGAGCGACACATACTTACTTTTCTCACAGCTGTCACCAGTAAAGACACCTGAACATTTACAAGTGCACTTGCCTCCACTTTCACGGCAAGTACCACAATTTCTGCAGGGTCTACTTCGGCACAGTGCACCTTTAAAGAACAACATCGGTCATACAATCAGTAACATACTAATACCGCCGGAAAACGTGATGACCTAAATAAAGCTGATGTGAATTATAAGTGTTACAATTTAACATAAATAACAATGAGATGATTTCATACTATATTTGGTAATGATTCCATATATATATTACTACACATTAAAGAATGATAATCATGCTAACCGAAGCAATGTAAGGTAGTAATGCAAACACAGATAAATCTAAATTGGCAGGGAAACATCGACCGTATTTAAATATATGTTATTTCGTGCAACAGTGAGTGACCTCTATGGATGGCATAGTGGAGACAATCACACTAGGATCATTCTTGTTCATCTCATTGACTTAGCTGTTGTGTACGAAATATCTCTAACGTGATAGTATTAATGATACTGCATGCGCCATCTATTTGGCATGGCAGTTACAATAAACCGCTTGCACCGGTGCAGTTATATGTGTTATATTATTTAAGTGAGCAAAACAATGCGTATCGTAAATATATAACATATTAGGTATATTGGAGTGGTTAACATGTTTATAAAACAACACTATACAAACATAGGCGAGATAATACCTTGTTAGGTTAATTTGAGATAAACAACGATAGTAAGTTGAAGAGATTGAAAAAACACTATACATTTCATGGCCTTATTTGACCATTATCTCAATATAGAAAGTAATCATTTTGACAGCAAACACACACGTTATATAAAATATTACATAATATAGATGTGTATATATTTAATGTTTAGTGTTGAAGAAAAATGCAAAATTGTTCGAAAAGAAGCACGTGCTTTATAATGCAAAATGCATAATTATTATCAAGATAAGCAAAGTTTAAAACCTTTAGACAGGGAAGGACAAAACAAAACCAATACTTTCATTGCTAAACAACTAATGTTGCAAAATAAAGAACAATCTTTAATCTATATTTGAGTACACTGTTATTTGCAACGCACCTCTTTCACAGTGAGTGCCGGTATAGCCAGACGCACAGTTGCACTGATAAGCGTTCAAACCGTCCTGACACTTCCCGTCGTTCAGACAAGGACTGCTTGCACACTCGTCAATGTCTATCAAAGACAATTTTAGGATTACGTGGTGGAAGAAGATCTTAGTAGTTTATTGGAACCTTCGTTGTCTTGACAGCGAGACCGATTAAAGAACACATCGTTACAAATCACCACAAATCCAAATATATATTATAGTATAATTTCATTGGGACGTTCGTAGCAATATTTTGCAAATAGTTTTATAGACATGCCTTCCCAAATACAATATAATTTAATTTAGTAATACGTTTTTTTTCTGGAAGACCTTGTGATAGTCATAAGCAAGCCATAAGACGAAGATTTGTGCAAATGTTCCAATCAAATAATTCAGATGTGTTTCTTGCAGTTGTACATTTCCATATGCCCTAAAGATAATACAGGTAATACAACCACACCATAAGTAATCATTCAAACATAAAATGTTGAAATACTATGCGTGTCACAATTTCATAAAGAAGAAACGTTTATGTTTATAAAAAGGGTGACTTAAATGTTCAAACATTCCTCTTTATATGTGTGAAAGAGCGTGTATAACAATGTGTCAGTACGTCTCATGCAAAAGTAACCATCCCATGAAATAAGGAACATACAACTACAAGTAAAATAAACTTTGAAATGTCAAGGAAATAAAATAATATGTCATGAATTTACCTGTCTCGCAGGTAGACCCTGTATATCCTGTTGGACACACGCAGGAGAACAAGTTAATTTGTGGAGTGGAGCAAATCGCGTCGTGCTGGCATGGGCTGCTCAAACATTCGTCGATATCTACAAACAAACAATACACACAGACATTAGTCTACGTGCACATCATAATGTATGATACGAGTCTCATTTTCTTTGTATGATAATGAGGATGAATATGCAAAGAGAAGTACACACATATGGCTACGGAACGGTTACGGCTACCGCTTCTTGACGCAGTCTAACTTTCCGAAAGTGTTGTCATTCGGTAAGAACCTTTCCGAGGTCAAGCTGATCAGTCTCAGGCCTGTTGGGTGAACATTGTATGTAGATATCGGCGTGTACTATTAAATATAATTTTAATGTCAAATTGAGCAATATTTGAAGTGACTGTGAAAATACCACCGTATATCGCCCAGTGAATGGTGATTTCGCAATCGTACGAGTGGCCAATGACGTAGGCTACCGCCACGCTTGGATGACGACTGGTGTGACTTGCCGTCCTTCACGCATCAGTGGCTGCACTCGATTGGTCAGACCGCTGTAGCACCCGGTCTGCTTATTTAGTATTTGTTTGACCCGGCGGTATTGGGCACGCATCAATCCGATGTAGCACGGATTGCTTGTCCAGTTTGGCAGGGTGTCATGCGGTTCAAGATGGCGACGTTAGTTGACTATAGAATTGAACACAAGTTTGCATTTATTCTAGTGAATTTATTTTCGTGACATAATAAATGTATAAAAAATGTAATGCTTTGTCACAGCCTTTTTGTTTTTGTACATCACTCCTTTTAAAACACTTGCACATTTAGGGTTTGCAAGATGAAAAGTTCTAGTTTACCATATAACTAGCCACAATAACCTATTTCAGCTGCTTTTAGGAAGCCACTCATCAAAATATTAAAGCAACAACGGTTATTTACATCACAGTGTTGGGAAAAATAGACTCTGCTACTTGGATTTTATTTAACTTAAAAACCATTTTAGTGCTTATACACATGGGCAGTGGAATACAAATGAAATAAAACTGCCACTGAAGAATATAAAGAATAAAACAAAGTTCATACGACTTGTCTATAAATTTGCATCATCAAGCCAACATATGTAACGTAGAGGGTAGTGACCGTGCAGTAGTAATGAGAACGCTTAAATCACGTGTGATAGTATCGTCATCTGGCGTATTAAGTTCCACCAGTTACGGTTAAAGTTCATCACTATACATATAGATGGCAGGGCATTGTTCTAGAAAGATCTGTGAGCCGGGATGTGGAACTCACTTCCGCCCAGATGCACCACGATGTTGACATGAGTTAATTAAACAGTTCTGTTACAATACACGTTGTCAGATTACTATATAGTACCGTAGAGTAACATTCCATGGTGGCAGCCGGCAACGAACCCTATAGATACAAACTGACGCCAAGCGGCATTCTTTCGTCGGAGATCGACCGAGAAATGAGACTTTGAACGACAATGACGCACGTCTGAGTTTGAGTCTGAATCAATGCTGTCAGCGAACTGCTAAGTGAATTTTCTTACATTTCGATTATGGGAGACCTTTCAGGAATTGAACCTCCGCGCATGAACTGGTCGGCAGCAGATTTGCCAAATGCTTACTATGAGTTTCGTCAGTATTGCGAGTTGATATTCTGTGGCCCCCTAGCAAAGAAAGATGAGGCCACACGGGTGACGTACGTATTATTATGGGTCGGCCAGGAAGGCCTACGCATGTATAATACGTGGAATATCTCGGAAGATAACAAAGGGAAGCTAGATGTGTTGTGGAATGGCTTTTAAAACACCATTGAGCCTAAAACAAACTTCCGACTAAATCGCTTCCACCTCCAGAAATATAGGCAAGCGACAGGCGAGAGCATAGACGAATTTATGACGCGGTGCAAGCTGCAGGCAAAAAAGGGTCAATTCAGGGACACCAGAGAGACTGACGAGCGGCTGATAGAGCAGTTGATCGTGGGCGTCAGACACCCGAAGGTACAGGAGAAGCTGCTGGGACGCGATGCGGCCTTGACCCTCGATAGTGCGATGGACACCGCGAGGACTTATGAGGCGACGGTGGCAAACATGCAGATGTTCAATGACGGAGCGACCGTCCACCACGTCCGCCAGCAGCGCCACTTACGACAACAGCAACACTCAGACAGCCGTCACAATTCAGCCTGCGGGAGGAGGCACCCCACCGGTCGTGACAGCTGCCCAGCTTATGGCAGCAAGTGTTTGGCGTGCGGCCTAGCCAATCACTGGAAGGTGGTCTGCACGACCAATGACGCGAGACGCGGCAGAGCGGATGCACGCTCCAGAACGACACGTCGTCACGACACCCCAGCTAGAAGGTCAACGTCGAGAAGGAGACCAGCAGGTCGAGGTGACAACCCGACCACAATCGACAACGTAGACAGTGCGCAGCAGATCAACGAACCTTTCGAGACTTTAGTTTTTGATTCGATCCACGCACAGAAGGACACGCGCAACGAAGTCTTCGCGTCCCTTGACATCGTGATGAAGAAGAGGCCAGCGATCCTCAAAGTCAAAGTCGACACGGGGCGCAGGGAAACGTTCTCCCTCTCCAGGTATACAGACGAATGTACCCCGGAAACCGGGACGCTGAAGGCTACCCCATGCCCACCTGTCTTCGAGCGAATTCCACGGTACTGACCGCGTACAACGGCGAGCGCATCCCGCAACACGGGACGATGACACTGCGATGTGCGCACAACCAGAAGAGCTGCGAGGTGGAGTTTTATGTTGCCGACACGCCTGGCGCAGACATCATGGGGCTGCCATCGTGTCGATCGCTGGAACTCGTGACGATGCACTGCGAGGTCAGTCGTAAATCACCCGATGACGTCATCAGATCGAAGGAAGACCTGCTGGGAAGTTACCCGGACCGATTCCAGGGAATTGAAAAGTTCAGCGGTGACTTCATATCACTCTTGACCCCAACGTGACCCCTGTCATCCATGCGCCAAGACGATGCGCGATACACCTGAAAGACGAGGTGCAACGACAGATAAACGACATGCTGGAACTCGGAGTCATTGAGAAAGTGACACAGCCTACGGATTGGGTCTCCAGTATAGTATACAGCAGGAAGTCAAACGGACGATTACGCATCTGCCTAGACCCGAACGACTTGAACAAGGCCGTCAAACGTCCTCACTACCATACACCGACGCTAGACGAAATCACGCACAAGTTGGCCGGCTCAGTGACATTTTCGAAGCTAGATGCACGACACGGATACTGGTCGGTACAGTTGGATGAAGAGTCGAGGCGTCTCACGACCTTCAACAGCCCCTTCAGCCGGTAATGCTTCAAGTGGTTGCCGTTTGAACTCAACTTGAGCCAGGATGTATTCCAAGAACGGATGGACTACATCCTCGAGCAATGCCCTGGGACGATCGGCATCGCCGATGACGTCGGCGTCTTTGGGAAGACAGCAGAGGAACACGATGAGAACCTGCACCACCTGATGAGAACGGCTGGACAGCACGGGTTAGTCTTCAACCTGGCGAAGTGTGAAATAAAGCGGCCGAGTATGAGGTTCTTCGGACTGGTGTTCGACGCACGAGGTGTCCACCCAGACCCAGAAAGGATATCCGACATCCAAGGGATGAAGACACCAGAGAACGTCACACAGCTACAAGAGTTCCTCGGCATCGGGACCTATATGTCACCGTTCACACCCAACTTGTCCAAGCACACAGCACTACTATGCGACCTGGTGAAGAAAGACGCAGACTTTGTGTGGACGCAGTCACACAACGCGACCTTCGAGAAGACGAAGACACTAATGTGTCGTCAGATCATCCTCAGCTACTTCGACCCGGATGCAGAGAGCGTGATTCAAGTCGACGTTTCGAGTCGAGGGTTGGGTGCAGTCCTCTTACAAGGAGGAAAGCCGATTGCGTTCGCGAATAAGACACTCAGCGGCTGTGAACAGAGGTACGCGAACATTGAGCGAGAGATGCTAGCAGTCGTCTTCGGATGTGAAAGGTTCCATACTTATGTGTTCGGGAAGGCTTTCACCATCGAGTCCGACCACAAACCACTAGAGATGATCCACTTGAAGAACTTGGCGGCAGCTCCGCAGCGCCTCCAACGGATGCTCTTGAGAATACAGCCGTACGCGATCAAGATCAAGCACAGGCCGGGCAAGGAGATGCTATTAGCCGACGCACTGTCCCGCCAGCCGTGTGACAACGATGAGCTGATACAGCTAGATGTGCAACTCCATCCGGTCCAGTTCTCCACATCGCGACTGGAGACGATGAGCTTAGAGACACAGCAAGACCCCGAGTTGACAGACCTACAATCGGTGATCGTCAAAGGATGGCCCGACAGGAGGAACGAAGTACCTTCGAATCTCCGGATGTACTGAGCGTTCCGAGATGAGCTGTCAGTTGCAGATGGAATCATCTCTAAAGGTGAATGTGTGGTGGTGCCCAAGGCGTTACAACCTGGTATACTCAAGAATCTGCACGCGGCACACCAGGGGGTCGAGAAGACTCGCCTACGAGCTCGCACATGCGTGTACTGGGGCACGATGAACACTGACATCGAGATCATGGTGAACAAGTGCGGAGCGTGCCAAGAGATGCAACGAGCACAGGTGGCTGAACCACTGTTGCAACACGACGTGCCAACACGTCCATGGCAGACAGTGGGCACCGACCTTTTCTCCATCGGAACATGCAACTACCTGATAGTGACCGATTACTACTCAAAGTTCTCGTTTGTGAGGAAGGTAGAGGGAGCAGTGACAAGTCACGCAGTTATTGAGCTGATTAAGGAGATTTTCAGTGAACACGGGCCACCGGACACCTTCATCAGCGACAACGGCCCGCAGTACAGCTGTAACGAGTACCGCCAGTTCGCCAGGGAATGGGCATTCAACCATATCACATCAAGCCCCCACTTCCCCCAATCGAACAGGTTCGCAGAGAGACAGATCCAAACGGTGAAGCGGACGTTGAAGAAGGCCGAGGCGACACGACTCGACAAGGCGATGGCACTGCTCTTACTGCGTACGACGCCGATAGACAGTCGGCTACCGTCACCAGCGGAACTCCTCTACTCACGAAGACTAAAGACGAACATTCACACTCAGTTACGATACACTCGCACCGATCGAGACGATGTGCGGCAGCGACTGCTTGAGCAACAACAAGACCAAAAGCTCTACCACGAGTCGCGAGGTACACGCCAGCTGGCAGACCTAAGACCAGAGTAGCATGTACGAGTTCGCGACCACGTCACTGGCTCCTGGCAGCCAGCCATAGTCAAAATGGTGCGTAACGAACCGAGATCATACGACGTACTACGCCCCAATGGGGGCACTGTGAGACGAAACCGACGCCATATTCGCACGACAGGTGAGCGTTACTACTTCCTGAGCGATCACGAGGACGGACCAGCGGTCGATCAACCCATCCGTCAAGACCCCGTACCGGAAGAGAGTGCGGACGCCACACCCGAGGTCGTCCCATCAGCACCACCCCCGAGACCGGAGAGGCGCGTCTCTTTCACGCCAGAACCCGTCCAATCACTGGAAGGTGGTCTGCACGACCAATGACGCGAGACGCGGCAGAGCGGATGCACGCTCCAGAACGACACGTCGTCACGACACCCCAGCTAGAAGGTCAACGTCGAGAAGGAGACCAGCAGGTCGAGGTGACAACCCGACCACAATCGACAACGTAGACAGTGCGCAGCAGATCAACGAACCTTTCGAGACTTTAGTTTTTGATTCGATCCACGCACAGAAGGACACGCGCAACGAAGTCTTCGCGTCCCTTGACATCGTGATGAAGAAGAGGCCAGCGATCCTCAAAGTCAAAGTCGACACGGGGCGCAGGGAAACGTTCTCCCTCTCCAGGTATACAGACGAATGTACCCCGGAAACCGGGACGCTGAAGGCTACCCCATGCCCACCTGTCTTCGAGCGAATTCCACGGTACTGACCGCGTACAACGGCGAGCGCATCCCGCAACACGGGACGATGACACTGCGATGTGCGCACAACCAGAAGAGCTGCGAGGTGGAGTTTTATGTTGCCGACACGCCTGGCGCAGACATCATGGGGCTGCCATCGTGTCGATCGCTGGAACTCGTGACGATGCACTGCGAGGTCAGTCGTAAATCACCCGATGACGTCATCAGATCGAAGGAAGACCTGCTGGGAAGTTACCCGGACCGATTCCAGGGAATTGGAAAGTTCAGCGGTGACTTCATATCACTCTTGACCCCAACGTGACCCCTGTCATCCATGCGCCAAGACGATGCGCGATACACCTGAAAGACGAGGTGCAACGACAGATAAACGACATGCTGGAACTCGGAGTCATTGAGAAAGTGACACAGCCTACGGATTGGGTCTCCAGTATAGTATACAGCAGGAAGTCAAACGGACGATTACGCATCTGCCTAGACCCGAACGACTTGAACAAGGCCGTCAAACGTCCTCACTACCATACACCGACGCTAGACGAAATCACGCACAAGTTGGCCGGCTCAGTGACATTTTCGAAGCTAGATGCACGACACGGATACTGGTCGGTACAGTTGGATGAAGAGTCGAGGCGTCTCACGACCTTCAACAGCCCCTTCAGCCGGTAATGCTTCAAGTGGTTGCCGTTTGAACTCAACTTGAGCCAGGATGTATTCCAAGAACGGATGGACTACATCCTCGAGCAATGCCCTGGGACGATCGGCATCGCCGATGACGTCGGCGTCTTTGGGAAGACAGCAGAGGAACACGATGAGAACCTGCACCACCTGATGAGAACGGCTGGACAGCACGGGTTAGTCTTCAACCTGGCGAAGTGTGAAATAAAGCGGCCGAGTATGAGGTTCTTCGGACTGGTGTTCGACGCACGAGGTGTCCACCCAGACCCAGAAAGGATATCCGACATCCAAGGGATGAAGACACCAGAGAACGTCACACAGCTACAAGAGTTCCTCGGCATCGGGACCTATATGTCACCGTTCACACCCAACTTGTCCAAGCACACAGCACTACTATGCGACCTGGTGAAGAAAGACGCAGACTTTGTGTGGACGCAGTCACACAACGCGACCTTCGAGAAGACGAAGACACTAATGTGTCGTCAGATCATCCTCAGCTACTTCGACCCGGATGCAGAGAGCGTGATTCAAGTCGACGTTTCGAGTCGAGGGTTGGGTGCAGTCCTCTTACAAGGAGGAAAGCCGATTGCGTTCGCGAATAAGACACTCAGCGGCTGTGAACAGAGGTACGCGAACATTGAGCGAGAGATGCTAGCAGTCGTCTTCGGATGTGAAAGGTTCCATACTTATGTGTTCGGGAAGGCTTTCACCATCGAGTCCGACCACAAACCACTAGAGATGATCCACTTGAAGAACTTGGCGGCAGCTCCGCAGCGCCTCCAACGGATGCTCTTGAGAATACAGCCGTACGCGATCAAGATCAAGTACAGGCCGGGCAAGGAGATGCTATTAGCCGACGCACTGTCCCGCCAGCCGTGTGACAACGATGAGCTGATACAGCTAGATGTGCAACTCCATCCGGTCCAGTTCTCCACATCGCGACTGGAGACGATGAGCTTAGAGACACAGCAAGACCCCGAGTTGACAGACCTACAATCGGTGATCGTCAAAGGATGGCCCGACAGGAGGAACGAAGTACCTTCGAATCTCCGGATGTACTGAGCGTTCCGAGATGAGCTGTCAGTTGCAGATGGAATCATCTCTAAAGGTGAATGTGTGGTGGTGCCCAAGGCGTTACAACCTGGTATACTCAAGAATCTGCACGCGGCACACCAGGGGGTCGAGAAGACTCGCCTACGAGCTCGCACATGCGTGTACTGGGGCACGATGAACACTGACATCGAGATCATGGTGAACAAGTGCGGAGCGTGCCAAGAGATGCAACGAGCACAGGTGGCTGAACCACTGTTGCAACACGACGTGCCAACACGTCCATGGCAGACAGTGGGCACCGACCTTTTCTCCATCGGAACATGCAACTACCTGATAGTGACCGATTACTACTCAAAGTTCTCGTTTGTGAGGAAGGTAGAGGGAGCAGTGACAAGTCACGCAGTTATTGAGCTGATTAAGGAGATTTTCAGTGAACACGGGCCACCGGACACCTTCATCAGCGACAACGGCCCGCAGTACAGCTGTAACGAGTACCGCCAGTTCGCCAGGGAATGGGCATTCAACCATATCACATCAAGCCCCCACTTCCCCCAATCGAACAGGTTCGCAGAGAGACAGATCCAAACGGTGAAGCGGACGTTGAAGAAGGCCGAGGCGACACGACTCGACAAGGCGATGGCACTGCTCTTACTGCGTACGACGCCGATAGACAGTCGGCTACCGTCACCAGCGGAACTCCTCTACTCACGAAGACTAAAGACGAACATTCACACTCAGTTACGATACACTCGCACCGATCGAGACGATGTGCGGCAGCGACTGCTTGAGCAACAACAAGACCAAAAGCTCTACCACGAGTCGCGAGGTACACGCCAGCTGGCAGACCTAAGACCAGAGTAGCATGTACGAGTTCGCGACCACGTCACTGGCTCCTGGCAGCCAGCCATAGTCAAAATGGTGCGTAACGAACCGAGATCATACGACGTACTACGCCCCAATGGGGGCACTGTGAGACGAAACCGACGCCATATTCGCACGACAGGTGAGCGTTACTACTTCCTGAGCGATCACGAGGACGGACCAGCGGTCGATCAACCCATCCGTCAAGACCCCGTACCGGAAGAGAGTGCGGACGCCACACCCGAGGTCGTCCCATCAGCACCACCCCCGAGACCGGAGAGGCGCGTCTCTTTCACGCCAGAACCCGTCTACCGGACGAGGTCGGGGAGAAGTGTGTGACCACCCCGCAGGCTTGAGCTCTAGATATTATTGAACGTTTCATAGAGACAGCTACGCAGTTATAATATTTAGACACTCGCACACACCATACTTAGAAACGTGCGCACATGTAGATTGACACGTTACCACGAGACATCACGTCTTCTTTGGACATTTTATTTCCTACTTAGCAGTTAGCTTTGTAGACAATTTGTATGCATATTACTATCGTTAGACATCACTTCTTTGAAAGAAGGGGGGTGTGATAGTATCGCCATCTGGCGTATTAAGTTCCACCAGTTACGGTTAAATAGTTCATCACTATACATATAGATGGCAGGGCATTGTTCTAGAAAGATCTGTGAGCCAGGATGCGGAACTCACTTCCGCCCAGATGCACCACGATGTTGACATGAGTTAATTAAACAGTTCTGTTACAATACACGTTGTCAGATTACTATAGAGTACCGTAGAGTACCATTCCATCACTGATTACAGATTTTTTGTGATGTTAATCCTCTTGATTCTTTCATGATTGACATTGGTGTTCTCAACATCATCATGGTCATAGTCCACAAAGTGTTTCTTTTTCTGTCCATCTACCAAACACACCTGTACCGCGACCCGAGTGTAGGACAGTTGCCCAGTGGACACTTGCCCAGTGGTCAAATGAAAAAGTGGACACTTGCTCAGTGACAAAAAAATGCCATAAATGTTCGTGCAAGTCTAATGCTGTGGGCTGACCATGGAAGCAACAGCAAGTTATTATAATTGCTTTTAAGCAGCTCATGCCAACCTGGAGTAGCTCAGATATCCACTGCAGCCATGTGATATGCATTCTGATTGCAATGTCCTATCCAGGGTAACCCAGTTGCATTGTGACTGGCTTCAGAAATCTCATACAATTAATAGCTGGGGCAAACTGTTCTATGTCAATTAGCTAACAAAGATTTTAATCCTAAACTATGTCAATTATCTAACAAAGAATTTTTTTAATAAAGAATTTAATCCTAAATGAAGGAATATAATAATATAAATAATATATTAAATAATACTACTGTCTAATTTATTTATTACATTTATGGAATTTGTTTAACTGAGTAAGTGTCCACTTTTTCACTTGACCACTGGGCAACTGTCCGTACCCCCGCGACCCGATCTCTCCTCGATTGACAAGTAGACCGATCACGTGGTAGGGTGAAGTCGGGATATCTCGCAGGTCCAACTCGGGCCTGACCAATCGTGTGCAGCCAGTGTTGCATGGTGTATTGACGTTGAACTTGACGCGAGCTAATCGTGTCACCCCGCTGCGCGGGCCACATAGTGGCAGTCGAGGTGTGATGACTACAAGGTGCTCGGTGGAAACCCTGTTCACGGCCAACGACACAACGGCAGAAAGCGATAATTGTCTTGACGAACTAGAACTCGCCGCCACTGACGCCATGCTGGTTAACTTTTGCTGCCTCAAACATCAACACAGCTCTCTGTGAGAGCGGATCCTCCTATTAATCACGTGGTAAGGGTAAATGGGAGAGCAAAAATGGCAAAATCATCATTCTGCATCCAATTGTGCAGATACAAGGGCAAAGACAGTATGGTGCAATAACACCTGTGCCAGCTGTGGGTGTATTACGAATGCTTTGGAGAACAGCCAGAGGAGATTATTGGCTTGTGTAGCTGCCATGCGTGCAGAAAACTACCTAGCGTTGTCCTGCAACTGGTGAACACTGTATCAAAACTCGAAGCGACAACACTACAGTTAAATGACAACAATGAGGAATTAATTCAACTGGTGAAGGAGCAGTACAACACAAATGATGCCATCAGGAATTAAAACACTGCTCTAACCGAGCAAGTTGCAACTCTACGAGATGAAATAAACCATAACAACGATATAAGAATGGTGTATGACAAGCTTGACAAACTATCATCGGACGTGGTAAGCTTAAAACAGGCGCCTACTGAGCGGAAATCCTTCGCCGCAGTTACAAGTGAGAAACGACGCAGTGTTTTCAAGGTTGATAACCAAATTGGGCGTGACATTCATAAGGTCACCACTGCGGACAACGAACATGTGGCCTTGCACAAGGAATACAGAGCTACTCCAAAAGACCCACTAGGAGCTGTCCAGTGGGGCAAAGAGGCGGACGAACTAACTATCGTGTGTGGCAATGCAGTCATGGAAGACTCGGATATGGAGGAAGTGAAGTAAGACTTCAGCGACCTCATCACCAAAGCAACAGAGAACATCAACCGTGTGACGATTAGCAGTGTCTTGTCCGACACAACAGGGACGCAAGATGACAATATTAAGGAAATTAACAATTTCCTGAGAGATAAGTGTAGTGACACGGGCGCCCGGTTCGTTTCCAACGATCAAAACTTCTTGTTTCGTGATGGATCCAGCAACACGTCAGCATTCCTGAGTGACGGTATCAGTCTTTCTGCGTTCGGGGTGAACAAGCTGATGAGCAACCTGTCACTGATGCTTCGTAACCATCGAGAAGATGGAGCGCAGTGGGGATTCTGTTCGCAGAAGAGCTGCAATGAGTCGAGATCGACTGGTAACAGGTCGACGAAACAGCGACGCAGCGCGCCATCTGGTCACCGACCCATTGTCGAAAGGGAGCCGCTATATCTCGAGAGCGACTGGGAAACGACCACTGAAATAGGACCGAGGCACGCATGCTATTCGCCCTTCTAATGCGGGTGACCGTGCACCCGTTGCCGTAGCATACCACAACACAGAACAACAGGTGTGAATGCAGACAATTTAGTCACGCTTGCGATCAATCCACGGCGGAGCTTACCAACGATTCTGAGTCTCAATGCTCGGTCACTAAATATTTAGAAATCAGATTAATTGCTCGCGGTGGCATGCACGAACAACATGGGCTGCGTGTGTTTCATTGAAATCTGGTTCAAGAGTTACATGTCGACTGAATCTGCCGGTTTGGCAGGCTTCAGTTGTGAACGAAAGGACCGCGTGGATAAAGGAGGCGGAGGAGTGGTGTGTTATGTAGCCGAGACCATTGAATATGATCGGTTACATGATATTGAAGATGCTGAACACGAAGTGATATGGATTAAAATGAAGCCTAAGAAACTACCAAGAAAATACTCATGCATTATTTTAGTGTGCATCTACCACCCACTTGGTACGGACAATGGCTCTATGCGAGAGTACCTGATAAGTAGTCTGGACACAGTTTTGCGATGTAGTCCAGATTGTGGTGTCATTATAATTGGGGATTTTAATCAATTCAAAGACACGTTTTTACGGACACGTTATGGATACGAGCAGATTGTTAAGACAGCCATGCGTAATTGTGCAATATTGGAAAAAAAATGTGGTCTAACATGTCACCTGTGTACGACTATCTGACAGTGCTTGATGAATTGGGAACATCAGACCACAAGATGGTCTTACTGGTCCCATCGTGGTTCCCAACACTTGACACGGGCATGGTCCAGTACACCGTTACCAGGCTCATGGGTAACAACGAACGAGCATTGTTCACTTCGGCCATGTCACAGACTAGATGGGAGTATATGTACACATTGCCTACGTGCGAGGAACAGTTTAATCTCTTCCAAGAAACCATGGACCATTTACTGGATACCTGCTGTCCGTACACGACTGTCACGTCACAGTACAGACAAACCGTGGGTCACAGATGACTTCCGACACTTTATTAAACAGAGGCAATGTGCTCGAAAGGCAGGTGACACGAAACGGGCCAATAAACTCCGGAATTTAGTGAATCGCACAGCACCTAAATTACGACACCAGTTCTATCAATCTAAAATAGCATCAATTGAGAAAACATCGTCACGCGATTGGTGGAAGCACATGAAGTCACTCATGGGAAACGCATCTGGCAGTCGCAACGTGGTGCTGGGGCTGGCAAATAAAGTTACTGGTGGAGATGTACACAGCTTAGTCAACTCCATGAATGCGTTCTTCGTGTCGGTGACTGACGACTTACCGAGATTGCAGTTTTCCCACCCGATCTTTGACATTAAGGAACCACTGCCAGCTGAATTCACCATCAGCGTGAGTGACACTGAGATAGCACTTAGTAAGGTCAAAGTGAACAAAGCCACGGGTCCGGACAATATACCACCATGGGCTTTGAAAAATTGTTCGCACCTTCTTGCGGCACCGGTCATTGCAATATTCAACAGCTCGCTCAGGGAAGGTATATTGCCAACATTGTTGAAAATCAGCAAACGTTATTCCGTTGTCGAAGAAACACCCTCCAGTGACAGTTGAAAATGACATTAAACCTATATCGCTTACACCAATTCTGGCTAAGGTTGTTGTGTTTTTAGTGCTAAAGTGGGTCGATGTTTATGTTAAACCACGTTTGGCGGTATGGTAGGGACTGGTACCTCGGACGCTCTTGTGGGAATGCTTCATAAATAGTACGAAACCACCGATGTAACGGGCAATTTTGTAAGAGTGCTATTTCTCGACTACGGCAAAGCATTTGATCTAATTAACCATGATATATTAATACAGAAATTGATTGCAATGGAAGTACCACCACACCTGGTCCGATAGATGGCAGCATTTCTACTAGACCGCGAACAGAGAGTAAAAATTGGCGACGCTGTGTCAAAGCCAGCGTACCCTAATAGGGCATTCCCCAGGGAACTTTGTCAGGACCAAAACACTTTGTGGTTCATATAAATGATTTGCAAACATCTTGTTCTACGTTTAAATATGTTGACGATTCGAAATATGCAATCAAAGTATGATATTCAGGATTCTGCCAACATTATTGAGCGATGGTCTAGTAATAATGACATGCGCATCAATACGAGTAAGACAAAAGAAATGGTTATGTTTCGGTAAAGATAGAACATTTGTAGAATCTCTGCCGCATATTGATATAAATGGGACAGATATTGAGGGGATTACTCAAGCAAAAGTTATCGGCGTAACTATAGCATCGGATTTAAGTTTGAATGCACATATAGATGAAACAGTGTCAAAGGCAAGAAAGAGAGTGTATATGATAAGTTGAAACGTGCTGGTATCAACCAAAATTATTTTGTTAGAATACATGTATTTGTGATTAGACCAGTAGTTTAATATACCTGCCCGGTATGGCACACGAACTTGCCAAAATACTTATTGGACAACATCGAGATAATAAAAAAAAACTGTCTCAAAACTATATTTCCTGGTTGTGTGTACGAGGATATTCTGGATATGGTAAACTTACCAACGCTGCACGATAGATGCAATGGATTGTGTAAAATGTATTTCGCTAGAATGAAGCGTAGCGACCACATACTGAATACGTTACTACCAAATATTCGAAATGTGACGTATACACCAAGATCATTCAACGAGTTACCCGTCGCAATGGCGAACACAACTCGTTACAAAAAATCGTTATTTCCATGGTGTTTAGTACACTGCCAGACCACTTAATGATTTTAGTGTATGTCTTAACAGTCAATTTTAATATTTAAACTAAATGGTTTCATTTTAATGTATTTAAAGTATCTTATTTTTTAATGAAAGAAAGTAATGCAATGATAATGTACACGTTTTAATATAAAGTGCCTCACACTGAGTGAGTTGCGTTCACGGGGCGATTTTGTGTAATTTACTTAACAGTATCTTTAGTGTTGCGTTAATTTCTACGTTTTTTTAAATGTAACCTTATATACTAACATTTACCTTTCTCGCAAGTAACTCCAGCGTATCCTCCCGCACACTTGCAAGAGAACGTGCCCCATTGTGGAGTGGAACACGTGGCGCCGGTCTGACAAGGCTGGCTCAAACATTCGTCGACATCTATGATGCAAGTATCTTGAATAAAATACAACATGTACACGCACACACACGCGCACACTCGTGCACGCACGCATGCATGCACACAAGCAATTCCACACGCACGCACACATACATTCGTCGATGTCTACAGAGATAAAGGTACATTTTGTACAAGCTGAATCCAATGTCCATGTCCAATTTCTTACATTTACAATTTTACGTATCGTTGATATAATCATATTAGTAATGTAGGTAAACAGTTACTAAATCTGAATAAACCATATGGTGACAGTTATATTTTATATTTATTCTATAGTACAGTTAGTATTTATACGTATAATCACCAATACGCAGTTTTAAATTAAACAGATAAAAGAATCTGATCAACGTCTTTTTAACACATTACTTTTTATCTTTAGCCTACATATCTTTCAACCTTACCAGATAAATAAAAGGTTGGAAATGATAAATTGAATTCAATAGTATCAACATAATGCAAACAAAACAATCAGCTGAATCATGTAAAATGTTTTTATTTTCATTTACACGAAACAAGTGTTGATTATTGGTTTATATACCGTATTATTTATACGATGATAGCTCTGGTGTTGTACAGTAAACCAAATTGCATAGCAACAAGTAAAGACACATGATCTAATACAAATGATTATATAAAAAGTAAACTATTTAAATGAATAACATTAATAACTTAGTTGTATGCTATGCTAAAATGGCGAGTCTTCAATTTGCTCATAAATCCACTGACATTGGTACCACAAAGACAATTTTTAGCATTGATTTCATTTTATTTTATGCTAGGGCATAGTGTCATACTTCGAGATAATTGAGGTCGTAGTAACGTTTCTCTAATGATGGAGCCAGACGCAATAAAACATGCTTAACCACATCACACAGTTGAACACACGAACATACTGTCTAAGAAATGTATGGTACGTAAGCACACATTTTGAGTGTGCATTCCTTGTTTAAAACGTATGCCTGAATAGTATTTAAAATTGTTTCTTGCAAGACAACTCCAATTAGACGTATTTACAAAGAAACGTATATAGCAAACTTAGTAAAGAACATTTACCTGTCTCGCATTTAGTTCCAGTGTATCCGGCTGCGCACTTGCAAGAGAACATGTTCAAATGAAGGGTTGAACACATGCCTCCATTCTCACACGGATTACTCAAGCATTCGTTGATGTCTACAACATATGCTAATATTGTAAACACTGTCTACAACAACAAATATAATTGTACACATTTCTTACTACCGTATCATTACTGTTTATGGTAAAGAAATATATTTGAAAGACATCACAAAACGTCTCTACAACATCCCGTATACATCTTGGAGGGATATATTTACATATATATATATATATATACATCCTTATGTATATATATTGTCACACACACACGCACGCACACATACACACACACACACACACACACACACACACACACACACACACACACACACACACACGTAAACCATATACCTTTACCACATTCGTCACCAGTGTAGCCGGGAACACAACTGCATGTCCGCGTATCACCCGTCTCCAAACACGTCGCCCTGTTCTGGCATGGTCTCAGTACACATTGGACACCTGTAAATAAAACAATTACGATAATGATATATATGAATTACATCATGCCAACACAACGTCAACGACATATAACTTCGTGCGCTTTCTTTTAAGCATCCAACTTTATTAATTTAATTTGGTAACGAACATTCCATCGGTTAATGTTAAAACTAATTAACACGACTTTGGTAATGTTTACAATAGAGTCCACTTACAATGTTATTAAAAAAAATAAACTAGAAATATAAAAGACATATCTTCACATGCACAC
The DNA here is from genome assembly GCA_020002185.1 of Paraescarpia echinospica. NCBI lineage: Eukaryota > Metazoa > Annelida > Polychaeta > Sabellida > Siboglinidae > Paraescarpia > Paraescarpia echinospica. Next base: position 46,231,833 of record CM034538.1, on the reverse strand, counting down.
ATACGATACGATGGTGTCTTGTCACTTGCCTGTGTTGCACATATAGCTGGTGTATCCATTGAGGCAATGACACCGGAACTTGTTCACCTCATCGTCACATGTTCCGCCATTCATACACGGACTGCTCGAACATTCGTCGATGTCTGAACAAAAACATAAACGGTTTACTAGACGCTCTTCTTCTTCTTCCCTTAATACATACCTTCCAATGCTTGTATGGTTGCACTGTTCTTGCTATAGTTTGCATACACCGCTCCTTATATGCGACCCATTCCATCCACCCTTTCATCTTTTTTCAGACTTCCTCATATTCTTCGTCAAGCTATCGTCCCGCATCCATTCTCATCAAGTGACCTGCCCACATCATCCAGCTTCTGACTCATTTTCTAAACAGCATCCCTATCTATTTCCTTACAGCATATATCCTCGTTATATCCACTTTCTTTTCTCCTGTAATTATCTGGACCGTTTGTTTTATACTGCGCGTTCGCGCACACAATAACCCTAACCCAAATACAATGACTGGCCAATTTACAAACAACCTGACAGTATATGTAAAATGGTGACTACTTACCCGTCTCACAAATGTCACCAGTGTATCCGTTTACACATTTGCAGGTGTAACGGTTAACAAGGTCCTGACATGTTCCATTGTTTCTACATGGAAAACCCACGCACTCGTTGATATCTGAGATTTGTTTATCAAAAATATTATATAATTGTGATTTATAAGATTTAAATGTTATATATGTGCAAATGCCAATTGCATTGGACATAAACAATAACGGTACATATATGGAAAAGTAATTTTTTTATTTTTTATATTCTTAGACTGCTTTACGACATATTAAAAGACAACACGTGAATATATAATAACACTTAATTCTATGTGGATGTTTGAATGTTTGGTATTATAGTAGCAATAATGCTTTGCCACCGAGCAACTCGTATTACCTGTTTCACAGTTTGTACCCGTGTAGCCTGCCACACATTGACACGTGTATATGCCCGGTGTTGGCGTAGAACAAGTTACCCCATGTTGACATGGGTTGCTCGAACATTCATCGATATCTACAAAAACGTTGCACAACAGTTATAGGATATGATTGTTACTTTTGTCTTGTGTAATGTAACACGACTAGACCGGTATTGCCAATAATACACAAGTCCAATAGTAATACCTGCTGTCAGTCACAAACAACTGTCAGTCACAAACAACAATATCAACTGTTACAATGCACGTCTGTTTAATTCAATCCGTACATAGACACGTATATGATCACATACGTTCACACATGCAGGCACGCGCACGCATACACGCACACACACGTATACACGCACACACACACACAATTGCATTCCAACTGAATATGTAAATATTGTTTTAACTGTTATTTCTGAAAACGTAAATAATGTTTCTGAATGTTAGTTGGCGATATCATCGGACCATCCTTTTTACCTATTTCACAACTGGTTCCAGGGAAGCCGGCCACGCATTGACACGTGTATGTGCCAAGTGTCGGCGTGGAACAAGTTGCCCCGTTCTTGCATGGGCTGCTCGAACATTCGTCGATATCTACAACAAATTGCACACATGTTTATGTGATATAGTTATGTGTAATTGTAGTATGGTTACACCTCGAATGACATTAGGACGTATGTGCTGTGGCAATATTAAAATTACTGTGCCAGCACAGAATCAAGTAACAAAATCGGTACACAGGTCACGAGGGAAACACTTTAAAAGTACTACATTTAGTCATTGTTATTGTAAAAAAAACGAGTTATGTATCAGATACAACAATCTCTCATTTATATGGGTTATAAATAGCCAGAATATTTATAGTGGTTTGATTTTATTTGCTTAATTTGAATATTATATAAAATAAAACTATGCTTAAAGATAGTTATATTTTGGTTGAAATGAAAGTTGAAATGGAAACTTTGTGACGACAGTATCAACATTCTACTCTCGTACTACAAAAACTACTGATATGGCAATAAAATGTGTCATGATGTAACACGAATAGATCGTCGGACTCTCAACTGAGAAGACCCGGGTTCAACTGCATGTCCTGCCGTTCGAGGCTTTTTTTGTTCAGTCCCAGTTGTTCAGCTACCAAAATGGGTTGGGATTCCAATGGTGGAATTATCAAAACACCAAAATGTCACATTGCAATTGGTTGTATGCTTCCAAGAGAAGTTGAAATAATGTTTGCAAGAACATGTGTGCTTAGATTGCAATGCAACGCACAGCGAACAATTGATATTTACGGGGCACAGTATAAAACGAATGTCTTGCTTTATGATAGGTAAACTACTGATGACATCACACGCCAAAACTAATACCAATGCTTTCTTGTGAGTTTTAGCACATTGCGTACCGCCGATGAACATGTGTATTCGAGAATAGATTTACTGTTGTAAGTACAAAAATGTGCAAACATGTATCTTCACCCGTATATCTGACCACTATTAGCTAAAGTGTGACGTGGGTGTAAATATATGCTGTCCTATGGGCCACGTGGCCAGAGAGGGACAGGTAAGACCAGAGGTAGATGTAAACATATGCTGTCCTATGGACCACGTGGCCAGAGGGGGACAGGTAAAACCAGAGGTAGATGTAAACATATGCTGTCCTATGGGCCACGTGGCCAGAGGGGGACAGGTAAGACCAGAGGTAGATGTAAACATATGCTGTCCTATGGACCACGTGGCCAGAGGGGGACAGGTAAGACCAGAGGTAGATGTCAACATATGCTGTCCTATGGGCCACGTGGCCAGAGGGGGACAGGTAAGACCAGAGGTAGATGTAAACATATGCTGTCCTATGGGCCACGTGGCCAGAGGGGGACAGGTAAGACCAGAGGTAGATGTCAACATATGCTGTCCTATGGGCCACGTGGCCAGAGGGGGACAGGTAAGACCAGAGGTAGATGTAAACATATGCTGTCCTATGGGTCACGTGGCCAGAGGGGGACAGATAAGAAAGCAACAACACAAAATGGTTACAAAGAACCGAATGGTAACCGTAAGTGAAACTGAAATTTGGTAATACGCTTATATATTATATTATGGCTGATGTAAATAGTGTGACAGCACAAGAAAACAAAGAATGAAACATTACTGTAACATATTCAAACTGTGATCACTACTGATATCATCTGAGATATGTGAAAATAGTTACTTTGTGACACACAATTCACACTTGGCTTAGAGTAGTGCACACGAAAGGAAGATATGTTTAACTGTGCGACCATCGCAAAACGTTCACGTCATGGAATCCATTTTTCAAAATGGCTACATTTCATTGTCACTTGTACATTTCATTGTCACTTGTACATTTCATTGTCACTTGTACCATTGGATTATGAGATGACAAAGATATATGCAATCAAACCTTGATTCAGTGGCATTAGATTCAGTGGCATAGTGATCATAGGTAGCAAATAATATAGCACAAAATAGTGTTAATAGTATATTTGGTCTTGAAGCAACAATGCATTTTTTCACAGGATGATTTGATATAATGGGCATAATAATTCAACTGTAATTAACAGTGTGATTACATGCAACAGTATTGTTTAAGTTTTAATGTATCAGGTTATAGCGCTATGTTTGCCACACCACCATAGGGCAGTGACTGGAAAGCTGCTTTGAGGCATTTGGTCTATTACAAGCAGCCGTTCTTGTAGTTACATCGCAGAAGTTCTCAACGTTTTGTTAGGTTCTGGAAGCGTTGTCCAGCACTTGTCCCACCCACATTTTGCTGCATCTTCCTACGTCGTTGAGGTAGAAGGTTAGCCATGACAGACTTGATTGGCATGAACATATAAATGCATGCAAAAACATGCTAACTAGCTTTATACACAATTAATAAAGTTAACCGCTATCTCCCAGTAGCTGCACTTAAAACAACTGATTACACTTTACTTTACCCCTACTTTACATACGGAATCATTTTGTGGGGACCCACATACAAAACTCATATCGAAAAATTATTCATTATGCCAAAAAAATAGTTTGTTCCATTCTTAAAACAAACTATTGGGAACATTCACACCCCCTCTTTACATGTTTAAATTTAATAAAATTGCATGATATTTATTAAATTGAAGTTGGAAAAATTATGTATAATTATGTCCACGGGAGTCTGCCACATTCAATATCGGATATTTTTACATTTACCTATGACATTATTTTTTACAAAACAAGACAAACCTGTAATATACGTCCTATTATTAGTTCTACTCAAAACTTTGAACAGTTTGCTATGTAAAGGTCCGATAATCTGGAATACAATTCCATTCCAACTGTTATATAAAATAAACCCAATTTAAATAGTTTTATGTTATCATTAAACGTAAATGTTGTAAAGGGGTATGGTGTTCTTGTTTAATTTCATTCCACCCCGAAACGTCCCACATATGTGCTTGATATAATGTTATTCTACTCAGGTATTATACCATTGCTGAAGCTTGGCATAACCCACGTTTTTTTGTGCAAGACTATTTATGTGAACATTTATCATCTAATATTACTGTTATTACATTTACATATATGTTCTATTAATTATAGCAACGTAACCAACATACTACACGTGAAATCATTGTTAATTATAGCAACGTAACCAACACACTACACGTGAAATCATTGTTAATTATAGCAACGTAACCATCACACTACACGTGAAATCATTGTTAATTATAGCAACGTAACCAACACACTACATGTGAAATCATTGTTAATTATAGCAACGTAACCAACACACTACATGTGAAGTCATTGTTAATTATAGCAACGTAACCAACACACTACACGTGAAATCATTGTTAATTATAGCAACGTAACCAACACACTACACGTGAAATCATTGTTAATTATAGCAACGTAACCATCACACTACACGTGAAATCATTGTTAATTATAGCAACGTAACCAACACACTACATGTGAAATCATTGTTAATTATAGCAACGTAACCAACACACTACATGTGAAGTCATTGTTAATTATAGCAACGTAACCAACACACTACATGTGAAGTCATTGTTAATTATAGCAACGTAACCATCACACTACACGTGAAATCATTGTTAATTATAGCAACGTAACCAACACACTACATGTGAAGTCATTGTTAATTATAGCAACGTAACCAACACACTACATGTGAAGTCATTGTTAATTATAGCAACGTAACCATCACACTACACGTGAAATCATTGTTAATTATAGCAACGTAACCAACACACTACATGTGAAGTCATTGTTAATTATAGCAACGTAACCAACACACTACATGTGAAATCATTGTTAATTATAGCAACGTAACCAACACACTACATGTGAAGTCATTGTTAATTATAGCAACGTAACCATCACACTACACGTGAAATCATTGTTAATTATAGCAACGTAACCAACACACTACACGTGAAATCATTGTTAATTATAGCAACGTAACCATCACACTACACGTGAAATCATTGTTAATTATAGCAACGTAACCAACACACTACACGTGAAATCATTGTTAATTATAGCAACGTAACCAACACACTACATGTGAAGTCATTGTTAATTATAGCAACGTAACCAACACACTACATGTGAAGTCATTGTTAATTATAGCAACGTAACCAACACACTACATGTGAAATCATTGTTAATTATAGCAACGTAACCAACACACTACATGTGAAATCATTGTTAATTATAGCAACGTAACCAACACACTACATGTGAAGTCATTGTTAATTATAGCAACGTAACCAACACACTACATGTGAAATCATTGTTAATTATAGCAACATAACCAACACACTACATGTGAAATCATTGTTAATTATAGCAACGTAACCAACACACTACATGTGAAATCATTGTTAATTATAGCAACGTAACCAACACACTACATGTGAAGTCATTGTTAATTATAGCAACGTAACCAACACACTACATGTGAAGTCATTGTTAATTATAGCAACGTAACCAACACACTACATGTGAAGTCATTGTTAATTATAGCAACGTAACCA